>JAWWEU010000192.1:13984-24072 GCA_035583155.1 Acropternis orthonyx | reverse complement strand
ATATATATATATATATATATATATATGTATGAGTATATCCAGGGCTCAAGGGTTGCTGTCGCTTCAGCTTTAGTTGCTCCACAAAAAAATACCACAGGTGTAAACGGAGAAAACCTCAAGGGGGCTGGGTTAAAAAGGGAATTTTTATTAAAAAATCGGGATTTCCTCTGTGCTGCCGGACCCCAGAGGGTGTGATCCACAGGTGCCCTTTGTGGTCCAGATAATTTCCCTTCTGTGGCTCCCAGGTGCTTCCTCATTCCCAGGAAATTTGCTGTTACAGCAGAGAACGTAGAGGTTTTCTGCACTTTGATCCAAGTTTCCATCTCCTTCCCATTCCTCTCCCATGCCAGACTCTGCTTGTCTCGCTCACACCTCAGCTGGGATGTTCATGGCACAGAGAGATTTCCTGGAAGTGCCATAAAAACTCAAAGCTGGGCTTTCCCAGGGAATGAATATCTTTGGAGCGAGGGAGCAGCTGGTGTTTCCTGGGGCAGCAGTGCCAGAGTTGGGCTCTGACTTTCCCATCCTTCCCACCTCCTGCTCCTCCCTCCCGCTGCAGGAGCAGTTCCCGAGCCCAGCTGCGGTTTCAGGATGAGAAAGGGAATGGCACTTGGGAATCTGGGATGACCAAATGTAGCCAAGGAAGGGGAATCAGCAGAGCCCTTTGGGCTGGGCAGGAGGGAGGAAAACACGGAACTTTTTGCTCTTTCTCGCTTTCGGTGGAGAAATCCTATTTTGACCTTTTGCAGTAGGAGAGCTCGGAACCCTCGGCACGGCGAGGGGTGTCCACCCTGATGAAATCGTCCTTGGGTTTTATATCATGGGTGGAAAAGGCACTGTGAAAAAGGGAACCTCTGTGCTGTTTCTTGCACCCATGTGCATCTTCCCCCCCCGCCCCCCTCCTTTGCTCAGCTTTCCCAGGGGGATTTTCATGGGATTTTCACCCCCACGCTCCGAGGGAAAAAAAGTTGTTTGTTTCTTTTTTACTTCGGGGCGGGGAGAAAGGAAGGGAAGGGAGAAATTATTAATGAGTTTGGAGCCGTTGCCATGGGAACCTGTTGCTAATGAATCTCTGGGGTTTCCTCTCCACCTTGAGCCCTGTTTCCTGGTAATAACGTTCCCATGGCAACGGATGTCCCTGATCCCCGCCTGGCTCCGGGGCCACCGCCTGGAATGGGCAGATGGAGCATCCTGGAGTGCCAGCCCGGGAGGGGGTTCTGTCCCGTGGCATCGCCCTGCGCTCCCTCCTCCTCCACCTGCGAGTCCTGAGGGCTTCTTTGAAACACTTTTAACATTTATCCAAGAATTCCCAACCTGTTCCCGTCCTTTCTGGTGGGTTTTCCTCCCCCAAACCCAGCGATGCCGCAGCCCTCGCCTCCCGCGTGGGTGTTTGGTGTCTGACCCACCCCCTGGTGAGCCCGTGCTGGGCATTTGGGGAGGAAAACCTGGGAAATGTGGGAATTCTCCCCAGCTCTTCGTGGTGGGCTCAGCTCCCGTGGGGATAATTAGGCACCAGGTAATCAGTTCACAGCCCCCTTGAGCTTGGCTGGTGCTTGGGCTCTCTTGGGGGTGTTTGAGCAGTTCCACTCCTGCAGCGTGCAAAGTTAAAATGCGTTTTTCCTCTTTCCAGCCCTTGGAGACAAGGTGGGAACTGCCACCTGGGTCAGAACCTGGCACTGGGATGGTAGGAAAGGGCATGAGCCGAATATTGCACCAGGAATTACCTGCTGTTGGGGTTTAGGTTTATTTCTGCCCTCAAACCAAGTTTTTAGTTTTGGTTTGGTGTTTGACTTTTTTCCTTTCCCCTTGTAGTGCTGGAGATGAAATTCCTGCCTGGAAGCAGGAGGGTTTAGGAGCACTTTGGGGCCAGGGCCACGCTCAGCTCCCCATCACCTGTCCTGAAAAGGTTGCTCAGCTTCAGATGTTTTTTGTCTGATGCTGTGACATGGATTGATCCAGGAGTTCTGATCCAGCCTTGCTCCATGGAGGTGTTCCCAATGGGATCAGTCCCCTGACACTGAGGTTGTTTTATGTGTCCAAGCAAAGCCAAAAGTAGGGATTGAACCTCCTCCCTGAGAGGTTTTTGCAGAGTTCAGGGTTCTGGTTCCTGGGATTTTCCTGGCATTCCTTGCAGAGGGGGATTTTTGAGTCCTGTGTGTGTATCCATCATCCTGCACACCCCCAAAACTTTCCTCACATCCTAAAGAGGATCTTCAGCTCTGGGAATCAGCTGGGCCTGGTGCTGTGTTGTGGCTGAAGGGCTGGTTGTGGGGGTGGGAAGCACTGGGAGAAGGAGCTGGAGTCTCTGGGGAGAATCAAGTTCTCAGGGGACAGGGAACAAGGCAGAGGATCCTGGAAAGGTTTGGTTTGGAAGGGATTTCAAAGATCCTCTTGTTCCATGGGCTGGGACACCTCCCACCAGCCCAGGTTGCTCCAAGCCCTGTCCAGCCTGGCCTTGGGCACTCCCAGGGCTGGGGCAGCCACGGCTGATGAAGGTGCCCAGGTGACACCTCTGGATGCCCCCAGGTAGCTGGGGGTTGTTGTGCTGGACTGACCTGCTTTCCAGCAGGAAAATGCAGTGTTTGAACAAAAGTGGAGCAATTCAGAAGCTCCAATAACGTTCGGCTCAAACAGGAGGAGTGCTTTCTCTTTAATTTAGGGGATGAATGTGACAGGACAGAGACGTCTCCTCTGCATCAGCACTTTCTCCCTGGCAAGGCACAGAGAGGAGGGGAAGAGATGCTGGGTATCTCCAGAGCCTGGCACTGCCTCTGCTTGTGCCAGTGCTGCCCCAGGCACGGCCTGTCAGGAGATTGTCAGTGCAGGAGCAGCCTCTGCAGAAACACTGAGGTGCTTCTGCTGTTCAAGGCAGAGCAGACACTGAAAGCCATTGGAAGGTCCATTTTTCACCAGGCAGTATTGACTAATCTGTCAAAGCCAAGTCACCTCTCATCATGGGCTCTGGGCACGAGGGTATTTTTTCCTCTCGTAGTGTCTTTCAGGAATATTTTATGGGGGGGGGGTTGTGGGAGTGCTTTGTAGGTGTGGATAAATCAAACCTCAGGAATTGAGATGGAAGAAATGGAGCCTGAGAGTACTACAGGAGAGCAAGAAGAGGCCTGGCAGTGCTGAGAAATCCCAAATCCTTATGCCGTGCTGAGGCTTCAGCTCCCTGAGAATAGCAGAGGGCATTTCTCCCAGGGTTGCAATCACTGAGATGAAAGTTCTGGAGCATTAAAGTTGATCATCTCAAGCTTTCTGCGTGTGTTTGTGTTCCCAGGTATGAAAGAGCATGGCTAAGGACACCTTGTAAAGCCCTGAGTAATTCAGGTGCTGATTGATGGGGGCTCTGAAGTCGAGCTGAGATCCTGCCCCCATCTTACAGCCGAGTAAACTGCAGCTAATTGGACCTTTGAGGGAGTTGTAAGACAGGATGTTACTGTTGATATTGTTTACCTGAAAGAGAAGGTTGCATCTTGACGGCTTGAAATTACCATCATGCAAGGAATGGAAAAATTAAGGAAATGCATCCCAGCAGATGATTGGCAGGTGGGGTGGATGGGACAGGGAGTGTCCTTGGTGTGTCTGTCCAGGCTCCCACCAGTTGGGTAAGATGGAATATTGGGAAGTGTGAGGGTGGGCAGGCCCTGGCACAGGGTGCCCAGAGAAGCTGTGGCTGCCCCAGCCCTGGGAGTGTCCCAGGCCAGGTTGGACGGGGCTTGGAGCAACCTGGGCTGGTAGGAGGTGTCCCTGCCCATGGCAAGGGTTGTGAAGTCCCTTCCAAGCCAAACCCTTCCATGACCTCTCCATGCTCCCATGGGACCTGGCAGCAGCAGAGCCCTAAGGAGGTGAGGTATCCACCTGCCTCCCTGCCCACTCTGGTTCCTTTTCCCTCCTCTCAGGCAGGTTTATGTTGTTCCCCATGTTCTCCCTCAGAACTGCTCGCTGCAAAGGAGCCTTTTTAAAAATACACTTCCCTTCATGGGGTTGTTTTTCCGTCAGTTTTGAATGATAAATATTTCATCAAATGCCTGCCTTCCAGCCTGTGCTCTTCCCTGCTTCCAGTTTGGGATGTGAAGGCATCTAAACAGATTTATTTAGATGAGCAGCACTCCAAAGAGCTGCTGCTTTTCTGAGGAACGCGGAGTTTTGGAGTAAAACGCTCGTTTTGTGTTTAAATCCATGCAAGGTCACAGGGAGTCAGAGTGGAATGTTTTGTTGTCCTCTGGCCATCTCCTGTAGACTCTTTGCTTTCCAAGGGCTTCTCCGAAATGGATGGCTTTGCTAGGGAGCCTGGAATGTTTGGCTGCCTAATTTAGGCTGTTTATCTCCAGAGGTCCTGGAGTTCAAAGACTTAAGAGATGTGCTGACGCCTCTCCCGGGCAGCCGCCTTTCCATAGCAGCGATCCCCGCTCCAGGATGAGCCTTCCTGGCATCCTGTGGGCATCAGGGCATGCTAATCCAGCTGGAGGAGGAATTCTGCTTCCTTAAGAGTTTGATAACCCAGCCTGATGCTTCTTGCTCTGCCTTTTTCCTGGCGCTCCACAAGGCGCTTGGGAAACCACCCCAGGCCGCACGAGGCGCGTTCTCCTGGTGTTTGCGGCTCTCGCCGGCCCCGTGCTGGTTTCCAGGCGGTGCCTGGAGAAGGAAGGGCAGTTTTGAGGGAGCTTTCTGGAATCTGGCAGCCTTTTTTCCAAGGCTCTTGTTGCAGTTCTTGGCCCTGGAGCAGAGGCTGCTGGGCAGGCTGCAGGTCCCCAGTGGGGTGAAGCCTGTGGGAACCCACCGGAAGGGCTGGTGTGTTGGTTCAGTTTCGGGGCAGTGCCTGGGGTTCCATCTCAGCCAGGGCATCAGAAATCCGGGATAATGACACTGGAATTATATCATTGCCTGGGAGAGGCCATTCACAGCCAGGTCTTCCCACTCTGAGGGGCTGATTTGGGCTTTATTCACCATTTCTTCTGTTATTGTTTGAAGTGAAAAAAAACCCCTCTGCTCAATTAAAAGAGGATGTCAGTGTTGCTCTGAGATCAAAGCCAGGCCATTATTAAATCCTTCCTCTGCAAGAAAATAACCATTTCTACAACAAAACCTTAAGTGGTCACCCTCTGATAAATGCCACCTCTTATGAATTTAATTAGAAAACATTTATTTCCTGCAATAATCCTGGAGTGCTGGGAAGGTAGGCCAGTTGCCAGGACAACCCATTCCTCTCTCTCTCTCTCTCTCTCTCTCTCTCTCTCTCTCTCTCCCTTTCTCTGTCTTTTTAATCTTTATTTTTCCTCCCCCCCTTTTATTTCTCTTATGTCACTTTTGATCACATCATCTTGAAAGGAGATTTTATTAGTTAGGTATTCAGGCTGGCTTGATTGAAAGACAGAGGGGGGTTTTTGAAAGCTAATGTGGTTTGTGCAGCTCTCCTTGCCGAGCCCCTCTGTGTCCGTGCCCGTCCCCTCCGGAAAGTCACAGTGAGATGAGCAGGGCAGCGGGAATGACAGGGAATGCTGGAAAAGCAGAGGAGCAGGTAAGAGACATGTCCCCTCTTCCCTCAGCACCTCATTCCTGCAGGTCTCAGCTGTGCAAGTCCTCGACTGTCTGCCTGAGTTAGTTTTGTGAGAGGACGTGGTGTGAGATCCGTGAGCTCGGGCGGCTCAGTCTGTCTGATCAGGCTGGTTTCCTGGAAAACCACTTTCCTCTCTCCCATGCTTTCCCTTCCACTGGAATCGTCTGAGTTTCGGGTTGGAATTTAATTTTAGTGGGCTTAAGAGGGAAATAAACCCAAGGGAAGTCGTGCACTCAAAGCTTTGCTGGTTGAGCCCAAGCGACTCGGTGTCACCGCAGCCCTTGCTCAGGTGCCAGGGAAGAGTTGCTGGTGGCAGATCCATCCACATGCTGTGGGACACTGGGAAAAGGAGCCCTGGCAGAATCCTGACAAGTCTGAAGTCTTCAGTGCAGCCACCCTAGACCAGGTCAAGCCCTGGAAAGCTGCATTTGGTCCTTCTGAGGGCTCAATGTCACGGCACAGGGTTATCCATCACTGCGCTCCCGGGATGAGCCATGGCTGGGGTGGAGCTCTGAGGGCTTTGCAGAGGACGGGCTGAGGGATGGATTTCAGCCAGAGAAGGAAGAATGACCTTCCTCATCCATAGGATTAGAGGCTTCAAGGTGAGGGATGGATGATCCAGGCAAAGTGTGTGGGAAAACACCTTTATACAGGGGGGAAAACTGATTTAATCCACAGGGATTTCCACTCGGGAGGCCATGAGGTTTGTTGTGGTCCAGCTGAGTGCCAGGACTTCTGTAGCTCCTAAAAGGTTGAGTTTAGGATGGCAGGAGCTCGAGCAGTGACTGTGACTGAAACCCCTCAATTCAGGTCCCACTTTGTCCCCAGGCTGCTCCTGTCACTATTTCCATGCTGAGCTGTGAAAGGAGCAGCAGCGGGAAAGAATTCCTGGCGTGCTGGGGATGCTCCATTAGCATTCAGGGGGTGCAGTGTCAATGCTAATTTATTTATTTATTTATTTATTTATCTGAAGTGTGAATTGCATGAATACACAATTTGGGAAGGAAATGTTCCCAGGGTGTTATTTCCCAGAGGGAAATGACACGGTGGGAGGGAGAGCTTTGGGTCGGTCTCCGCTGCTGCGGGAGTTTCTGCCCCCCCTTCCTGGTGTAACTCCAGCTTGGGATCACAGAGGTTTTTTTTTATTCAACGTGGATTGCTGGGAAAAGTGGGAAAAGCTACAGGATGCATAAAGGCTGCAGTGATTTCCAGGGGGGTGATTTTGCTGATTGGTGTTGGTGCCGTTCCCACATTACACAATGTCACAAATCCCAGCCCAGATGTTGCGCTTTTATGGCCTTTGCATAAGGTTGGGAATGGGGAATGAGCACATTCCCTTTTTTGTGGAGTCTTTGGGAAGCCCAAAGGATCTCCTGCCAGATGATGTGTTGCCTTCCTGCCTGGATTACACGGCTCTGCTCAGGCCTGAGAGAAACTTGATGGAACTGGTGGGTTTTTCCACTCCTCTTTTGCCCGAGTTGAAGGAGTTGCAGTTGCTGCGTCATCCTCGGTAATGCCACGGCGTGCTTGTGTTTAACTGAATGTTAAACTCAGGAATTCAGCTGAAATTCTCCTTTCTTGTAGTGCTGGTGGAGCTGTGAGGGCAGAATGGATAGAAAATCCCTAATCCAAGTTTCTCCATCGTCCTGAGGGACGGTGCTGGACAGTGTCCGAGTAGGGAGGGTGGGAAGGACAGACACACAATGGATGGGCTTTTGTGGAGAAAGTCACAGCTGAGCCTTAGGAAGGATGAGACCTTTCATGGGGATCCCACCCCCAGTCCCTGGGGATTTCAGTTCCTTATCCTGGAAGGAAGAACCTCCAGCCAAGCCCAACTCAGTGTGTGGTCAGTGGCATTCCCGGGGATGATTCCCCATTGGCATCACCCGGATTTGACAAGTTTTCTGCTTTGGAGTGCAAAGCCTGTCTCTGGAGTGCAGCAAATGCAATTACAGAGGGATCCTGCCTGTCCTGGAGGGAACATTGGAATGCCGAGGGTGTCCCACTCTCTCCATTTGGAATTTCCTTTGGCTGAAGGGGCGGGATGAAGGTTGGGCAGCTCCTTCATGGGGACAAACCTCTTAATGGACTTCACCAGTTGATTTTGGGGGTTTGCCCCCTCTAAGCAAGCAGGACCAGCAAGGAAATCCTTTAGCAAATTCCTGGTGTGTTCCGCAGCCAGAGGTCCTTGTTCAGTGAGGAAAACCAAAAAGCCAAATGTTGATAGAAATACTTGCATGAATCATAAATTTTTATGCAGCCTTTAATGAGACTAATGAGTGTGGCTGGTTTTTTTGGCCCAAGTGTGGGGGCAGAGGTTGCTAAAACCATCTTTTTTTACTCACCACCAGTAGAAGGCAAAAAGAAAAATGTCCAAATTATCAATATATCCTGAATTTAACGTTTTCCCATTTTAAGAGCCCTGTAGATGGTTCATATATTTCTTCCATGACCAAAATCAGGAAAGTGGCTTTAGAATGATAACCTAAAAAAAACCCTCCAAATTCAACTTCTCCCACGACTGCCCTAAAGCAAACCCTGAAAATACCTGCCAACCTCAAGCCATTTCCATCTTAAAATGCTCCTTTTCATCTCTGCCTTGGCCTGCCCTGCGTGGCTTTGGGGGGAAGGGGATTATGTGGAGCTTTGGAAACAGGAGCAAAGTCGATTTCTGGGCACCCACCTGATTTGGGCTCAAAGGGAAGCGCCCCAGAAATGAGGTTATTCCTATAAAAACATGATAATTGCCTGGAATGCTCGGAAATGCCGGTGTCTGCCAGGCTCCTGCTGGATGTGACTCCTCACTCCTGGCCTTGTGCCGTGCCTGATGCGCTCCCGAGGTGGTCCCGGAGATTTTGGGAAGGCATTGCTTTCCCAACCCTCTGCCTCGGATGGACAGGAGATAAATAAGCCAAATCCTGAAGCAGCAGCTCCCACTGGCCCAGTGGAGGCTCCTGAGGTGCCGAGCAGGGCGGTGATTCCAGCCCTGGGAGAGCAGCAGAGCCAGCTCATGACACCAGGATTTTTGTATTGTTACTGTCATTTTTTTAGCTCAAGCCTTCTCCTTCGCTCTCCTCAAGGCTCTTGACCTCCCATGGCCATTTGCCCCCAGCCCAGCTGTTGACCTCCGATTCCCCCCAAGCACTGGTTGTCCTGTCCTGGTTCCCGGAGACTTGGAATGTTTTCCCAGTCGCTCCGTGGTGCTCGTGTGTATTTCATGTGCTGAAGGGGCATTTCCCTGAGTCAAGGGAGAAAAGGAAGGTCATCTGGTCCAAACCTTGGTGTGTAGGAAGGGGCACCTTCCACCAGCCCAGGGTGGTCCAAGCCCCGTCCAACCTGCCCTTGGGCACTCCCAGGGCTGGGGCAGCCACAGCTTCTCTGGGCACCCTGTGCCAGGGCCTGCCCACCCTCCCAGGGAAGGATTCCCTCCTGATATGAGACCTTACTGTAATTAAGGAACGAGCTTTCCTGGCCAGGAGCTGTAGGAACCTCTTGTATGGCCGAGACACGAAGAGGCAAAGGTTCCCACGGGATTTAGGTGGATTATGGAGGATTAACCAGTTTGGGGCTGCTGTGTTTGGGTTCAGAAATGCTCACTCTGAGTTCTGCAGCCTCCTCAGACTCAGACACCACATCTCGAGTGCTGAGGGTGTCAGTGTGTGATTTGGTATTTCTCACCCAACATTTACTGTGCCAAACATCTCGCTGGGCTGGGCCTTCTGAGCCCCACCTGGGCTTTCTCTTTGGCTCTGGGAGGGGTCAGGGAAAGGGGAGACATTAAACACTCCACTCCGGGCTTTTCCTGCTGTCAGTTGTTCCAGTTTTGTAGGAATTCTCCTCCCAGATAGCCAGATCAAAGGAAAAGGGAGATTAAACACGTGGAGCTGCCACTTGTTGGGCTTTCCCTTTGGAGACACCGAAATTGCAGCTTTGCTCTTGCGCTTGCTAATTACCCATTGTTCGATTTTTTTGCTTTTAATTAGGGGAAGAAACCAGGTTTGTTTAGGGATTTTTTTTTTTAGGTCTGGTCTTAAAACTTTCTGGGGAAAGCTGATCCATCCTATCCCAAGGATGCTCCTGGGTTTGCAGGGAGCACATCCCCACATGTGTTCAGCCTCCTCCCCTCCCTCGGCCGTCAGTCCCAGCCCTGCAGGGTATTTGGGAGCCTCGTGGCATCGATCCTGCTCCAAGGTAATAGGATGTTTGATTTTCCATTTGCAAAAGTATGGAATAATCCATGTCCGTGTGCCTCAGGCTCTAATCCCTCTTCCTTTTCCCTGGGATGGTTGCATTTGGAGGAGGGGGGGGCTGTTTAAAGCTGTTTTTTTTTTTTTCCCAGATTTTGAATTAAAACTAAGAAAGCCTCAAAGCTCAGCCTGTAAATACAAACTGAGCATGTGCTGAATATTTGCATTAGCTTTGTCCTTTCCCCACACCTTTTATTTGAATTTCTTTTTTCCTCTGGAAGTTGCTCCCTGCCCCCCCCTTCTACCAAAACTCAGGAGTTTTTTCACAAGAAACCCATGAC
>JAWWEU010000192.1:0-13974 GCA_035583155.1 Acropternis orthonyx | reverse complement strand
CTCCCTGCCCCCCCCCCCCAGCCTTCTCCCAACATGCTTCCCCAGGGATCAAAAATACAAATTCCTAAAAAAACAGAGAATTCCATGTGGCTTCCTGGCTCCATCCCCACCCATCACAGGCATCTCCTCCTATATAACCTTTTCCATGAACTTAATGGACTGGGTGGATTCAGATTTCCCTCTCCTGCTAATTTGGGAGCGAATGAACCAGCCAGGCTGGCACGGGACATGATTCATCATGGAAAAGGCTGCTTTTCCCCCATAAATGGAGGCAAAAAAAAGGAAGGATTTATAGGAATGCCATGAGCAAGGAGAGCATTCCCAGCAGGCCTGATCAGGGAGCGTGACAGTGATGTCCAGTCTGTTGCAACATCATTGATTCTCAGCAATAAATTAACAATTATTGGGATCACTTGGTCCCGTTCCATATTCCAGAGCAAATTCTGCTCATCCTCCAGGTCTGTACCAACTCAAAACATCTCCAACACTCCCTAAATGTTGATCTTTAACTATCAAAAGGCTTTTTATTGGTTGTGTTTTATGACAAAATCAGTTGCCCTTTTTGTTTTAATCTTAATTTTATTGGCAGCTCTTGGGATTTTAGCATTCGGTCTTTTGCTTGTGGTCAGGAATTTTTAGGGATGGAAGATCCATCCTCCTGTGGAGCAAGCAGGAAAGCCTTATGTTGGAATAAATAAATGAAATAATAAAGAAATGGCTTGGCTTGGCACACGTACAGTGGCCACACAAATTACTCTCTTTAAGCTCTGTGAGGATAATTAAAAGTATCTGCGTGGGCGTGAGAAACACCGGAGCAAATCCTGTCTCGGCTGCACTGGGTCAATCCTCTTCCTCTTCCAGCTGATCCTGGTGGTCAGGAGCAGATCCAGAACATTCTGCGATCTCCTGTTTCACGCAAATTAATCGCAGTTTGCGCTCCTGAAAACACTCAGTGGCTTTTAGTGGAAAAATTAAAAGGCGCGTACGGAGCGTCATCGGTGGGTGAGGCTGGGGGACGATGTCACGGGGGGGATTGGTGCTGGAGCTTTGGGAGAAATACAGGGACACCAGAGGATGGAAAGGGGACTCACGGCAAGGGAATTCTCAGCAGAGATACTGCCCAGAGCTGAGGGAAGAGCTGAATCCTGGAAACATTTTGAGCCAGTGTGGGTTATGGAGAAGTTTGAGACTAAATGGGATTGAGGCAGGTGATGGCCTTGATAGGACAAGAGGAAACGGCTTTAAGTTGTGCCAGTGGGGGTTGTAGTTGGATATTAGGGAAGATTTCTTCACTGGAAGGGTTAGTCAAGCTTCGGAAGAGGCTTCCCAGGGAGTCCCCATCGCTGGAGGAGTTTAAAATCCTTGTGGATGTGGCACCTGGGACGTGACTCAGTGCTGGGGGAACGTTTGGGCTCGGTGATCTTCAAGGGCTCGAAATCCAGCCTGGATGTGGTGCTGGAGGAGGCAACTAAAGCCCAGCTTTGCCTGCTTTAATTAAAAGAGAGCCGGGGAGTTGTTCTCATCGTGAGCAAAGTGGTCCCCCTGGTCCCCTCCTGGCTGATGAAGCGTCGCCTCTGAAAATCCAAGCGGCTTTCCCGGGATGTGGAAAACCCCCGTGCAGGGAACCAGGGCAGCCATTCCTTGTTCAATACCGCTTTGGAGCTGTGCTGCCTGGGAAGGCTCTTCCTTGGCTCTGCTGCCAGGGGGGCTGGGCTGGGCAAAGGCCATTTTTTTAATCACTCTTTATTGCTTAAGCATAAAATCCCTTTTTTTTCTTCTGCTTCCCTGTGAATTTTGGGGTTTTTGACCCAGGAATAGTTAAGAACAAGGTGTGGTGCAGGTGGAGGAGCTCAGAGGGTTTCTCTCCTCTGCCTTCCTCTTGCATGAGGTTGTCAGGAACCCACTCCTGCTCTGCAGGTCTGAAAACAGCTCTAAAAGTAGAGTTTTGTGTCCATAACTCTGCACTGGAAGTTGCACAGTTGAAAGAGGATTTCTCCTGGGTGTTGGCTCCAGAGGAGGTTTTGGCTGATCCATTGGGATTGGTTGGACCTGATTCAGACCTCAAAGCTGTGGTTTAGGGGATGGGGATGTCCAGGATGTCCTTCATCCTCCAGAGCTGGTCCTGTGCCACGTGAAGGAGCCTGAACTGACACAGGGTAGGGTTAGCTGGGATATTGGGAGGAAATTTGCTTCAGGCTGGCTGTTGGCAGTGCCAGCAGGAGGGACAAAGAGCTCAGAGTAAATACAACTCAAGGAAAGTTTAATTTTTCCCCCTTTCAGCAAAATTCCTCTGAAATCTGATAAATCTCCAATCAAGCCACGTGACAAGGCACAAACCTGGTGTGCTGTGCAGGGAAAGGGCAGGCCTGGCTACAGCAGGAGTTTGGAAAGAGCACGGAGATGTCTGGGCTGATCCAGTGGGAGGTGAAAAACGCCCTGACCCTTCCATGTTCTCGAGGTTTGTCAGGAAATCTTTCCTAACGACTTCACTCGGCGTCTCCGCTCTTCGCCTCGAGGGTTTGGAGGGGAGGGAATCTGTAAAGGTGGATAACTGTGATGGTTTAACAAGGAGTGCGGCCAATTTGACTTTTAAATCGAGTTTCGACGAGGCAGGTTGGACCAAGAGAAATGCCAGGGCTATTTATAGTTCCAGGGGAGGGCAGGGAGAGCTGTGAGATGTGGCTGTGAGAATTCCCAATTTCCAGCTGCCACAGGCTGGCTTTGGCAACCTCTGGGAACGTGTCTGCGAACTCTGATGGATCAGAGGGGACGGGATCAAATCCATCCCCAAATCCATTAGTTGTTTCTCCCAAAAGGAGGAGAAATGGAAGTGATGATGAACCTGCAGTGATGAAGGTGTGAGGGGATAAGTTTAGATGGGATACTGGGAAGAAGTTCTCCCCTGGGAGGGTGGTGGGATGGGTTTCCCAGAGAAGCTGTGGCTGCCCCATCCTTGGAAGTGTCCAAGGCCAGGCTGGACGGGGCTTGGAGCAACCTGGGCTGGTGGAAGGTGTGGGGTGGGACTGGATGATCTTTAAGGTCCCTTCCAACCCAAACCATTCCACGATGATCTGTGAAGGAAAAGGAACCTCTGGGGTGGGTTTTGGAGGTTTGGCCCCGATGGCATCCTTGTTTCTCTTTGCTGCCTCAAAGGGCATTACAGGGGTCTCATTTAGGGAAAATCCCTGTATTTTTGCTGAGAATTGACCTTGCTTGGTATTATTTGGGCTTTTCACGTTTCCCTCTGATGGGCTGAGGGAGCTCCATGAGCCCAAGTACTCGAAAGCGTTTGAGCTGATCGGTCAGTTCAGCACTGAGTGTGTTTTTGGCAGGGATGTGGAGCAGCCCTGTCGGAGGGCGAGGTGGGTAATGGATATTAAACAATGTTCTGCCAAAGCAGATGCTGTTGGATGGAGAAGGAGAGGGCTCTGGTTGAGCTGAGGGTCTGGAGGCATCACAGAGTGATGGAGCTGTGCTGTGGATTTGCAGTGCAGGATTTGGTCCTGGCTGCCTGGAATCACGGACAGTGGGAGCAGGGAAGTTTATCCACCCCAGTTGATGCTCATGTCAAATGAATGACACATCAAAAAGGGCAAATTGTGTTTGGACATGGAAAGGTTTTTAAAAACTGGAGTGTCAAATGTTGGCATTTCCTTTTGGAGACTGAGCCAGAGTGATGCAGGGGAACAGAGGGCTGATGGACCACACAGTGGTCCAGGGAATTCCACATCCTAAGTCTCGACTTTCAGAACAAAACTCAGTGTTTGGGAATTTGGTGACAGGTTTCTATCAGAGGGAACTATTTCCTTCATCAGGCAGAGTGAAAGTGGCAAGAAATGGAGATTCAGGTGATGCCATCCAGCTTGGAGTGCAATTTCTGCCTGTTTTATTGTGCTGAATTATTAAGTGATCAAATGACCAGGTGGGAAGAGGGGAAGGACCCCCTGCCAGGGGTTTCCACCCCACTTGAACCCTCTTAGTCTTCCCAGTAGCACTTCCAGGATCACAGAATGGTTTGGGTTGGAAGCGACCTTAAAGATCATCGCACTCCACCAGGGACACTTCCCACTATCCCAGGCTGCTCCGAGCCCCGTCCAACCCGGCCTTGGACACCTCCAGGGATGGGGCAGCCACAGCTTCTCTGGGAACCTGTGCCAGGGTCTCTCCCCATCAGATGCTCCCAGCTCACTTTTCCTCTCCCAGAGCCATTCCCATCCCTCACTCCTGACTGGGAGTCAGGACACTGAGACATCACAGGAGAGATTTGCTGGAGAAGAGCAGAGAATTGTCCCAGTTCCTCTCCTGCTCCTCATTCCAGTGAGGATGATCTTGCAAGCTCTTCCCTGCTCCCAGACTCCAGCAATTCCTGACACATCCCAAATCCTGCTCCCTCCTTGCTTTTTGTTCTCCTTGTGCAATCCATATATGGGGCCTTTCCAGGAGAAACCTCCCAGTAGGGCTCTAATGTAAACAGTGGCAGCATCCCAGGAATTCTGCAGCTCCAGCCTGGAATTAAGAGACGTTTGGGATACCAAGCAGAACTTTTGTCATCTAAAACCCCCACCTGGAATTTGCTTTTAAGTAGCTGTGCCTCTATTGGAAATCTGAAAGGAGGAGAGCTCTGCCTGCTGGGAATGCAGGGGCTGCTGGGATTTGAGTTAACACTTTGCATGGGCATTTTTAAGAGGTTTTCCCTTTTTTTTTTTTTTTTTTTTTTTTCCCCCTTGCTGTCCACAGCTCTTCTCCCACCTGGTAATTGGAGTTAAGTATCCATGTCTAGTTTAGTGCAATCCACCCAGCAGCCTTCACCTGCAGGCATTACACTTGGCATTTGAGCTCTTGGATTAGGAACAACCATATGGTGGGGCAGAATTCCCTGTGTTCCTGTGGCTGGATCTCAAAGGAATCGTGGAAGGGGGGAAATAGGGATATCCTGTCTGCCCCATGGGTGTGCAGGGAAGGGCAAATCTGGGAGAGAAGCTGTGGCTGCCCCATCCCTGGAAGTGTCCAAGGCCAGGTTGGACAAGGCTTGGAGCGACTTGGGATAGTGGGAGGTGTCCCTGCCCGTGGCAGGGGGTGGGAATGGAGGAGCTTTAAGGTCCAGCAAGAGCAATTTCCTTTTCACTGATTTTATTATGAGGAATTGCCTCGAGACATGGAAACCCGGGAAATTTTAGTGGGCGAAGATCACAGGATCATGGAATATCCTGAGCTGCAAAGGACCCACAAGGATCATGGAACTCCAACTCCTGGCCCCCAACAATCCCCCCATGTGCCTGAGAGCGTTGTCCAAGATATTTCAGGCCATCCCAGTGTTTTCCAGGCAGAGTCCCTGCTCAGGTGGCTCAGCTGCCGTAGGGACAACACTCCCGTGCATAGCTGAGAGATGTTTTGCTGGAAAATCTTGTTTCCAGGTGGAATGAGCAAAAGCTCCTCAAATTTTTGCAGTTGGAGTGTGAGGAGGAGTCTGGGGCTGACCAGCAGAGGCTGCATGTTGATTCTTGTGGAAGGTGCCCCTTCCCATGGCAGGGAGTGGAAGGGGATGAGCTACAAGGTCCCTTCCAACCCAAACCATTCCAGGATTAGCAGGGATCAATGGTCCCATCTGAAAGTTCCCAGTTCAGATGAGATCATCTCCTGGGTTACTGGGGGTGGTGGGTGGACTGGTCCAAGGCAGATGGATGGCAGCAGGGACAGGATCCGACACCGGGTGGTCCGGGCTGGTATCTCTCTCTGCACATCAGCTGCTGATGTCCTGAGGGAGAAGATGAAAAGCTGGAAGAAGATGTGTCAGAACAAAAGCTTTTCAGTCCTTGTCTCTGTGTTCATAGATTGGTAATGTCCTTCCCGGCCCATAAATGCAGTTCCTGGCTGTGGTGGAGAGTCCTCTCCCCGCCTTGCAATGTAATTTCAGGTGTTACGTGCTGGCATAACCTGGCAACCCACCCACACACAGGAGGCAAAGTTATCTAATAACTATTGAGTGTTTGACTGGAAGCAACTTACTTTGCAGCCTTGAGCTATTGACTTGCTGAGGTATCTGGGAATTAAAAATACAGGCAAGAAAATGTAAATTGGCATATTCAAGGTGGCTGGGCCGGGAGTGATCTGTTGTGCTCTGATGGGGGGTTTGTTTCCTAGGGAGAAAGGCAAAGTTGGGCCCGTATCCATCATGGATGTGGATGTTACTTCTGGTATTGTCTGGCACTGGAGAATCAGAGAGTCATGGAATGGTTTGGGTTGGAAGGGATTTTAAAGCTCATTCAGGCCATTGGCAGGGACACCTCCCACCAGCCCAGGTTGCTCCAAGCCCCGTCCAACCTGGCCTGGGACCCTCCCAGGGATGGGGCAGCCACAGCTTCTCTGGGCACCCTGTGCCAGGGCCTGCCCACCCTCCCAGTATCCCATCTCACCCTGCCCTCTGGCAGAGAAGCCCCATCCAGGTCTCCTGGCTCAGCATGCAGCGCACCTCTTCTCCAGGAATCACTTCCCAAAGCCTTCAGAGATACCCAGCAGAACATTCAGGAAGGAGCAGGCACTGAAAATAAGTAGTTGCTGAAAACCAGTTGGGAATTTAAGCCTAAGTTAAATCCCTGTTCTCAGGGACTGTCTAATGACTGGTTTGGCAAAGGAAAAGCAACAAGGAAACAGGGAAATGACACAACTCTGGCCGAGCTCATGCCTCTCTTTCGGAAGGAGAATGAGGGATGTTTACGCTCCGGGATCTTCGGGAATGCTGCCATTCCCCATGTCGTTAGTCACTCAATTAATTCCTGCCTCTCTGTGGCAGAAAATTGGCAACACAGCCCCTCATTGTGAGCCCTGGGGTTAATGAACACAGTCTTCAGCATTAGTCTTATAATCAACTTCTATTGACTCATCATCTCACACGCACCCACAAAGTCTTCCTTGGTGAAATGTTGGAGTTGTGCTGGCAGGGGGGACCACTTGGGAGCAGGGGCAGGAGCTGCAGTTCGTGCCAGGGTGGATCCTGTGGGATGTGGGTGCATCATGGGGACTGGGGATTTATGGAATATTCTGGTTATGATGGGATAGATTTTGTTCACGCACCAGAATGTGTGGTGCTGTCTCAGTTTGGAGCTTCCTCCTGGTCCTGGTTTCTCTTGGGGGCAACTCGCAGAATCCCAGAATGTGCTGAGTTGGGAAGGACCCCCAAGGATCATCCAGCCCAACCCTCAGCCCTGCACAGCCCCATCCCCAAGAGTCACTCCCTGTGCCCCAGAGCATCATCCAAACCCTCCTGCAGCTCTGGCAGCCTCGGGGCTGTGCCCACTGCCCTGGGGAGCCTGCTCAGTGCCCACCACCCTCTGGGGGAAGGGCCTTTCCCTGAGATCCAACCTGAGCCTGCCCTGCCACAACTCCAGGCCATTCCCTGAGATCCTGTCCCTGGTCCCCACATGCTCTTGGGAAGCCAAATTTTATTTTAAAATTAGATTAAATTGATTTTAAACTGGTTAAAGTTGATACATGGCAGTAAACAGATTTTAGCTGTGTAGGTTCTGGGTTTGGAGGATTCCTCTTAGAAAGGGGATATTTATTTACCTCTGAAGACAAGCCCAAGTGCTGTGTGCAGTTGTGGCCTCTCCCTTCTGCTTTTCCATGCTGCTTTTCCTAACCCTTATCCATCAGGCCACAGAAAAATCTCACCCATCAAATGTAGCTCTTCCACCCAGTTTCTCCTTCCCCCCTCCTATTGTTCCATCCCCTCTCCTTCCTCTCACCCTGCTCCACTTTTCCCGAGCTCCCCGAGTTCAAACCCTGGTGACAGTCACAATAGGGCTGAAATGAGGCCAGGCCAACCCTCCCTGGCCCCGTTAGAGAGGACAAGGAACATTTTTGATGTTGAAAAATCCCTTTCTGGTGTCACTTTGTGTCAGACATGAAGCCGGCACGGCTCGGGTACCGGCCACGGCTCCTCAGCTGGTTTTGTGTAGAATCATGGATTTTTACATTTCCAAAGACAAACGAGGCGCTCAGCAGCCAGGAATGTGTCCTCTGCTGCTTTTCCATGTTATTTATTTTGCCAGTGAGCAGTGCAGGGGCCTCCCTGTGTCGCTGTGGGTACTCAAGGGTTTGGTGTTCAGAGGCCACGATCTCCAGCAGATGCAAATCCTGCTTTGTCCAGGGTTGGAAATCCTCTGAGCTCTCCGGGGAATTAAAGCTAAGGAGGGAGAACGGAGAGGGTTAAAGAGCGTGGAAGGGTTGGGACCAAAGGTTGGTACCAGTTGTCACCACATAACCTGGGCTGCTCAGGGCTTTGGGGACCCTTGGGGGACATCATGACCCCATTGGGGACCCTTGGGGGGGCATCCTGACCCCACCAGTCCCCCAAAGCCCTGAGCAGCCCCCCCACAGCCCTGTCATGGGGCGCAGTTCTGCCAAGCTGCTGTGCCAGGGTGCTGCCTCTCCCAGCGTTTCCCGGTGTATCTGGGAGCTGATAAAATCTGCATTCCCACTCCAGAAGTGCCGGCCTGGTGACCTAAGCCAGGCTTGGAGCTGGATGGGATTCTCCTCCCTTTGTGCTGCTGCCAAGGGCTGTGTTTGTGCCAGAGCTGCCAACCGTCCTCCCCCCACCCCCAGCCCCTCTGCCCTCGTGTCCCACGGGGCATCAATTCCATCGGTGATCCCCCACTCCCTGCGTGGCCGAAGCGGGTGGAAAACAGCAGGAGGGCTCTCTTTGTCCCCAAATCCTGGTCTGGATGCCAGACTTCCCCCAGGGACATGCATCTGCAGGAGGAAGCAGAAAGTTTGGAGCTGCTTTTTAGAGCAGCATCAGGGTGGGTCCAGCATTGGCATCTCTGCTGCCATGGTCCCAGATTTCTTTGGGAATGATTTGGTGAGAATTAATCCCCATTCCCAGGGCTTCCAGACCCCTCCAGCAGTTCACACTGAGGCCTGAGCTGGGGTGCCCACCAAGGGGAATTTCTGTGCAGCTGACCAGAGCCATAAATACGGAGTTTGTGTCAGCTTTATCCTTGTGTTGGCATCCAGAGCAGTGAAAATGCCTGACCCAGCATTTCTGGGCTCAAAAAACCCCAAAGGCAGCAGTATTGGATGTCAGAAGGGCCTTGGTGTCCAAGGCTGTCATTTTGATATCTTCTGCCTTTCCTTTCCAAGTGGAAAGGAGTGAATGTGCCCTGGAAAGCTGGGAGGTGCTGGAAGAATGCTGTAAAAAAACCCCTTCTCTTATCACCCTCCTGGAGAGTTCTTTAAAAAGCAGGTTATGGGAATTTTATTCATGATGTTTATGGGGTTTTGTGGGGGCGTGAGGAGTGTCTGTGTCCCACCACTGCAGCTCGCAGGGTGCACTGGGCCATGGGGGAGTCCCTGGAAGGGGAAGGAAACAGCACATCCCCCTTTTGCCTCCTCCACAGCTTAGAAATGGTTAATGGAGGAGCTGGGGAAAAGGGAGAAAAATCCAGTGGAGAGAGTGTGTGTTCACTCTAGAGCCATAAAGTTCTGGAAAATAAGGACTTATAAGGCAACAGTTGGAAGAATCTCCCTTTGAGCCTGGTGGCATTAATGGGGAGTGGGTCTATTTTTAAATACATTTACAAGAGGAGAAATCTTCCCTTTTGTGAAAAGGAGCAAAGAGAAAAGTGTGGTGAGCCTGTTGGCTTGAAATGGAGCCTCCTCACTTTGGCAGCCCAGCAGCCAGTTAGCAAAGCTGCTGCTTTTCCTTCATTTCACATTTTTCCTGGGAAAAATAAGGAGTTGGGAAGGAAGTGACAGGTGTGGAACGAGTGATGACAGGGAGAGTGGTGACATGGGGAGGGCACCGCTGACAACCCAGTGCCTGCTCCCACTGTAGCTGCTGCCTTTCCCCTGTCTCTTCCTGGTTGCTTCCACTTGGAAATGCCAAACTTGGCTCCAAAGGGAATTTGAAGGGGAGGGAGGGGCAGCGGGATCGTTCCTCGGGGTCTGTGTGTTCATCCCTGAAGATTCCAGGGATGCTCATGTATTCTATTGCTAAGTTTGTGTTAATTGCAGTGCACTGGGTGAGCAGGAGCTCAACTGTATGCCTGGCTTTAAGTGCAGGGGTGACTCCCACCTGCAGGAGTCACCTATTAATTAACGGGCATTAATTAGTGATCAGCGCCAAAAGCTCTGCATGGAGAGAGGGCAAGGATCAGAGTGCTGGCTGATGGCATTTACAGAGCATCAGCTGGGTCCTGCTTCGTTCCAGAACTCATCTTGCAGAGGGGAATCAGGCTTGGATCCTGGCATTCCGAAATATCTAACACGGCTTTTGTGGTTCCACTGCCCTGCCAGGCGCCCCGAGGGGCTCGTGCTGGGGGTCCTGCAGGGAGGGAAGGGAAAACTGCATCCCCGAGCACGATTTGAGGGCATTGTGACATTCCAGGGGGTGCCAGAGCCCCCTCCCAACAGTGCCGGAGCTCCCTGGGAGCTGCCCCTGAGCCGCCTGTGCAGGCAGAGCTGCGGTCACAGCACAGCAGCTCTGCGGGTCCAACCCCAGGAGACAGGGAGGTGTCAGCCAGCGGTGAAACCTGTGCTGGGAGGGAGTTTCTTGGCTGTAATTCCCGGTTTTTCATGAGCAGTGGTTTGTATTCCTGCAGCCTAGTCCCAGGGAAGCATCCCTCCTGCCCCATCCTGCCCTCCGCAGGGAAAGGCTCTTCCCTAAGGCTGCCAAGCAGCCCCCACACCTGGACATGTGGGGCTGAGCTGGGGGGACCCACAGCGCAGAGCCGGGCTGGCCGAGGGCAGCACCCTTTGGAATGGGAGCAGGACAGGGCTCTGCTGGGATCCTGGGCCAGAGAGGCTTTTCTTGTCCCCGCTGACATCTGCCCAGACACGCCACACCCCTGCACGGCACGGCTGGAGACACTGGAGCTCTCCCAGGCTCGGAAACTCGATCGGGCACTTTAATCCTTGGCTGCGACAGTGAAAATATCAAGGTCAAATGTGCACTGTCATGGAGGTTTCATCCCCCCGCTCCTGCAGCCTCTCCTTTCATGTGAGATCCATATGTCAGTGTGGCTCCTCTCCAGCTGACGGGGCTCAGCTGGTGTTTCTGTCCCCACTGCACGTGTGGCAGCCTCTCCTCCCGCCGGGAATCGCCATTCCCTGCCCGTCCCAAAGGTCTGTGCTTGGAGGGATGAGCAGCCCCAGGCAGGGCACTCGGCTCTCCTTTTGCGTGGCCAGGAAGGTCTTGTAGAGGTTGGAGCACAGGGGCTCCAGCTGCATCCCATCACGGCCAGAAAATATGGAGCAATGCCCAAGAGGCTGCAGAGCCCGTGCCAAGTGGGAACGCTGGGCCGGGAAGGGCTGGGCTGTGTGGGCAGAGCTCTGCCCCCCTGAGGAGGGTTAAAAGCCACCCTATCCCTGGCTGGGTGTGATTCCAGCCCTGCCCTGGCAGGGAAAGGTATCCCGTGCAGGGACAGCTGCATCCCACAGGAGGAATGTATCCCCCTCCTCCTCGGAATGCCAGGCGGGCCGTGCCTCCCGCTCCCACCCCAGTGGGATCCCCATCCCTGAGCGTGGCAGTGGGGGCAGCTGGGTCTGGCAGCAGCAATCTGAGCCCCCCTGAGCACTGGGAAAGAGCACGGATTGGGGTGGGAATTCTGCGTGGGAGGGAGCAAAGGCAGTGGGACAGGTTTGCTGTCAGCAGGGTGGGTGTGGGTTTGGAGGGTCTGCCAAGCCCTTCTGGGGTGTCCCCAAGCCCCTTAGGTGGGGTCTCCATTAGGAAACCTCTGGAGCCAGGGAGCATTCAGATGGGAGCCAGGGAGCATTCAGATGTTGCCTCCTGTGCTGCCACAGGGTCTGTCCGAGGCTGGACGTGGAGCTCTTCCATAAGGTGGTAGAGAGAAGCTGTGGCTGCCCCATCCCTGGAAGTGTCCAAAGCCAGGCTGGACAGGGCTTGGAGCAAACTGGGCTAGTGGAAGGTGCAAGGAGATGAGCTTGAAGGTCCCTTCCAACCCAAACCGTCGTATCATGCCGGGATCTTTACCAAGCAACCTCTGCTCTTTTGCCGCTGCCGATCCCAGCCTGCTCCCAGCCGTGCCCGGACACAGCGGGATGGGACACTCTCCGTGTCGCCCCAGTGCTGTCCCCACCCTCACCCCCCTCAGCGCAGCAGCCCCCGGTGCTTCTGCTCAGGGAACAGCCCCGATGGATTTGTAGCTCAGAGCAGGATTTGGGAAGCAACTCCCGGTGTGTGGGAAATCTCCCGATGCCAAACTGGAGGAGATGGTGTCCTGCAAACTCTGGCACCGGGTTGGCTGAATCAGTGGGGTCATGGGGAGGGGTTGCAGAGCTCCTGTTTGTCACTGAGACAGGGATAGCTTGGATGGGGAATGCCATCCCCAAATTCCCACGTGCCTCGGGGCTCTGCTCCGTTCCCCAGGGCTGAGTGTCCCAGGGCACCGACACAGCTGAGCTCACCCTCATTTTTCCTGTGTTTTCTGCTTTCCCTGGAATAGCAGCTCATCAGTGGATCAGCTCCTTTAGCAGCCCAGGCACGTTAACGACGCTGTGCTGGTGCCTAATTATTCCCCATCAGGTAGTGACCTTCCTGGCTGAGTAATTCCAGGGATTGCGTTGCCGTTTGCAGGGACAGTCCTTGGCACATCCCGGGAAGGAGGCCCAGGTGCTCTTCCTCTCTGGTGGTGGAAATACTGGTTTTCCCAAGTGCTTCCTTCCTCCCGGGTCTTCTGCCACCTTTGGGGCTTGGTCTGGTGTGAGTGGCTGGGCAGGGGGAGCTCGGTGGTCCTTCCTTGAGCATCTCCACCTGTGCCCGCCCGTGGGACAGCAGGGAATCCGTGCTGGAATCCACAGTCCTGGCTTTTACCTCAGCCTGGGATGTCTCCGTGATGTTCAGCTGCTGCAACACACTCTCACTGGGATTTATACACATTTTGTGGTGTGCGGGAAGAGCATTTTAGAGCTGAGGGGCTTCTCCCAGCAGCACAGGAAACCTCAGTCCCAATTCCCCGTGTGAATTCCTGTTTGGCCGCCTGCTCTCCCTGTGCCCGGCCCCGCTGCCAGCCGGGATGTCTGTCCCACAGGGAACGATGCTGAGCCTGTTGTTGCAATTTGCTACCTGCTATAATTATCCCACCTGAGTTTTCCATGCCTTGGAGCCAAAGGTTTGCTGCTGAGCTTGGCTGGGAGCCCCGTGGTGGTGGGACGGGAATGACGTGAGCTCAGGTCACGAGTGCCAGTGCTGGAGAGAGGAGCCAGGGCTGAGGCTCAGGGACAGATGTGCAGGTGATGGGCAACATCTGGCCTGGCTAAACACAGCAAATAATCACCTTGTAATCAGGCAGCCTGTGAAATACCTGGCTCTACTGGGAGAATGCTCTTTATGGAGCATTTCCAATCCCTGGAGGTGTTTTAAGGAACGACCGGACGTGGCGCTCAGTGCTCTGGGCTGGTTGATCCGTCAAAGGTTGGACTTGATGTACTTGGAGGTCCTTTCCGACCTCATTGATGGTGACTCCGTGGAGAGGGAACCCGTGCCGGGGTTATTTTTATGCCTGTGTGCTTTGCAGCTCTCCCAGTCCCCTTTCCCCGGACCACTGGCCATACCCAGTAGCCAGCAGGCTCGAATCCCAAGGAAACCTTTCCTCTAGACCTTTCCGAATCTCTCCTTCAGCCTGAATTTCAGACAAACATTGCCATGTTTGGCCATGTCCCCGCTGTGCCCCCCCTCTCTCTCGGCAGGAACTTTCCTGAAGGGTGACTCACCACAGTCCCTTCCCTGACAACGCAACTCCCTGCCCGGGCATCCGGAGGGGTTTGGATACCGCAAAAAGCCCAGCCACTCACGTGCCCGTGGCCATCACATGGACTTCCCCCATTTCCTCCCCCCTTTTTATACCCCCATTTACCCCTTTTTACCCCCCTTTCCCCCCTTTTTATACTCCCATTTTTTCCCTTTTCGCTTCCATTTTTCTCTGGGTTTTACCCCCATTTTTTCCCTTTTTGCTCCCA
>JAWWEU010000191.1:0-24113 GCA_035583155.1 Acropternis orthonyx | reverse complement strand
GGGCTTAAGCTCTGCCAGGGGAAATTTAAGTCGGAGATTAGAAAAAAATTCTTTACAGAGAGAGTGATCAGGCATTGGAATGGCTTGCCCAGAGAGGGGATGGATTATCCATCCCTGGAGGTTTTTAAACTGAGATTGGATGTGGCACTGAGTGCCAGGATCTGGTAAACAGACTGGAGTTGGACCAAGGATTGGACTTGATGATCTCGGAGTTCTTTCCCAATGCAATCGATTCTATGATTCTATGATTCTATCTCCAGAGGTCCCTTCCAAGCTCCACCACCCCGTGATTCCGTGCTGACATGACATTGTTCAGCCTCTTTGTTATTCAGTTTTGATCGTTCTGTAAATATTGTGCAAAAAGCTGTTTAATTTATTGTTTTCCCCTTAGTGATGGTCCCCCTGCTTTGATCCTGAAACAAACCAGAAACCACAGAGAGAAGGGAAGAAAAATGCTGAGTGTTCTGAATAGGGTTTGGGACAAAGGGAGATTTATTTAGTTTGTTAGTTTTATTTATTTATTTCCAAGCATACATATTTTCTTAGGGCATGAGTCATAAAACCTTCTTTTAGGGAGAAACAGAGTGCTTTTTTGGGGGGAGAAATGGAGCCCTTTCTCCTGTGTGATACACATTTGTACAGGGGTATAAAGAATTTAGTTTGCAGGATGTTAAGCCAGTCTTAACAGAGTCACACTCAGCCCCACCAGATCCCTCAGAGCTTGCACATCATTGCAAACTTGAGTTTGCAGGAGAATTTCCTTGGTTTAAAACAAACTCTCAGTAAATATTCATGCAACATATCCCAGAAAAACACTGTGAATGTTATCCATACCCAAAGCAGGCTCATATTCCCTTCTGTAGCAGCAACCTGCATCCTTCTGATCAGCTCCTAACCCACTGCAGTCCAAATGGGCTTAAATTGCTTACAACATAGAACCACAGGATCATTAAGGTAGGAAAAGACCTTTGAAGATCATCAAGTCCAACAGTGAACCCACCACCGTGTCCTCAAGTGCCACATCCATATGTTTTTTGAACAATTCCAGGGATGGGGACTCCACTTCCACAGGCAGCCTGTGGATCATTTTGAGTGATGAGGTCCTGAAATTACTCATTGCTTGCTGGTCAGGAGGTGGTGGTTGCTTTTAGAAGCTGAAGGTGATGCAAATGGTGACATCTTTTCCCAGGGTCTGGAAGAAAATGCATGGACACAGTCCCAGCCTTTTGGTCTCAATGAGGTTTTCACAACCACCATCAGTTCAGAATCACGGAACGGTTTGGGTTGGAAGGGACCTTGAAGATCATCCAGGTCCAACCTCCCTTAAAAAAAGGGAACAAAATGTCCTGTTGCTCTTAAAGAAGCAAAAGAATTTTCTTGCACCGTCTCAAGCAGGTTCCCAGCTGGAGTTCAGGTCACCAGCTGGGTTGGTGCAGGAGCTTGTGGAGCCTCACCCTGCACAGTCTCAAGTGCTTTATGTCCCCAGATTCCCGGCTCCTCTGCAGCCGCATCACACTGCAAACATGTCTAATTACTTTGCTGCTGTTCTTCAACTTCCAAGATTTCTTCTGGGCCCCTCAGGAGCATATTTTGGGTGGGAGCCAAGTGATGTTTCTGATGATGTGCTCAAATTCAGCACCTGAGACACAAAGGAGGGGACTAAATGTACTTGGGAAATTAATTTTGGATTTGACAAAATGTTCCAGCCAAGGCAAAAAGGGGAGATGGTTCAAAACTGCTGAATCTCTTATTTTCAGAAGAAAAATTGGAGGTTTTTCGCCGTGCTTGGCATCCAGGCTATAAAATGTCTTTAATCTTAGATGGGTAAAAATAATTAAAGCAAAAGTCTATTTAAGCCCCAAACAAATCCACGGGTTTAGTTTTTAATCCTCCTACTTGAAAAGCTGTAACAACTCTGCCTTGATTCCACCAAAAAACCCTTTTCAACATTTTGGGTTCATATTTAAATTCAGTGCTGGTATTTTTTTCCTTTACAAGGAATAGTGGTCTAAAATAAACTTAATTTGGTTTCATTTTGGTTTCTTTCATTATTTTAATCCTTTATTTTTATTTTTTATGAAGTTCTATTAATTTTAGTAATTTATTTTAAAATATATTTATTTATTTCAATTTTTTTTTTTTTTTTTTTTTTTTTTTTTTTTTTTTTTTAACTTTTTCCTGTAGAAGGAATCTGGTGGAGTTGACAGTGCTGGGTTGATGGTTGGACTTGACAACCTTAAAGGCCTTTTCCAACCTAAATGATTCTTGTACTGAAGGTGCAAGTGACATTTGCATCTTCCCATGTGGAACTACAGGAAATGTGCCTTTTCCATAGGTCAGATGGAGGGGAAAACTGGGAATGCCCAGTGTCCATCACATGAGGATGCTGCCTGGGAGCTGCCCACTTCTGAACATTAAAAGTCCTTTCTCCTCCCCAGGTCCAGAAGATTCCAACCCCAAGTCCTTCCTACTCTCTTTTGGGAAAGTGGGTCTGGAAGAAAGTTCCTTCAGAGAATCCCTGTTTTGACCCTGATCCATCTGCTGCACAAATGGGGCTGATGGACTGAAGTGACAGCCTGTGACCTGTCTTGTGATTCTTTGAGGTGCCTCCTCTTTTCATCACCCCCAGAACAGCATTTCTGTGGTGCCCTAAAACTTCTCGTGGGGGTGGATGGGCTGAAGGCCCAGGCACAGGCTGCCCGGAGAAGCTGTGGCTGCCCCATTCCTGGAAGTGCCCAAGGCCAGACTGGAGCACCCTGGGCTAGTGGAAGGTGTCCCTGCCCACAGCAGTGGGGCTGGGAGTAGATGACTTTTAAGATCTCTTCCAACCCAACCCATTCAATACTCTGAAGAACATCTGGGGAGTTCATTCTCTTGTTCAGGGGTTGGCTCAAGTGACAATTTCTGCAGTCCAAAAGACTGAAAGGGTGTAAGAAGAATGTGAGTTCATGGACAAGGGCAGAAGGAAATGGGATGAGGGACCCTCAGTGACCCTTCTGGAACTCATCCAACCCATATGCTTAGAAATGAGATTAATTATCTAATAGGAATTTTGATTCCTAAATACATTCGAAGCCTTTGTTCTAATGATGAACAGAAGTGATACCCTTAAATCCCATGATGCTGGTAATGAGTGACAAAACATCCCACAACAAGGGATTGAAACAATGAGACAGAGATCATGAGAAGAGCAGAATGAAGGTTCATGGGCTGCCAAATATTTAATTTCACAGCTGCTAAATGAGACCACAGTGCTTTAGACACAACTATTTCCCTGATTTCCATGCGTGTGGCAAAGCTGAAGAAGCTGAGGAAGGGCCTAATAATGCCAGGAAGGCTTAAGAGTGAAAATACCTTCAAATCATGGATTGATTAAGCAGCTGTAAGTCCTGAATGCTGCAGAAGAACTTACTGACTCAGAATGAATCAGCTGCTTGCTGAAGAGCTGAGGTCTTGAGGTGAGTCTTCAGTTGGGACTGAAACCAAATCCACAGCGCTCTGGAGATAGAGGAAATCTTTAATTTACTTTGCTTATCTTAATTGCCAGCAATTCTCTGGTACAAGGACCTAAGTCTCCCTTCCTGCTTCTGAATTATTTTCTTTAGCCATATTACTTTCTTCTTCTCCCCCAAAAACTCCCCTCCAAAAGCCAGCACAGAAGACTCTTGTAAGAATGCTGGACCCTACACCTAAGGAGATATGTGGAGGTAGACGGAGACAAGTGGTAACTCACAACCTTTCCCAGTCTCAGTGATTCCCACAGCACATGGGCAAGCCACCTGGAGGGAGTGTGGATATTTGGTGCTCTCTAGTGACTGCTCCACAAAGACATTTGCTGCTCCTGCAATCCTGCTGCTAATAAGGGCTGAGCTCTTTGACTTAATTGGATTTATTTCAGCTGAAACCCGTGAAGAACCCTCTGTTCAACACCTGGGGCCAGCACGGGTGGAGCTGGTCAAGCAGGTTCTGTTGATGTCAGCAAACTGACCTTTTCGTTTGTTTTCATTTCCTCTTCTCAAGTGTGGGTACCAGGCTGCTCTTGCATGGCAAATGGATTCTCCTGGGACAAAGAGTGATGGCTTTAGGCTGAAAGAGGGTGGATTTCTATTAAATATCAGGAAGAAATTCTTCCCTGTGAAGGTGGGCAGGCCCTGGCACAGGTTGCCCAGGGAAGCTGTGGCTGCCCCATCCCTGGGAGTGTCCCAGGCCAGGTTGGACGGGGCTTGGAGTGACCTGGGATAGTGGAAGGTGTCCCTGAATTTCAAAAGCAGCCAGGAGGGTTTGTGTGAGGTTTTCAAGCATGAGAAGACCATGATCGTGCAAAGAATAATTGATCCTCAGGGATTGCTCCATTGAAACAGGATTAAAACTGCTCCAAAAGCTGAATGTTGTGAGTTTTGGTTCATCAGTTGGTCCCTAACAAAGATGCAAAATGGTTTTAGTGAAAGAAGAGTGACTAAAAGTAGGAAAAATCCCAGTCAGGGGTTCCCAGTGGCAAACGGTTGGATTAGATGAACTTTAAAGTCCCTTCCAATCCAAACTATTCAAGGATTCTGTGAAAGAAGGGATGAGCTCGCCTTGTCTGTCTTCATTTACTCCCTTCTATCCTTCCTGTCTTTCTAGTCCTGCAGTGGTTTCTTCCAAATCTGACAGATGGGTGGAGGTCAGAAGGACTTTTTCATAAGGACAGGTCAAGAACTCAGTCCCAGGAGACATGGAAAAGGCCAAACAGGAGCAGCAGTGCTATAAAAGCTTAAACCTTCGGGGAGGAATCTCTGCATGGAGGATTCAGGCATCGGAGAAAAACTCCCAAGAAAGGATTCTCCACTTCTCCCACTCCTGGAAAAATGCCCCAAAAGACCCATTGTCTCACCCACAGTGACTGACACCTACAACCTGCATGGCCACCTTGACCTTTCCTTGTGTTGCCATTTCTCCTTTTGGTTTGTTTGAACTCTTAGTGACATGTTAGTCTGATCTTTAGAATATCCTGAGCTGGAAAGGACCCACAAGGACCATCCAGTAGAATCCCTGGACCTGCACAGACACCCCAACAATCCCATCCTGTCCCTGAGAGGATCATCCAAACCCTCCTGGAGCTCTGGCAGCCTTGGGGCCGTGCCCACTGCCCTGGGGAGCCTGCTCAGTGCCCACCACCCTCTGGGGGAAGGACCTTTTCTTGAGATCCAACCTAACCCTGCCCTGACACAGCTCCAGCAGTTCCCTCAGGTCCTGTCACTGTCACCAGAGACATCAGTGCTGCCCCTTCTCTGCCCCTCATGAGGAAGCAGCAAACTGTGGGTGGGAAGAAGGTTGGAAGGTTTCTCCACAGATAAGTGGAATTCAAATTATGTTCTCTCAATTAAGCTGAGTTTGGCCCCAGAAAACCTCTTTAGCTTCACCCATGACTTAGAAAAAGGTCCTGATCCAAGGGTTAGTCTTTGTCCCTGACCCACCTCTGAGCTCCCCATGGTGGGAAAGCCTGGCTTCCTCCACAGCCACATCCCAGTGCTTCGGTGCTCCAGGAGGCACATAATTTTTTTGCAGCTTTTCTCTAAAGAAAGGATGTATTTCTGTACCTGTCAAGAGTTTCAACTTCTTCTGCTCATACAAACCTGTTATCCAAACAGTTCTTCTCCTCCAAACTGCAGCTCCTCATTTCTCCAGATCCACAGAGCTCAGATGTCAAATTTCGTTCAAATTGCCTTATGGATTAAAGACAAATCCCAGTGTAGGCTCAGGGCTTGGTTGCAGAGGTTTCTTTTCCCAAGGGAAGCAGACCAGGAATGATTCCTCTGACTTGCTTTCCCTAAAACACGGAGGGGGCAGGAAAGGAAGGGGAGACCCACCTCCCATTCGGGTCACGTGTTGGTTCTTGTTCCCACTGCCACCTGCATTTAAACATCCCCCACTATTCTCCCTTTTCCCCTCCTTACTTCCCCCTCATTTTCTTAAATTTCCTTTGGCCAGACGTTAATTGCTTTAATGTAAGGGAAGAACCCAAAGCTCAGCAGTGAAGAGCTGGCCCGAGGCCTCTGCTCGGGAGATTTATGGGAGACGTAGGCTTCGAATGTCTGAGCCTGGAAATATTCCTTCCTTTTTGGCCCCTTCCCTCTTTCCCATCACCCCTGGGCTGCCTGTGCCTCTGTGTGCACACACACATCTGTCTTTATTAGTGATAGCCACGCTGGCATCTGATAGGCTTTGGATTTATGGTTGGGGGAGCCACGGGCTCTTTAAAGTGCTAATATTTTACCATCTCTCCTGCTGAAAGAATGCCAGCTTCCAAGAGGCCCAGTAGCCTCCAGGATAAACCTCTGGCTACTCACCTCCAGAGCCTGAGACAGCAGCTCCTTGGAGACCATCCTTCTTGCCTGAGCTGCCAAGAAACGAAACCTGGGGTCTCTCAATCTTTAAGCATCAGCAATCTCGAAGCACGCTGAAACTTTGCTGAGCTTGTGTTCTTTTCCCCTCCTCCTTTTTTATTTCTCTCTCCCCTCACTGTGATCCAGCTGGGTTGTTTTGTTTCTGGTGTTTTTTTTTCCTTCTTTAATTTACAAGTTGAAAATAGGCTGAACTCTCCCTCCACACAGCTATTCTATCCTCCTCCTTTCCAGGCTCACACTGGCAAGATATTGTTGCTGGCTTAGGGGTGAATTTTCTCCCTGTATCACTGAAAAGCAACAAGAAATTCTAATAAAGTCAGGAAACCACACATGACTCCAGACCAAACTTCCCAGTCGTGCAAATCAGCATCAAGCCATGGAAATCCATGTCAGTAAAGGCACTTGGGCCTGTAATTAAGATAAAAAAGGGGGTAAGTGCAACAAAAATGTCGCTTTAAAGCCCTGGGATCTCTCTCTGATCAGCTGTTTCTCAGCTCAGAAAACATCAGCGAGTCCTAAAATGGTTTGGGTTGGAAGGGACCTTAAAGATCCAGTCCCACCCCCTGCCATGGGCAGGGACACCTTCCAACAGCCCAGGTTGCTCCAACCTGACCTTGAACACATCAACCAGGTTTGATTTTACCTTTTCCAGGAGTCTGATAAAGAGATTTATTCCCTTGCCTCACATTTCCAGCAGTTTCTCTGCTTTGGAAAACCTCAGCGACCGAACATATTTGCTTGCGAAGGCAAGATGTCAATTATCCCAGAGCCAGGCAGGCACGGCATGAGACAAGTTTTATTTACAGCCCATCACAGAGCCCCAACTCACCTGTCACAACAAAACAGAAAATATTCTTGGTAACAGGGGTAGGCAGAAAAATTACTTTTTTTTTTAAACTGCATATATAAAATCCACCCCCAGACACACATATAAAAATATATGTGTATAAATATATATAAATACACTGACTTTTCAGTTTCCTAGTTACAAGCTTGTACATCCAGCTCCAAAAAAATTAGTAGATTAATCTCCTATTCCTTGCCAAGCAGACCTTGCCCAGAACGATTGTATTTTTAGAAAACATGTCAAGCTGCAGGAAAAACAAGCAGAGAGTGGTAATGGCTCCTGAGCTGCCTTGCTTTGTAGCAGCAGCATCAGGTCTAGCAGAGTTCTGGTGCTCAGGAGGTTTTGGGGTGGCCCAGAACACTTCCATGTGCTCAATTCCTCATCCCAGAAGGTCTTCAAATGCAGCCAGACCCCTCTGATGTGGAGGAAACCTCAGGAGATCAGGGTTCCTCAGCTCCTTGCACTCCCTGCACATGGCATATAAATACCATAGGGACAGAGTCTCTGGGGCTTTCTTGCCACATCAGGCAGAGGTGTCACTACTCCTGGTTTTGTAAGGGGTTTATTCTTCTGTGGTAGGAAATTGGGGAAGGTCCCTTTGAGTTTATGTGTGTCTGCGGGCAGGGAAAGCGCTCAGTTTAATTAGTTGTCTGAGTGATGTGTTCGATGTTCAATGTTCCAGGTGTCCTACAGACCCTGAAGGATTTCACACCTTCCCTGTGTCACACCCCTTGGGAGGTGACCCATCTCTTACCTCCTGGGGTGCTCAACTTGCCCCTTCCTGTGTGATCTTGGTGGGTCAGCAGAGCCACAGTCACCTTGGAACAGCCTGCCCAGAGAAGCTGGGAATGCCTCCACCCCTGGAAGTGCCCAAGGCCAGGCTGGATGGGGTTTGGAGCACCCTGGGATAGTGGAAGGTGTCCCTGTCCGTGGCAAGGGGGGGAACTGGATGATCTTTAAGGGCTCTTCCAACCCCAAAATTCTGTGGTTCTGTAATCTTACATTTTCTGCTCTCAGGGTGATGAGGTCTGTGCTTTTATATGTACCCTTGAAGATACACATGGAGGGTAGAGACCAATCCAACCTTCACACCCTTGTCTTGGCCCTACTCTGGATCCAACTGGGCAGATAAATTCCTTTTCCCTTGTGAGTGTGAGTGGTTGATCTTTCCTGTCATGCTAAAGATTTCCTGAACCTTCTTCTTAGCATTCAAAGCAGGACCCTGGTTCCAAACAGACACTGTGCAGGGATGCAAAGTCACACACCTGGGACTTGTATTTCCAGACTGAACACCTTGGGACTCCCAGCATCCTTCTGAAGTGGGGTGTTGGTGCTCACTCACCAGTTGTCTCCTCCTCTGTGACCAATCCTGCTTCAGTGGCTGCTTTTGTCAACACCTTGGAGGGGTTCACACAGAGGTAAGAATGGGTAAGACAACAACACCCTTCAGACATCACTTCAACCAGTCTTAAAAGAAGGGAAACCCACTCTGGGCAATGCTGGTGGCTTCTGGCAGGAGACAGGAGTCTGTGAGCTCAGTTCAGCCAAGTGATTCTCCACATAATGTCTCAAAATTTCTGTGGCTTTGGGAGAATAAGGATGTCTGTCACAACCCAACATCTCTCACACTGGGCAGGGGTTGAGTGGGTCTGTTGAGGAGCTCATCTTTGGGCTGAGGTGGGATTTGGGAGGCCATACCCCATTGTGGTGCACCAAAGATTCGCTGGCACTATGAGACCCCAGGACATTAATTAACCTTCAACACGGGCAAAGGCAGAAGAAAGCACAACCAGACCTAACCACAGCACCATTACCCCTGGCAGAACCCCGGAACCATCATTTCTGGTTATCTCACTCTCAGAAATCTGGAATAATGAAGCCCAGACCCTGCTCTGAGGTTTCTGAGCTCTGTGGGCACTGCTGGTTTTCTCAGGATAAATACAGAGCTCAGGGAGCTGACAAGAATAAACATCCACCCAGGCAAACCTGAGCACAGCCTTTCAAATTCGTGAATGGCAGGGGCTGTGAATTAAGCCAGACAATATAAATGAAATCCTTAAGCCTGGAGGAGATATTGGAAGTTTTTTACTGGTCACAAGGTTTGCTCCGTCAGCTTCTGTGGCCCTGAGTTTTGTCATGGAATGACTCTATTGCTTTAGGCTCCAAAACAAGACAAACATTTCCAGAGGAAAGGAAAGCTCAGCTGCCTTCCTGACCCACACTCACTTCTGCTCAGCAAATCGCAGTGATTTCAGGCTTTCAGCTTCAGCTCTGTGAGAAAGAGTGTCCCTGACTTAACTCATTGCTCTTTCTGGGTCCCATCCAAAGCACATGGAAATCTAAAGGTCTTTTCCTGCTGACATCAGTGGCCTCTGGAACACACCTACGATGTCCCCAGGCGAAAAGTCACTGCACTTTAAGGGTCACTGGGCTGTTCCCAGGCTGCTCTGAATGCCCAGATGTTCCCTGTTCTCTCAGAGGCCACAATATTCAGGGAGTCAGAGTCCCCTTGTGTCCCTCCATTGCCTCAGCAAAACCAGGGTTTAGTCCTGGGTGGGGAGAAGAGTCAGAGCGGACCAGGATACAGTCCATCTGTCAGCAGAGGGATTCTGCTGGAATGCTGGAAAGAGGGGGAAGGGGGTGACTCAGCTGCAATTGACCTTCTCTGCCCTTCCAGCACAGGTGAAGGAGGTAGTTTGTCACCCCTTGGATGCTGATCCTTTCCCTGTGGGAAACACCCCCAGGGTGGTTCATGGAGTCTTTACTCACTTTAACACACAGTTTGCCAGACCCACAAAGGCATGTTGGGATCCACATTGTGCTGGATTCAACAGCAAGAATAGATGGGGTGAAACCCACCTGTGTGAAAGGAACATCATAAAGCTCATCATTTACAACCAATGAGGAAAACCACACCTGAAAAAAGCAGAATAAACCAGGATTTTTTGGATGTCTGCCTTGGAATAAAAGGAATTTTTGTATTGAGTTTTGAAGTGATTAGAGAGAATACAAGGTGTTGCCCAGGTTTTAAATCTAACCTTAAAATTAGGTGAGATCTATTCTACCTTCAACATCTAATTGTCTTTGAACTGTAACAGCCATCCAGTCCCCACATTTCCCCCATCAATCCCACATTATCACCTGGGATCTACTTTCCCCAATGAATTTCTGGAAGTCATTGATTATTATTTTCTTCCAGCCTCTGAAAAAAATACCCTCCTATCTCAAAGTGTTTCCAAGGGTTGTGTTGTGCCTGTACCCTGATGAGTTGGAGACAGGGTGGTGGAAGAGGTGGGTTCTTTTCCTCTTTCAAGGCAGCTCCTCTTTTCCCTCCTCAGTAAGGGAATGCTGGCTCCAATCCCAGTGACGCCAGTGAATTATCACTTCAGGAAAGAGGTATCTCTCTGCAATCCTGGGAAGACTGTCCTCAGCAGGGGGACACTGAGGAGGGGGGAGCAGGACAGGGAGCTGCCAAACCACCCAAAGCTTCTGAACCCCTTGAAATCCTGTTTTTTTTTCCTGAGGCTGGGATGCTGGCCATGCTCACAAACACAGAGCTGCCCCTTAGGGACACGGTGACTTGAGTGGCACATTCAGGAGAGCAAACCCAGTGAGGACAGGAAGCAACAAACCCTGTGCCAGCTTCGTGCTCTGCCACCCTGAACCACCACAGGGCCTGGCACCACCAGCCCTGGCTGCCTTTCCATGACCCCAGTTCCGCAAGCCACGGCTCTCTCCCTCAGCTGAAACCAAAAATAGCACCATGCACCTCTATTTCCTTTCTGTTTCCATCCCCATCCCTTCCTTCTCCCTCCCTTCTTGCACAGGAAAAATTCCCACAGCTCCAGAGCCAAGTCCAGCAGCTGTTGTGGCTGATGCTTCTGAGAGCCCTGTGGTTGAGGGGCTGGACTGGGAGGGGCTGGGCTGGTTCAAATTCCAGCTATTCCACAGGTTTCCTGGGAAGCCTCGAGCAAGGCATCTAACCTGCCTCTGGGAGTAAAACAGCAATTGCAGTCTTCTCCAGAATTCTGGGAAGTGCAGTCCTGAATGGATGTGAGGAGAGTCAGGGAGACACATGGAATTGTGTTTCCATTTTAATGCAATTTTGAAGAATTTTTTACCTTGGTCTTCTTAGAAATAAAGGGGGTTTTGCCACTGTTAACCTTTCCATATTATACCAATTTTCAACCTTTTAAAGTCACACTGAGTTTATAACCCAGTCATGAAGAGAGAACACAATTTTAATAAATAAATTTCACACGTGGATGAGGTGAGATTTCCCCAATCCATTTGCCATCTTTAAGTCTCTCTGATAATGTTTCATTACTGTGTTTGATTAATACCAATGTCAGGGCTCTCCCATTGGGCTGGATGCTGTACAAAACAAAAGAACTTAAAACCTCTGCTGCAGAACATTTTAGAAAGAAAACCAAGAACAAAATGTTCTCATTCTGTCACTTCAGGTGAAGCAGAAATGTTTTATTTAGGGCAAAAATAAGCCTGAACTTCAGCTGTCCTAAAATATTCAGACTCCAATTACAGCAACACAACATTTGCACCAGAGGAGGAGCTGGCCCAGATGTCTGTAAGGAAACACTGGTAGCCAAAATAGCCACACAGGTCCCCAAATCAAGCACATGATTAAGTGATTTACTTATTAAACCTGACTGCAACAATTCAGGTGGTGTGAAATTTATCTCACACTGTTTCTGCTTGAGGTGGGAGCTGGATGGTGCAGCTACAATACATAGATTTGATGTGCAGAGTATGCCAGGATTTACATCCATACAAATCAACGCTTACATGTGAGCAGAAATTAGTGACAATTAATTCTAAGCTCTTGTGACAATCGGTGTCATCAATGAGCTCTGATCAGTGGAGCTGAAAAACCTTCCAGCTGAGCAAGTGTGGGTCCCCACAGCAGGGTGACATGAGCTCTGCGGTTTGGTAGGAGTCAGAGATACTTCATTCAACATTTAATATAATTTGAGGCACGAGATATCTGACATCATTTGGGGGATGGTGAGTGTGACCATCCCAGGGGAATCACGGAATCATTACAGCTGGAAAAGACCTCCAACGTCATCAAGTCCAACCTTTGACTGAACAGGTAAATATAGAACAAATCCACTTGGTTTTTTTTGAACACTTCCAGGGATGGGGACTCCACCACTTCCATGGGAGCCTATCCCAATATTTAACCACTCTTTAACTGAAAAATTTCCTGATATCCAACCTGAATCTGAGAGGAGACCAATCTAATGGCATGAGACAGGCTGCTCTGACACACTGCACTTCAGCAGAAGTTCAGCAGACACTTGAGTAGAGAAATCAAATCACAGCCTTTAAGGGGAGCAATTCTCTGGTCAGGACTATCCTAAATTCAGCAGAAAGACAACCATGAAGTGTAAAATATAAAGTGTTGGCTCCTTTCTTTGCAAGTTGCTTTATTCTGGCCTGAAAAAATAAATGTATACCCAGTGTGACTTTTGGAGAAGAAGCCAAGTAAGCGCTTTGAGGGGCAGAGTTTATGTTGTTTATGCTGTTAGTTTTGAAAAGAGGGGGGGAAAAAAAGGTATGAATGCATACACTGACCAAAAATAATGGGAAATTGTATGAAAACAGGCCCCAGATTCTCAGGAGACAGCTTGCAATTCTATGGGACATGACAGAATTTCAAAAACAACACTCGGAGTATGTAGGATAAACAGGGAAAAATTATCCCTCAGGTCTTACAGATTCGGAGGGGCCATAAATAAGAGATAATGATATTTAGGTAAGAGGGGGAGGTAACACGTTGGCTCCCAGCACTGTGAATTTTCAGACTCTCTATTCTGGGACTGGTATAAGGGTGGATTTGATGCCTTTGCTTGCAAAGGAGATAATTCAAAGCACAGCAACCCCACTGGGTATTTGTGAGTGTGAAACTGAACTTCAGCACTGCTCCAGAGAGCAATATTTCACCCTTGTTGTGAGGTGCTAAAAAAACCCACCAAACCACAAATCTCCCAGGGAATAAATTGGCTTTTGAGAAGGAGAAATTCCTCTTGTTTCTGACTTGTAGCAGGAAAAGGCTCTGTTTTTAAACCACGGCAAGGAGATCCATACCTGTGAAAATCAACTACAGTGGGGAGAGTCTGGGTTATCCAACTTAATTCCTGACTTTGTAGGAATAAATAGTTGCCACCTATGGAATTCCATGCACTCAAACATTTGGAGGGTGTTATATTCTCCTTCCCTCATCAGCAAAATATCTGGATCCCATTTTTCCCTTGTCTTTGAACCATCTGAAAGACACAGGAATTTTGATACCCTGCCATATCCTAAAATTTTCCTTCTAAAGCTTATGAACCAGCCACGTCTTCAGCTTTAGGAGGGATGAAGATAAACCAGTGCCTGGGGTAGAACTGATGCTCCAAAAGGGACCTCATGAAAGTCCCCAGGCTGGCCAGAGCTGTGGGTGGGAATTCAGAGAAAGTGGGGTGGGATCTAGAACTGCAGGATGGCAAAACCCTTCCAGTTCCAGGTGGGATAAAGACCATTTACCCTCAGCAGAGTTTCGGGAATCCTCTAGAAAGCAGAACCATGAACCATTCGGGAGATACTGAGTCAGGGCCAGCAATTCTCAAGCAGGTGGAGTTGTGTAAAACTCAGTAACAGAATCCTTACACAGCCTGAAATAAAGGAAAACCTTGTGGGATCAGCAGTTGTAGGAGACCTTTGTCTGGTGGACATCCATAGAATTTGGCAGTTTGGGAAATAAGACCTCCCTCCAGCAGGCTGGATGTTCTGATTGCACTGGAGAATGAAATCCAGCATGGAAAGCCTCTGGAATCAGCCAGGTGTTGACAGCAGTGAGTGTGTTGTAGGACAGGATAAAGTTCTAAAGGATTTTTAAAAACTGGAGGCACTCTGAGGGAAATCTTGGATGCAATTCAACACCGTCAACAGATCTGGGATGCAATTCTACACCAGTCAGGACATTTTCATCGCATCCAACCTCAGGAACCTGAAAATGAAGGGCCAGGTTTAGCCACCAGCAGTGCCCCTCTGAACATGGGCTTGGCACTTCCACTTGACACATCCCACTTGTTTTTGGATGGGAGGAAACTGAAGATTCTGATCCTTTTCCTATTATCTAGCTGATATATTGGATCTGGAACTTTCTGATGGCTATGATTGGAAGGATAATTATGAGGCAGGGCTAATTAACAGCATAGATAGAGATGCTGAATGAGAGATAAGATAGAGGTTCTGCAGAGGAACATCAGAGTAGATCATAAGTCACTTATTTGCCAGTCCTGATGCACTTTTACAAGGTCTAACAGCATCTAGATGGTCATTAATTCCCTTCCAACACAAGCCATTTATGATTCCCTCTTTGTGTGCTCTCGCTGGCAGCCAGAAATCACTTCGATAATGCTTCATCTGGAGAAAAAATGTTCAAACTGAAGAACAATGTTCAAACTGACATATTGCACTTCAGGAGCCACATGGATCCAACCTTCCTTTGCCTGAGAAGATCATCATCCACCTGGCTGGAATTAGGCAAAGCAGACCAGGTCCTTCCCTAAATACCATGGGCCAAGAGGCACAAAATGATCTGTGTTTATGCAGCTGAAATCTTTTCTCTCTGGAATGATGGATTGAACTGCCTGTTGGGAATTACAGTATGGATACAACTCACAGTGCCCTGGTCCTCTTAGTTCCCTCAGCTGGAGTGTCCTGACCACCAAACACAGGCTGAAAAGCCACGTCAGTGCTTCTGGTTTTGGTCTGGGAGGTCAGGTCAAGCTGACATTTAAAGATGGGTCAGGATGGAGAAGGAGATGAATGGAGAGAACAGCCTTAAAAGAGGGACATCATAAATCCAGGTCTTACTCCATGGGCTTCTCACACCTCTTCTGTGAAGGATCCTTGGTAGGTCTGGGCCAAACAGCCCCAAAAACAGATGCAGAGAACCATGGATGAATGAAACCTCCTCCCAAGTCTTTTGAGGTCCCCCTTAAAAGAGGGACATCATAAATCCAGGTCTTATTCCATGGGCTTCTTGCACCTCATTTGTGAAGGATCCTTGGTAGGTCTGGGCCAAACAGCCCCCAAAATGTGTAGAGAATCATGGGCTTCAACTTGAGTGAAACTCCCTCCAAAGCTGCCAGTTTTGTCATGAACTACTGAAGGAATTGTAAAATATTATATAAAGCAAGACTCTAAATTTGTAAACATCTCAAAGAAGGGATGTCTCCCCCTGTAAATTGTTAGAGACAGGGGATATTTCTAATTTTGCGTATTTGTATCCCAAAGACAGTACAGCTTGATGGGATTGCCTGTATTTTGCATAGTAATGGAAAAAACAGCTCAGAAAAAGGAAATGAATACCAGGAATTTCAGTTAAAATCAAGAGATTTTAAGACCCCTCGCTGCTCCTGCATTTGGTGCAGGACACATTTGTTGCTCATCATCCTAAAAATATTAACTTCTTCTCCCTTATAAAATATTTAACTCCATTTCCTGATGACAGGCAAACTATGATGTAGCAGAAGTGAAAATCCATACAGTTTGCATTAAATAAAAAGCCATTTATTCTCTCCAGCTGCCCTTTTTAAAAGCCTGGAATTTCCCCAGAGAAAGGGAAGCAGAAGTTTGGAATCTGATAATATGTATAAAATGCATAATGCAAAATACAGCTAAAATTTATATCAGGTCTGGTCCCTTAAATTTCTCTCAGGGAGACAAAACAAGGGAAAAGTGACATGTAAAGTCATTATTACTCATTAACATTGTCATTAAACTGTTTTAAAGTGTCAAAACACTGTCCCAGCAAATTATTTCTTTGACTAGAGCCTTTATTTCTTGCAGCAAGAATTTTCCTGGATGGATTTTAAGAGCCAAACACTTGGAAAAGTGTCCTTAGAAGATTAGGTGGCTGGAGCTGCTCGAATGCTCTCACAAAGCTGGGAAAGGCATTGCCTAAAACAAAAAATTCAACACCCAGAAAGTCATTTGGGCCAATTATTTCCAAAGTGATAACCTGGGCTGGCATTTCTGATAAAGGATTCTGTGATATTGTCCCTCGGGGCTTTATCCAATATTAAAAGCCAAAGAGAAGAGATTTCCCACCCTTTCCCTGGGGAAACTCTCAGTCATCTGCGAGTTGTGGGTTTCCAGGAAACATATTCTGGTCATCAGCCTTCATTTCCCTCCTGTCATTTTTCATCTCCCCACACCTCGTTCTGCTTCAAACACTCTTTCTTCCTCTGTGCCTATCTAGGAGGTGTCTTTATTGTGCTTTCCTAACTTCAGCTCCTATTAACTCACATAAACTCAGGAAAATTCGAAGGATATTGGATATTTTTCGTTAAATTTCAGCTCCCAGAATCATGTGATTTTATTTTTTTAAACATGTGCTTAAGATTCTTTTGTTGCTTGGAAATACTTTCTGTGAAATGCTACGAATTAAAAGGAAAGTCAAACCATTCCAATAACGTTGTTGCGTTTATCAGAAGTCAATGCCACAATTTCTGGGATCTTGCTTCCAGATTTGTGGCGATCTGGGTGTAGTGACCCCACTGATAACCCTGAGCATACCCACCCCATGGAATGTTAAATGACTATTCCTGGTTCCCACTGGAAGTGGACACCAAGGTCAGTAGGGCCATAGGTCCAATTGACTCTTCACAACCATGTTGGGTCAAAAGGATGGATCAGATGAACCTCAGAGATTCCTTTCAGCCCTTCTTCCTATTATTTCTTACTGTTATCCGTCCGTAAATATGAATAAGGTGTGAAAAATCTTCACAGCACTGTCTGCCCTTCACAGGACCAATGATGATGGTCTTGACGGATCAGGTTCTTCAGTGCTGGAGTCACCTGGAATGCTCTTCTTTAGTCACCTGAGATGCTCTTCTTTCTCTATCCTTTCTTTTATATTCCCAATGTAAGCTAAAAGTTCAATGTTTGGATGCTCCCATTTGAGCAGTTCCCTCTCTCCTCCAGAAATTCAAGTCTTTGTGTATGAGATGCCTGCAAATATTTCTGTGTGGTATGGGATCATTGACCCATGGAAGGAACACCTTTCCAGCATAACATGGGAATATTTAAGCTAAAAAGGCAGCAAATGGACCACCTGAGGTCCCAAAACTTTTATGACTGGATAAAGATGAGACTATTCAGAAATGGATGAAATTGTTTCCCACTGCTGTGCCCTCTGGCACATGGGGAGGAAACAAGGTCTAGATGACCTCGAGGAGTTTCCCCCTCTGTCTTTGCCAGCTCCAGTTTCAAAAAGGCATGGCAAGGTCTGGAGTTACCACAAACCCCTGGGAGTCCCACATGAGGGTTCTGTGGGAATGGGAGGGGGGGAAAAACGGTGCAGGACCATCCAGCTTTTCTAGAAGGACACAAAATTCCCTGGCTGGCCGTCAGGGAGCCTGGGATAAGCCACAGAGCTTTATTTAGCTCTGGGTTGTGCCTGGATTAGCAGCAATGCTCAAGCAGTCTGTGCTGAAGCTTCTCCAAGCATGGCAGATGGCATGGACAAGTATGGCTTGGTCTCTTCATGTCCTGGGTTTGGCTGGGATAGAGTTGATTTCCATCCTAATAATTGTTCCAGTGCAGTGCTCTGGATTTTGGGTGAGGATAATGCTGATAACACAGTGGTGTTTCAGTTGTTGCTGAGCTGGGCTCACACCAAGTCCAGGATTTCTCAGCTTCTCACTCTTCCCTGCCAGTGAGGAGGTTTAGGGGGCACAACGAGCTGGGAGGGGACAGAGATGGGACAGCTGATCCCAAGGAATATTCCATATCTTATGGTGTCTACAAATAAATGTAGAAAATCTTCTTGCTGTCACACGAGCCCGGATTCATCTCACTCATCCACCAAGACACTCAGGCCAAGGGTCTGATCCACCACATCTCCACCAACAGGCTTGGATTGACAGCTGGACCCCCGACTTATGTTGACATCCCTCAGGGGAGGATGAGACCCACTTTGGAAGTGCTCATCCCTCTGCACTGTGTGCCCAAGGACCACGGGGTGACCTTACTGGCCTTCAGCAGTAGATGCTCCATCCCTGGAAACCTCCAAGGTCAGGTTGAACTGGACTCTGAGTAACCTGATCCATTGAAGATGTCCCTCTTCATTACACGGGGTAGGACCAGATGACCTTTAGAGGTCCCTTCAACCCAAGCCATCCTGTGATTCTCGGATTATTTAGAGGATTTGGACCACTGGTGTTCGGGGCTCCCTCTCTGCCCAGGATGTGTGGGAGGAGATGTTTGCTAAAAACCACCAGCCTGACTCAGCTCTGTGGTGAGCCATGTGTCTCCATGTCCATGGAATGGCCCTGGAATTGCTGCTGGAGATGGGCGCCACGCTCAGATCACGCTCTGTCCCTTCTCAGTCACACCAGACACCGCCTTCAACCACATCCCACCCTCACCAGGTGTGTCTGTTCCCGTTCCCACTTCCTTGCTGCCTCCTTGTCTCTCGCATCAGGTCCAGATCTGCAATTTCCAGCTACCTCTTATTATGCTCCAGAATCCTCTCCAAGACCATCTTTCCTGCTTTCCTCTTGTTACTGCAGACTCCTTTTCCCCATCACCTCCTGTTATTCCATGGATCTCACCAGTTTTAGAGGATGTGATGTCACCCGAGGTCTTTTTGTTTGTTCTTTGCATTGAAATTTCAGAGCAGATGCCCTGAGGTGACAGGACCTTGTGGTTACAGCAGGACAAGGAAGATGCTATGCCTGAGACATGAAATCCCACAAATATATATCAAAACATGGTAGGTTTCTTTCCATTCTTTTCCAAATCCCTTCAGAGGGCCCTCCAAGCTTCTGAGCTTCTGAAAGTCTCCCAGGAAATTCAGCTGATTTGGTGATGGCTCTTTGACAGCTGCTTTTGGAAATGTGTCCTCCAGCAAGGGAAGTGCTTTAGACAGACTTTACTCCACTGATATTCCTGGGGGTTAAAATGCAAATAAAAGTGTCCCAGAAAATAAGGATCAAGGGAATCTCCAGAAGCCGTTTCCTTTGTCTCCTGAGAAGGGAACAGCCAGGTTAACACTGAGAGGCAATAAATGCCCACAGAACAACTCCTGACTTTCTGCTCTGCTGTTTCAGTATTTTATTATTAAAAAATTCCATTAAAAAAATCCACCCCTCTCCCCCCAGTTTCTGAACTGACTTTCCCTGAGTGAAGTTTAAGGCCAAGGTCTCTTATCCTGTCCTTAATGGGCAGGGAGGTTGGTTTGTTTTCTTTAAAGGCTACTGTCTCCAGATTAGGAAAGTGGTCTCATGTTTCCCTTCTGTTTATTTTGCCCTGGATTTTGAAAAAAAACCCCTCTAGTCACTGGAAAGGGAAGGAATCAATCCCAGAGGGAAAACACTTGCACTTTTCCTCCTGCTGAGAAACCATTTCTCAAATAATAAACAGATGATGAAGCACTAAAGTCAAAGGTCTTTTTCATCAAATCTGAAATTTCCTCAATGACTGGAACTGATTTTTGTTGATCTGAGTTTGTGGCCACAAAATCACATTCCCCAATATCGGGAATGTTTTTATCCTCAGTGTCTTTTGATTGAAAAATGAATATTGAAAAACTATTTCAAAGCAACTGTGTGTGAATTTATATTTTTGGCACGAGAAAGAAAGATAACAGATGCTGTCTTGAATTATCGGACCATTTTAAGCTGTGTTACAATAAATTTATCAGAAGTGTATAAAAAGACTGTGTTGAGATGAAACAGAGTCAGAATTTATGCGTGTGTTAGAATTCTGTAATAACTTTTTTCTGATTTCACCAAGCCCTGTCCAATTTTATTTTTTTAAACAACAAATAACAAATGGAAGAACTCTAAAAATCATTTTTTAATCTCAAAAATCCCTAATATCACTTAACCCTTATTTGATTGCTCCCTTCTTTCTGCTCTTCCTTGGTCCAAACCAGCAGCATTTGAAGTCTTTTGTGTCCCTTCACACCCCTAAGTTGTGCTGTCATGACACTGATTTTCTGACCGCCCCCACTCCCCCAGGGTATGTTGTCCATGGATCACAACTTCAATTGTCCACACGATCCTCTTGTCACTGCCTTTCTATCCCTTCTATCCTTGGCTTTTTGCCTGACATTCCCATGTGGATGGAGCAGATGGATTTGGCCTCCCTTCACCTGCTTTCAAGAGCTGTATTGGGCCATTACTCCGCCTTATCCTATTTTCTCATCCCTCAACTTAAAATAGCAGGAATGTGCCTACTCTAAGATATGTATTTTTCAAGTCTAGCTTAGAGATGACCTTTGGAAATTGAAAAGGCCTTTGAATCACATTTGTTTTGCTCCCAGGGTGTCAAAATTAGGAGCAAGGCCAACAAAAGTCCTTTAAACCTGGCTGTGAACACACCACTTTGCTCAAAGGCCAGGCTAAGAATAGACCCTGAGGCTGATTTGATCAGGAATAGTTATAAGGACTGGATTTTTTTATGCTTCATATGGGGCAGGATTAGTTTCATCTAAACCAGGAGTTCAGCTCACAGGTAGAGAAAGCTCAGTTTGGGGATTTGCATGTGGATGGCCTGGGGGATTCCATCTGGCCTTCAGCTGCTGCTCCAGCTGGAACAGTTCTCCCAGAATTCCTTTGTTGTGTGAGTCTTTTGGATATATCTGCATAGCTCAGGCTTTCAGTGGGACTAGAGCCCTGAAACTGCCCATGTGAATCCAGCCTTAGCTGGTCTTTAAGCTCTAAGGAGATCATGGCTTTGATTCAGTAGCCCAAGTGCAGCTGATTCAGGTCAGCACTTCACAAGAAGGCTGGAGAGGGACTTTGGACAATGGTAGGGAGAGATAGGCCTCAAACTGAAGGAGAACAGGTTTAAACTGGATATTAGGAAAAAAGCCTTTCAGTATGGGCAGGCCCTGGCAGAGGTTGGGCAGAGAAGCTGTGGCTGCCCCAACCCTGGAAGTGTCCAAGGCCAGGCTGGAGCAACCTGGGCTAGTGGGAGGTGTCCCTGCCCATGGCAGGGGATGGCACTGGGTGGGCTTTAAGGTCCCTTCCAACCCAAACCATTCAATGATTCTGTGTCTCTGTGAACATGAACACTCCCACTGAGAATTGGTCTGACCTACTAAGGAGAACAACCACTGGAATTTCTATCACTACTTCCATATATCAAACTCTTCTGCTGGTGAAAATCCCCTCTGTTGTGATTATTTACTGACATTCTCACCTGTATAAAGTGGGTGATGATGTAAAGCATCCTAAACATTTCCAGTGGTCCATGACAATGCATAAAGATTTTTCTGGGACCTGCAGATGAGTAGAAAACATGGATTTTATAGTTAGAAAACTGTACAATGACTTATCAAGTTGTCCAGAGACTTTCCAGACCCTTTTTAAGTGTATTTGGCACTTAAGTTTTCATATTCAAGTCACACTATCATCACCTTCTTCTTCTTTTTCTTTTTCTTCCTTCTTCCTTCTTCCTTCTTCCTTCTTCCTTCTGCCTTTCTTCTTCTTCTTGATTATCTAAGGTGGCACAACAAGAACTCAGGGACAATATTTCCTATTTCTCTTTGTTCCATTTCATGTATGAAAAATTTTTGTCCCACCTAGACCTCCACCTTAATTATGGGTCACCTCAGTAAAATCAGGATTTCCAGATATTAAAACAGTGAAGGAGATGAAGAAGTAGAAAATCCAATCCCAGGAATTCAGATATCAGCAAGTTTTTTATCCTGGTGGAGGGAGAAATGTGTAAGGTGCTGAAATATCATCTTCGTGATGTGCTTTATTGGGCATGGTGGTATTTGGTTGAAAGTTGGACTTGATGACCTTGGAGGTTTTTTCCAACCTTAATGGGTTTGTTCTAGTGGGAAACTCAGATCATTTTGGGAGGATTTGCATCAGAAGAAGTCGACAGACTTCACAATGCAGACATTTACCTAAGAAATAACCTGCCATGCGTCTTTGTTAAACAGAAAGGCTGCAGGAAGGCCACAAACACCACCTTCCATGGGTGTCTTGACAAACGTGGCTCCTGTGCTCTGGCACAGAGAAGAAAAGGTGGGAATTGCTGGGGAAATGGGAATTTCTGGCAGCTGGGAGGAGGTGGCTGAAGGAATTTGTTTTTACAGGGACTCACAAGGAGCTTTTTAATGTGTGAGCTACTTCTCCCAGGGATGTAATGGGAATTTGTGGCAATAAAATGTGGCCTCAGGAGGGCCATTCAGGTTTTATTAGTTTTTGTGGAAAGATTAAAAAGCTCATTTAAGGGCCATCCCACTATTGCTTTTCAATTATCCCACCCTCCTGGGCATTTGGGGCAGGAATGTTGCAGTGAGGGCAAGGGATGCTTAAGAATCCATGTGGGCCACGGTGATTCCCTCGTCCCCCTTCTTCTTCTTCTTCACTTTCCCTCTGTCCTAGTCACTTTTCCTCTTTCCTGAGACACAAACAAATGCAGCCACATGGGTACACGACTTTCAGTGTGAGCAAAACCACCCTCTGCCTAGTTTAAGGTCCTGAACTAGAGCAGACAATGTCAGAGTTTAAATACAACCAGATCACTGAGTGGGAGAGCTGCTAGTGCACCTCCACAGAAGGAGGGAGTGTTTGGGCTGAAACAAGAGGGTAAGTGATGTTTAACCACACAGCCTTCTAAAGACACTTCCCCAGTGGTGCACTCCCTAAAAAAAGCAGCTCCTTTGATAGAAGGAAGCTCTTGTAACTTCCTACAGTTGTCTGGAGCCTCATCTGTTCTCCCACAGTTGGGAATTTGTTGTGTTGAGGCTGGGAAACCTCCAAAGAAAACTAGTGGCAAGTAGGACGCAGTCCTGGCAACTCCCGGATTTGAGTTTTCTTCCTGAGTTTGCAGGAAAGGAATATTCTACAAAAAAATATAACATTGAGACAGAAAGCCAAATCTCTGCATGACTGTGCATTTAGAAGGTTCTTTGGGCATCTTCTCTAGATCATTAAGATGAGACTGGATGTGGCACTCTGTGCCATGACCTGGTAATCACAGTGGTGTTGGATCAAGGGTTGGACTTGATGGTCTCGGAGGTCTCTTCCAACCCAGTTGATTTTATGATTAATTGATTGAGTGGCAGGAACAACATTCACCCCCAGACACCTGAATTCATATCAGACAAAGGATCTGTAATGATTTGTTGGCCTGAGAACTTGGAAGGAAGAGCAGAGAAAGATCTTAGGTTTGTACAGGACCTACAGAAATAAATTAGGAGTATACAACAAAGAGAAATGATGGAAAATAAATATAACTTCTTATTCAGGAGCCTGATGTGGCTTATGAGTCTAAACTGGTGCTCCCCAGCTTGAAACACTTCTCAATTTGAAAATACAAATAAAATTCTATAAACTTCCCCACTAAATGCCAAGTGGATCTAACTCTGGCTTGATTTCTACAGAATTAAGGAGTAAGGAAAGAAAAACAAAAATCAGCCTGTGAAGTTCCTCACGCAATGGATTTGTTTCAGTTCCACTTCAGGTGTGGAGGAGCCAATTCCTTTCCTTGCTTACCCAAGTGTCAGGCTCTGGCCACACCTTCCACGGCTCTGAGGAACTGGCCAGGCTGACATGGCCTCAAAACCTGGAACTCAAGGTTATCATTGCAAAGCTCTCACAGCCAGCAGCTTTCTCAAGACCCTGCTATTCATGTCCCACACATGGTCACCATGTGGGGTCAGTTTGATGTCTGCCATGCCAAGGTGTCCTTCCAAAGTCCTTCAGTCCTTTCCAGAGAAGGGTTTGGGTTGGAAGGGACCTTAAAGGTCATCTTGTTGCAACACCCTACCATGGGCAGGGACACCTTCCACTAGCCCAGGTTGCTCCAAGCCCCGTCCAACCTGGCCTTGGACACTTCCA
>JAWWEU010000190.1:30432-136619 GCA_035583155.1 Acropternis orthonyx | reverse complement strand
GTGTCCAGGAGGCTGAGGTAGGGGATCTTCCCTTGTGAGGTAATTGTGGGTTGGCATCTGGAGGACTACATCTGGTGTTGGGGTTGGGTTAGGTGACCTTTAAAAGTCCCTTCCAACCCAGACTACTCTGATTCTACAATTCTATGTTGGATGTCCTGGTACAACAGAGATACTGAAAATTGGAGTGACTCAAGGGGAAGGAGGTATGGCCATGGGGTGGGAGCACAAGACACCCAAAGAGAACAGACAGCTGTCCCTTTTTCCAGCCTCAACAAAAGAAGCTGCAGAGGTAGCTCATGGTGCTCTTTGACTTCCTGCCATGTGGGTGAAAGTCAGCAGAGGTAAATACAGAAAGGATGAGAGGCAACCACCACAGGTTGCAGAAAGGAAGGTATAAGGAAAACATTTTGCTGTCAGGGTCACTGAACACCACATGAGGCACCCAGGCATGCTGGGGGGGTTTCCAGCCTCGGAGATCTCCACCCAGATTGGGACTGGACAAGGCCCAAGAAACGTGTCTGAACCTTGAAGTTAGATTTGAATTCCAGACATCCCTTCCAACCTGAACTGTGCTGTGACTAGTAGGGATGTCAGTAATACTGCTGTGTGACAAAGTGGGTCTCAGACGGTCAATACCAAAACTTGTCTGGATGTAGGATGCTGTCACAAGATGCAAAGTTCTGTTTCTTCACCCCTGTGACACGGGACCGGTGAGAGAAAGGCTTGCGTTTCCTTTTCCATGAACTGCAGGAGACAAGAGCAAATACATCATGCCAGTATCATTACAAGAAAGGGCAGAATGTCTTTCCAAATCTCTTTTCCATTCCAAATGGACTCCTGTAAGATCACTTCTTCTGGTCCTGTGGGCCTGCCTATTTGGAAGCAAATTACCTGATGAGACTGCTGCTGTTTCTTCAGTGGGGCCGCCTAAGGGACCTCACTGTTGCCTTTTTCAAGCCCAAATTTTCTTCTGCTCAAGCCTGACATGCAGGAGGACAACCAGGCTGCGAGCAGGTAAATATCTCCTCTGTGGGCAGCTGATGGGACAAGCTGGTGGGACAGTGTGAGGGTGGCTGAGACTGGGGGGACGGAGCATCTCTCTTCAGGATTCTGTGGGATTGGGGCACAGTGGGTGGTGGCTAGTCTTCCCGTTGCCTTACAGATCCCTTTCAGCTCCATTTCATCTCCTACCTCTTGCTCCCTTTCTGGTCCACAAACTTCTACCTCCCTTCAGGGCCCTGCCATTTGTGGTGTTTCCTGCCCGCTCCCCCCACCCTGGTCACAGGATTTGCATCCTGTCCCCCACCACTCATTCCCACTCAGATCCCTACAGGCATTGCTAAAGCTGCTGCTCTGCATCAAAGACATTTGACAGACTGAGGCAGATGCTGCAGGGAAAAAAGCCACAAAAGTGGCCTGGAGGAAGAAAATACTCTTTCATCAGTGTGTATTTTGTTGGTCTGAATTCTAGAAAGCTCACAGCAACTGCGCTAAATATAAAAAAAGTATAAATAATTATTTATTCAGTGTAAAAAGAAGAGATTCCTGTTTAACAAAAAAAAAAATTAAAAGTGTGTAACTTGGTGCAGGAGTGCAAGGGAAGTGGAAGGAGCTGAAAGTTGCATAGAAAAACTTAATTCTTTTATTTTCTAATTCTGAAGTCCTTGGCCTCAGGATTTACTGTGTTTTGAATGTTCTTTTGGAGTTAATTCTCTGTATATTTCCTGAGATATTTATGTTGATACTGCTGAATACCTGTTGGTGAGGAAGAATAAACTGAAAAGCTGAGTAAATGCATGACCTTAGCTTGATGTTTTCTACTGACTGTATCTAGACAGACTTTCACGGGTACTTCTACAGGTACCTGCCTGTAAGCAGGTCATGAATCTAATCTAAGTGTTAATATCAAAGCTTAGTAGCATTTTGTCAGGGTGTGCTTTGCTCTGACACAGTCTGTACTCAGATCTTTGCACAGAAATACAGAGAGAGGACAAGGAAAGTGGAGCAGGCAGCCACAAGGATATGAGGGTGCTAAGGAAGTAAAGGTAAATAAGACTAATTTTGATCCTCATGCTGCACTGTGAGTTTGTGCAGGTTTGCAGCAGCCTAGTCAACTCACCAGATCCTGCCATAGCCCCTAAGACTGCCCACCTGGAGTCAGTGAGGAGAAAAGGCCATCTCAGGTGCAGTGAATGTCCTAAACTAGGTTGGGTGAGCTACCCCCTTCAAGTGCTTATTCCTTTCTTTAGTACCAGAGCACGTCTTTACACTTCCCAGGGTCTGTGCTGAATTCTTACTTCTGGAGACAAAGAGGTTGCTTTGTGCTTCTGTTTCCTGCCTAAAATTCTTCCCTTAGACTTCACCTGATCACATTATTATAACCTCATCCAGAATCTTTAGAGGAACCCACAATACAAATATTATTGTGTAATAATACAAAGATAACATAATCATAACATAACATAATGGGTGATATTGTCCCTTTGCTTTTATTCCTTCTACACTGTTGCTGCTTCTTAAAGCAGTTATCCGTCTAAGGTACAGAAATAATTTTCAGTATTGTACAGTATAATGCATTAAAATCAATATTTAGAGCAATCATATTGCACACACAGTAGTACCTTATCTTCTAAGAGGTAGTTCATATTAATGAAAAGCAGCTCTGGAACTGCCAGAAACTGCAGAAATTTAATATCACATCTTGGGAGAAAATCTGCTTCCTTCTCCCTCCAAAAAAAATAAAACCCAGCCACCAAAAGAAACCTAACCCATATATTGTATATTTCAGAATATACTGCTCTCAGTTTTATCCTATAACAATGCCTGGCACTGTATATCCTGAGCTTAGGAACACAATTTAGTCCAACTTCTTCACAGGCACTTGACAGTTTAGGTGCTTCATCGCAGCATGTAAATGGGCCTAACCACAATCCAGCTGATTTTTGCAGTCCTGCTGTATCTCTCACAGTCAACTGCTATCAGTACAAATTAGAGATAGTGAAGTATTAGTGATCATGAAGAGCACAGGAGAGCATATCTGTCTGAGCCCCTCTGGCAGCTGCACCTCAGCTTTTATAGTGAGGTTCATTTAGCTGAGGGTCACGCCTCAGCTTCATCTTCTTGACTTGGGTTTCAGTATCTTTCTAAGGTAGTATCTTATCTGTCATCATTCTTCTGCTATTCTAGGGACTATTCGTCTTGGGTTTTGGTTTGGTTCTTTTTTTGGGGGGGAGGGAGTTCTGTTGATTACAAACTCTATTGCTTTTCCCAATAAAAGAGTCATATATCACTGCAAAACACTTTTGGGTAGGGAAGCTCCCAGTGTTATGTTAGGATCTTTGTTACTGAAGTAGAATGTCTAAAACCATCCTCTGTTCTATTAGTGATGCTCTCCTAAGCACCCAAGGGCTGGCATGCTGAGAACTATTGTTCTGAGCTTTTGATGGATGTGTTGGCCAGACTTTGCTCCTTGTCTTTTGGAAACAGTCCTATGTCACTGGGTGTGCATAGGGTGACCCTGGTGGGTCCTGTGCATGTCTGTCCTCCTGTGCCCCGCAACAGCTAGTCCACATTTTATCTTTCTTAGATAGGGCTTCCTTAGGAAACTGATAGATGTCTCCCCATTTTCCTGAGAGCATTAAACACAAAGAGGACAAAATCATGACAAACTGGACAGACTATGTCTCTTTAATGTCATCTTCCTTATTTTAACATGGTGTACCTGAATTCCTGGCTCTCTGAACACATTGGAAGAAACCTTAGCCAACAGTTCCCTCCTCAAAAAACTCCCCAGGTGTTGTTCCAGGTGACTTTGTGTTAAAGCTGCTCTTAAATCCTCTCAGCAGTGCAAGGATGGGGAGGGAAAGCAGCTGCTGCTGCTGGAGGCCTGGTGTTCTGACCTCCTTCCCTTGCCTCCTGTGCAAAGATTCAGACGTCTTCTTTTTCACTGCTGGACAAACCAGACATTTACACACAGAGGTACTGATCCTTCATGGCTTTGTAGGGCTCTTCTGGATTCATATGTCTCATTACAAAGCCTCCAGAATAATTTCAAGTTAATACTTTCATATAAGGCTTGCAGGAAATGGTCAAAAAGGGAAAAGCAATAGAGTTTCTGATTTGCCACTATCCTGTGTCTGTGCTACACTGTGCATTTCTCCACTTTATCCTAGTGCTCTGCAACTTCTAATGGCAACAGCCCTGAATAAGTCTGGAGTGTAAGTCATGTCCAACAGTGCAGTGAGCAGTGGAGAGAGGAAGAGGAGCACAGACAGACAATACTGCTGAAAAAGTGCTTTTATAGATGATGTCAATATCGCCCTTCTGAAAAATACTGATATCCATCCATAGTTCAGATGGGAATTATCTACTGCATAAGCCTGTTATGAAACTTAATATTTATAAAAGCATGTGCAATTCTGAGTTTGTAGATCCCCTGGGCTTAATTCTGCAAACCCTGCTGGCACCAGGCAGAGCTCAGAACAGATGTACCTAGAAAATGGAAACAAATATTATGCAACCGTTTCCACAAATGCCTGGCACAGGCTGGCCATCTCCAGTATTTACTGATAGCAACACAAACCCATGGAATAGGGAGGAACAGATGATCTAAAATACTCTTTGCAGGAAAAGAAGCCTTGAAAATTAAAATTGTTGTTGTTTGGTATCACAAAAGATGTCTATGAACTGGTGTGTCCTTTTCTAGGACATCCCTACAGCAGTGTATCTGATGGACATGTCACAGATGCTCTCAGTGGCACAGCTGTACCATTCCCTGATGTTCAGCAGCTTTAGGAACCACATTAAAATGCAGGGCGTGGTTTACAGGTGCCACCGGTGTGTGGCAGTACAAGGCACAGAGGTAACTTAGTACAGGTAGGGCATTAAAATGGCCCTTTAGGAGTAGGAAGTTTCTCTTGTCTGAATTTAACAGGGAAGAGGGAATAGTGCCATAAACTGTACACAGAAAAGCGAGGGTATTTCCCAACCCTGAGCTGTGTTCACTATGGAGCTGTGCACATGCTTTGCCATGGCCCCGGGGAGGGATGGAAGGCCAAGGACACGGTGGGAGTAGTGGGGTTATGCAAAGTGTGATCTGAGCAGGCTGTGCAGAGCACAACACTGCACGAAGTTTGTAGTATGAGGCCTGGAAGTACCAATGCAAAATGCTTTAATAACAGGTGTTATGCACAGGAATTGCAGAGCTGCCTTCACCATGCCAGAGATCTTTCTTTGCTGCTCTCCCAATTTTGAGGTCAATGCTCTTGGTGTTTCAAACACAAGGATAGTTTAGGAAGCAACTTTGGATAAGACCCAGCAGACTCAGTGTGTGTTTTTGAGTCTGGCCTTGTTGAACCAGTAATATAACAGCAGTAGCCTTCAAAAGATTCACCTCTCTTTTGTGTCCACTATTGGAGGTTGATATCGACTCTCACTGGTGCTACTCCTACTGCTCCAGCAAAAAATCTGCAAGTCCACAAGGGCTGGAAAGGATCAAAAAGAAGGGGAAAACAATGGGAGTTGGGATTTCCTGGCTACAGGAGTGTCTTGTATGCAGGAATTATGTATATCATAATACACTTGGAAAATTTCAGTGGGCAGAGATACAGGCAGGCCACCTGAAAAGAAACAGAGCAGAACTCTTCCTTTGCTCTCATGTACCTCAAAAAAAGCCTCATAATTTTGATCACCATGCAGCTAAGTAAGTTTCAAAGCCCTCAAGCAAAAGGGCTTAGTGTATCAGCATTATCCGATCATACTGTAGACTCCAAGAAGCAGAATTGATTCATGGAATCAGAATCATAGAATGCCAAATTCAAAGTGACTTCAAAGATCATCTGGTCCAGCCTTTCTTGGTAAAAGCACAGTATAGACAAGATGGCCCAGCACCTCGTCCAGGTGAATCTTAAACGTGTCCAACCTTGATGAATCCACCTGGGGAGATTATTCCAATGGCCTGTTCTAATTGTAAAAAACTTTCCTTTCATGTCTAATCATAATCTGTTCATTGCCCCTTGTCTTTTCCATGTTATTCCTTATAAAAAGGGAGTCTCCATCTTCTTTGTAGCCACCCTTTAATACTACAACGTGGTCCTAAGGTTTCCCCTAAGCCTTTTTTCTCCAGGGTTTACAAACCCATTTCTCTCAGCCTTTCCTCACATGGCAGGCCTTTGATCATCTTTGTGGCCCTTCTCTGGACCCTCTCCAGACTGTCCACATCATTTTTGTGTAGTAGGAACCAAAACTAGGCACAGTATTCCAGATGTGGCCTGACAAGCAATGAATAGAGTGGGATAGTGACTTATTTATCTCTGCTGGTGATGCCCTTGTTAATGCAATTCAGCCTGCTGTTGGCTTTCTTTGGTTGTTGTCCACCAGGATCCCCAGGTCCCTTTCCACAGAGCAGCTTCCCAGACAAGTAGTTCCCAGCCCTTGCTGCACCCCTGTATTATATTTTCCCAGGTGCTAGACCTTATTCATATTCCCTTGGGCTAGCAGGCCAATGTCTGGAGGCTAATGAGGATGAAGTTTATGGAGGGTCTTAAACAGACAAACATCTCCAGCATAAAATTGATAGTGGAATAGTGTGATTAGTAGGCAAAGTTAGGGAAGGTATCTGCCCTGGAACTTGAGTCAAAGGGGATGTAAATAAAAAGGAGCTCTGAAAGGCCAGTAACTGAAGCTGGTGACTTTTGTATCTTTTTTTTTTTTCCCTCAGCTAGCTGATTTTCTGGCTTAAAATAGATTTATTTTGTTCAAGTTCATACTAGATAATAATTTTTCTAACTGTTTAATAACTGAGTAAGCAGCAGCTGATGGCGTTTGCTTGGTCAGGTTCCTGACACTGGCCAATTCCACATAGCAAGAGCCTTTTGTGTACATTGCATCAGCAGTGCTCTGCCAGTATGGAAACAATTCAGGCAAGATCTTTAGACTTTTGTTTCTTTCCTTCTTCTTGTGTCCTTTTTATCCTTTTTTTAAAAAAAGTATTATCAAATTGCCCCACTATCAATGTGTGGATGTGCACTTAGTAATGGACTAATATAGGACCAGTTGCCTTGCTGGAAATGTTCCTCACATGAAGGAATAGGTGGGCCTCCTTTTGCAGCTTGATTACAGAGTGGGGCATTTACTATTTTGTAACTTGCCGGAGCAATATTTTCTTCTTCCCTTCTGCTTCTCATTAAGACATGATTGTTGAAGTCTGTCTCAAGATATAATGTGATTAGAAGGAACATGTTCCTATTTTAATCCATTTCCAATAATTCCTAAACCATTTGCCATGCAATTAATGAAACAGAATGTGAACCAGATTTTTATGATTTCAGATTGATTGTGAGCTATATAAATCTGGTGTGTAAAGGGAAAAGTTCAATTCTGTGTTAAAGACTTGTGGACAGATGGTTTGGATTTAAAAAGCAGTGGGACTTCTGGAAAAATGACACAGGATTAATAAAAATGTAAGCTGAGTTCAAGCTCAGTTCACTAAAAATCTCAAGGCAAAAGACTTGGAAACTCTGCTTCAGTTTGACTTAAAAAGAGCAGAAATGAAACTGCCCAGAAACATGTATTGAAAGAACTTGCTAGTAATTTAAATTTCTCTTTAAATTTTTTGGGAAGTGTCAACCTCCCTGTAAGCCTCTAATATTGTTGTCAGACTCAGATTATAATTTATAAAGGGTTAGTATATATTTACCCATTCAAAGACAGACTTTCGGAGGAAGATTAAACCCTACTCAAGTGTTACCTGAGCAGCATTGGAGAAGCACATCTGAAATAGAAATCATCTGCAGAGTTTAGCGTTTAAAGTTACTGATACTTTCTGGACATCTCCTTTTTCAGATATGAGAATCTGACTGTTAAATGCCTAATCTTGACTTTTTGTTATGACAACCAAAGATTCAGGACTGAATTTTCAAATGCAACCAGTGGTGGTTTAGCTAAACCCTGGGCATTTCTCAGATTCATCCTGGGGCATTTCTGGGTCCTGGTTTTCAGCAGCTGTCTGCTTTACACTCTTTAAGAACAGTGCTGCTCTAGGACAGGCTCTTCCACTTAAACTTGCAAAAATTGATCCTTCCAAGCTCACTAAAAGTACAGCTGGCTGTGGGGATGACTTTTTGTTTTGATTTCCTGAAAGAAGTAAATATGCCTTGCAGAGCTCTCCTGTTGTTGTGCAGGAGATAGGTATGTTGGCGAATGCAGGGGTCTAGGAGGGCAAATGCCATGCAAGTGATTAATGGAACCAACAGCCACAGCTATTGACACCTGAATACTGGGGGGAAGTTTGTATAGCCCTCAGAGGGCCATGCAAAAGTCTTTTTCTCTAAACATGCCCTAGGCTGTTTGGTGGCTGATAATGACTTGATTGGAGCAGTAAATGTTAGAGTAAGAGCATTCATTTCAGTAGGAGGAGATGGGTCTTAAAGCAGTGTAACAGAGTGGCTCCTTGTGTTTTGGGTTGTCCTCTGTGGATTCCCGTGATGGAGAAATGAAGATGAGTTATGATCCACTATGTGTCATTGCCAGAGATTTTATGGCTGCATCTATCCTAGCAAACTCCTCTGTGCCTGGGCTGGCTCCCAGGCACAGGAACACTATCATTTTTACGAGTAAGCTGTCAGCATGATCCTGTGCCTTTGCCAGCTGGGGGTCTCCCAGATGTTTGCCAGGCACAGTTTAGGAATTAGGATAATCCAGGGACCATTCCCAAAGGCGCTTTGTGTGCCAGTCTCTTGTTTTGGACAGGAGTTTATATTAATTATGGATGTGGACAAGACTGACACAGGTACTAAGGAAATCACTGGGCATAATTTATTGGTGTAGGTGTAGTGTCTGGGTCCATCTGTTGAAAGAAGGTTTTGGAAATGGATAATGCTTTTAGTTTCTGCTTTGCAAATGTGAAGAAAATTGTTGCCAGTAACTATGGTAGATAAAAGTGTACCAAAAGCATCTGCAAAGCTCTCATGCACTTCTGGATCTAAATTTGAGAACTGGGTCCTTTATATAATGAGGTGCAGTAGTTTGGGGTCTGTGTGGGAGGCAAGAGCAATAGACAGGTTGGAGTTTTCTTATTTTTGGTTTCTGAGCCTGACTCAGCATCCTCATGATATGACTTGGAGCACCACAATATCAGCTATGAGGGCTGACTCTGTACTTGCACAGGCTCCCAAACATGGGCCTCTTGTGTCTTGTGGGCTTTCTCTTTATGGACCTCAGACACAGTAAGGTAATGTTGTGAGTCTGAGAGTAAATTACGCTGTGCAGTCCTACATACAGTGTTTAACTAGTTGATTATATGTTGTACCTCAAATCAAAACCCCATTGTTACTGTTGTCTCTGGTATATCAGTGATAGAATCACAGAATGATTTTGGTTGGAAGAAACCTTAAGGATCATCCAGTTCCAATCCCACTGCCGTGGGCAGGGACACCTCCCACTAGACCAGGTTTCTCAAAGCACAGTCCAACCTGGCCTTGAACACTGCCAGGGATGGGGTATCCACAAGTTCTCTGTGCCTCACCACCCTCACAGTAAAGAATCTCTTCCTAATATCTACTCTAAATCTATTCTCTACCAGTTTGAAGCCATTCCCCCTTGCTGTGTCACTACATGCTCCTGTAAAAAGTCCATCTCCATCTTTCTTGTTGGTTCTCTTCAGGATTCGGAAGGCCACAATTTGCCACTATTGGCAGGTCTCTCAACAGCAGTGTTAGAGCTGACGATGCAGAAAGGTGCCCTGCTAACTGTTGGGTGCACTGCAGCAATCACAGCCTTCTTGCCTGCCCGTGCCCATCAGCTCAGGGGAGCACCTGAGCAGTTAGAGACAACGTGGAGAAATCCACCAGTGTGAGCTGAAGGGCTTCCTGCTTTTTTCTCCTTCAGACAGGCGTGTGGCCACCAACATGGGGCGTGAAGCACAGCACTGGATTCACCTGGTTTGAACTGAGTCAGTGCACCGCTTATCCACATCCCCCTGCCTTACCAGTGTCAGCGAACAAGACATTTTAGTAGCTTTTAAATGTCCTGCTCCGCCCCGCCCAGAGGAATCCAGGGCAGAGCATAGGACTCCAAGCTCTTTGCAAAATGCACATTAATCACTGATTCCAGTGTGTAAGCAAGTCATTAAAAAAGGAACTGTCACAAGAGAGAAGCTCTCTCTGCAGCAATTAAGATGACCTCTGCAGAGCAATTAGATATGCTAGGATTGCACAGGCATTCATCTAACACATTCTGATAGATGAAGGCAATCTCTTGCAGTGTGTAGTTGTTACTATAACCTGTAGTCTATTTTGAGGCAGTGGGAATATCGTGGCCTTCCTAGAGCAGTGGTGCTGTTCACTCTCACAGGAACAGCCAGGAAGCAGCTCCGATGATCCATGTAGTTGCAGACGTGGAAAATACAGTCAGAGACAGTGTGAGAAAGGACACGGATAAAAGTTTAAGAGGAAAAACACTCCAGTAAATCCTGTTCTCTCTGGGGCAAATGTGTACTAGACTAAGGGAAGGAAGAGCCTGAGTAAAATTTATTAAATAAGAGGAATGAACAAGCTTGCTATCTTGATTTAGATTGACGAATGTGTTTTGCCTCACTAGTGGCTTTTTTTTTCCCCCCCACAAAAAGTGGGTTGGAAACCTCAGAAGGGTAAACCATTCAGCAAAAGTTCAAAGGTATCCTAGCTGGAGCAAAGCAGTATGGTAGGGATCCATCTTTCTCCCACTTCCACCTCAATGGCCAGCTGGACTTTCAGATCAGACTCTGAGTTTTGATCGTTATCTGCAGCTTGGGGATTGTTCAAAGGCAGAGATCCACTTGTGATGGAAATTGTTTCCCAGTGACTGGCTTGGAAATGTCAAACTGTTCAAAACAACATATAAATCTCAGTTCCTCTGAAATATTTTTTGCAAAACAGAGTAAAACATGTAGCAGAATACTCTGTTCCCATGAGAAGATCAGAGAAAAATCAGTGGAAGTGAATTAGTGTATTATTTTGCTTTATTTAAATGATCTTTTGAGCCGTGAAAGAGGACCTGAAAACTTCCTAAAACTCCCTGCACTTATTTTTGCTTTTAAAGTCATGCTACAGTGGAGCCAAGATGATCTGTCATGATCTGTCTTCGATTTAGTCTGAAACTTTGCACCTTAACTGTCTCTTTAATTGTTTTTTACTGTTTTCTTCATTTTTTGTTTCTTTTTTAAATCCCCTTCAGGTGTGGCTTATTTTTTGTAACCATTTTTTCCCTCTCTTCTGTTAAAATGCCAGAACAGCAGCCTGGGAGTGCTGGTGCAAAGGCAGCAGAGAAGCTGAGGCTGTACACTGCTCTGGGAACCTGACTGTCTCTGCAGGACCACAGCCAGTCCTTGGCTTTGCCACCCAGAGTGCACACTCTGGCTGTTGGCAGCCTTTCCCATGGTGTTTAACAGGGTCAACAGCTGCTTGCTGGGAATTGGATTGGAGCCTGCAGCTCACCTCTTAACAGCTCTCCCGAAACCCCAGCTGGCGGCGGTAGTTTTTGGTTCGAACTGTCTCGCAGGCGCTGTGCTCAGCGCCCATGTCCGTGTGCAGCTGGAGCTGTGAATGGCCGCTGGTGCACGACAACCCAGAGGCCACCAAGGCACCAGCACAGTCCATGTTTGCACTAGGAGCAGTAGATCCTGTGGTTTCTGACACTGGTAGGTTGCCTTCCGCAACGATTCCACGTTGGTTTGCAGTTTCATGTGTAGTTTTGATGCTGTACCCATCCCATTGCAACTGGTGCAGTTGTTGCTCTCACTTTGCTTTTAGAATGCTTTCCTTATGCTATTGCTGATTTTTGTTTCATTTTCCCATATATTAAAGCTTTTCAACATGAATGACTTTTTCAGTTTCACTTTACTTGCCTGTGGATTTTTGGGGGGGTCAAATCTACATTTAAGCCTGTTCTGTTCGTAACATCCATTTGCAGCATGTCATGACTATTCAGCTGTGGGTACTACTGGAATGATTTATTTTGTGACAAAAATTGCAATTTGCCTTCTTCCAGTTCCCCAAATTAGCTGCCACCTTTAATGAAGTCAAATGGTTCTAAGCATAAAAACAAAGTATCTCCACGTCTACTCAACTCTTGGCTATCCGCAGTTTGATTTCCCCGCAGCCGCGATGCTCCCAAGGAAACACTGCCCTCCCATGTCGCAGATGGGATGACTTTTGCTGGTCTGAATCCAAACCCAGCAGCTGTGCCCAGCCAGGTCATTTTTTGTCTTTTTTCCCAGCTGTTTAGAGCACACTTGGTGAAAACTGCCCAGATATTGTTTGAAGCTGGCAAGCCCTGCAATGACTCCTGGCATGTGCCAGCCGCCGGTGCCCTTGCCAGAGCCCTGTTCCCACGCGGAGCGGCGCAGATCCTTGCCGGCGAGCACACAGCTTTCTGGGCAGCATTTGCCAACACCAGCATCTTTTGCCAGCGAGAAGCATCTTATGTGGGACTGTACCAGGTATGGAAAGAGGTGAACTGGAGCAATCCGCCTCTGCTCTGAAGGAGTCCTGAAATGCAGACATGTGAGCTGGCAGGGTTTTGTTCTTTAAAAGGCCAGCTAAGGCTAGGTGTTTTCTTTCTTGGCTATGCTGGGCTGGCAGAAGTGAAGAAAGCAATAACAAAACAGTGTTTCGGTGTAACCTCAGTACAGCTGAGTGAAATCAAAGCTACCCTCAGGTCCAAATTGCTTTTGTGTATTTTAGGCTATTGCAAGGTTATTCTGCTGAGATTGAAACCTAATCTCTCTCATAGGAGCTGTGCAACAGAACTCCCACAGCAATGACTTCCTTCAGCATTTGTTCTACATTCCTCTCTAAAACATGGTTCTGAATATGTGACGGTGGCCACAGAGAAACCTTGTGAGGGCAATTAGGGCTCCCAGGGCTATTTTGTTGACTTTCCATGAACAGAAAGATGTTCAGTACCCTCCTCATGTTGTAATTGTGTGAGTAAGCATAACACCCAGGCAAAGAGAATCATAGAATGGCCTGGATTGGAAGGGGACCTTAAAGACGACCTAATTACAGCCCTCCTACCTTGGGCAGGGACACCTTCCACTAGACCAAGTTGCTCAGAGCCCTGCCCAACCTGGCCTTGAACACATCCAGGGATGGAGCAGCCACCGCTTCTCTGGGCAACATGTTCCAGTGTTTCATCATGCTCACACTAAAAAATCTCTTCTCAATATCCAATCTAAACCTACTCTCTGTCAGTTTGAAGCCATTCCCCTTGTCCTATCACTGCATGCCCTTGTTCATAGTCTCTCTCTAAGAGACAAGGACAACTCCAAAAGGAGGTGGGCTGGAGGTGTAGGAGCAGTTTGGATCCTACCCGAAACCCAGCATAGTCCTTCCCCCTATCCCAGTGCTAAACACTGTGGTATTTAGTTGGGTCAAGGCAAGGTGATGGTGCCAACCACCATGTTGGCCATGATTTTGCAGGAAGCTGGGCTGGATTAGGAACAACTGAGTGCCCACCCTGCTGTGGAGGACAGCCTGAAACCAACCCCAAGTCTGCTGCTGCTTGCTGTGACTGCTTGTGCACAAGCCCTTGTCAGTGAAGGCAGCTATTTAGCCCCCAAATGGTGCTCTCTGAGTTCCTCTCCTGCAGGTACCTCTGCTCAGAAAAATCATGAGGTCCACATGCTAGCACCTCTGTGGGAGGCTGGTGTCTGGGTGGGACCCCATTAATGCTGTAGTTTGGGGCTACAGGGTACTTTGCAGCTGTAAACACAATTTAGAAAGGAAAACCATTATTGTTTTTTTAAGGCATTACTGGGAGGATGAGAGAAGCACCTAGTTCTTAGTTTCTAACAGTGATGTATATTACAGGCTAGATGCAACACGCTCTGTTCTGTAGCCAAGACTCAATTTTTGAGAGAATAGCTCTTTTACAGCTCCCTGGAGTCTTGCCATTCATCTCTTTTCTTATCCCCTTCCCACACCTTATTCCTCGCTCCTTTTTTTTTTTTTAATGTGTCGAGACCTATCTAAGATGGAGATGAGCTTTTGTTCGTTTCATTTCCAGAATAAGTTGGCACATGAGTTTAATCTTGTATGCCAAGACAGTCTCCAACACAGGTGTTGGAATAATTTCTGGTTCATTGAGTGTTGTTTCAAAACAGGTCTGAAGGAAAGTAAGATAGTCCTCTGACTCTCATCCTGAAATATAGGTGTTGGCATAAAGGATTTTCACCAGTAGACCTAGACCTCCCCTACTGGCAATGTTTTGCTGGGATATATGGAGTCTTTTTGCTCCTTACAGCAATTAACAATGACACAGTTACTGTAGTCATGTCAAATGTCATTTTCCAGCCTCAGGATTTGTTCCTGGGGGAAGTGGCATCTCCTCCTGTCCCACTGCTGATGCCAAAATCTTCTGCTCTCAGCCTACGTGCTCCTGTGTGACTACACCAGCAAGTCCCTTGGTGGGCAAGTAGGGCCAGCTGGTCCCAGTCTTCCTGCCTGTTCCTGCACTCCCTGCAAAGAGGGTATTTTTGATTTGGTAAAGTATTACATTTTTCTGACCCAGAAGTCTGCAAAGAAATTGGACTGTCAGCTGGTAATTTTATAGCCCTTGAGTTTCTTTACTGTAGCTGTAAATAGTAGAAGAGGTGGATTCCTGTCCTCTGAGGATATCTAATGCTGAACTGATAGAAGTTTAGGTTGTAAATCCCGCCTGTATGTATTATCATGTAATACCAAAAAATAGATTAAACTAATATATTACAATTAAATCAGAAATCGAATAAGCAGAGGCCTGTGTACAAAATATGGGGCTGTAGATTAAAAGGACCTTGCAGAAATGTTTCCTTTTTATAACTGTTGTGACAGGATGACTTGGAATTGATGTTTACTTATGAAAAATATCTTCTAGATGCTGTATCTCAAGAACTGTAAATCAGTCAGTGTATCAAGCTAACCTATTTTTGAGAATCAGCTGACAATTTAAGAACTTGGGCACCTTACTCCACTATAATAAAAAAAAAATTTTTTTAAGAGGTCTTGAAAAGAGTTGACTGATTTCAGTGTTTTGAGCCAATTGCTTTTAGAGGTCCCCTCCTCCACCTTTTAGAGCTCACACTAAAGGAAGGTACTCTGACTCTGTGTTCATCTAACACATCATCTGTATTGTTTTCCTTTTGTGTCTGCTCACATAAAAGTACCAAAAGTGCTGACCTTAGAGCTGATGATATCTGACATGATCAAAGAGCAAGACCATGGCAGGTCTTTGAGGGAGGCAGTTGGAGGAGAAAAAAACACATCAGGAGGATCACAAGTCCTTGTGTACAAGAGGCATGTGGTGGCCACATCAGTCTTTGGTGCGATCCTTGTTGGCCACTCACCAACATTAGGAAGGATCAAGAGAGTCACAATCCTTCCTTCTCCCACCCGAACCCCAGCCCACAGTCCCAACTGGGGACAGTGAGGGTGTGCAGGCAGCCTGCAAGGGAAGGGCTGTGCTCAGCCCCTGGTTGGTGTGCCCCATTCATCCTCTGCATGCCATATGCTGGGCAAGAATGAGTGATCTCCTGGTGTCATACAGGTGATGGAAGAGGAGGTGCATTTGGATCTTTGTACCTCCAGCCACATCGATTTCTTAAATAGGATGTGTCTTCTTCTGTCCTGGGCATCTCTGAGCACAGCAGGGGAAACTACAATGCTGTATTAACCATGCTGTCTCCCTGAGAGTTTTCCCAAGGAGAAGACTGAAGTTTTCCCAAGGATAAATACCACAAACCTTATTAGGATGACTCTTACTTATGTGTTACTGAAGAGACAATTACCCAGAGGAGGAAAATTATGTGCTCAGTTTGTCTGAGCCATGTAAGAACCAAGGTCAGTGCTGGAATAAAAATTCAGGATCAGTTTACATGCCACCTTCATCAGTGTGGAACAGTCTGTGACATCTCAGAAGCCAAAAGCTGATCACTTGGTTTTGGAATGTGTTCTGCTTTCCTGTGCAATATTGCTGCCTTGCAGAGTCGATGCGCTGAAGCCTCAGTAAGTAATTCCACTAAGCAATTACTCCAGGGTCACGGAAATGGTCTCACACCTCATCCTGTAAAACTGTGATTATAAGAGGACAAATGTTTTAAGTGGTGTCATCTGAGGTGGCGGATGTGTGCAAGTATGGTGAGCAGTGCTCCCTGCTCTAGTGGTGACACCGCAGCTCTGCTAGAGGAGAAGGATCAATTAAAATTTTCTCACTCTCTTTGTGGCAGGCCTCATAGAACAGGTCAGCACTCTCACTCCCTCAGCAGCACAGTTCACACCCCACTTGAATTCTTGATTTTCTGCCTGCCTAAGGAGTGACTGAGTTTAAGGATTTTTTAACATCTGTGTGTTCTTCAGTATTCTCAGCATCCTCTTCTTGGGTGGTTCTCTGTCTCTCCAGGACTGACACTAAAGGTACTAGGAATATCAGAGATCTCTACCAGGGAAACTCTAGTAATGACCACTGAACAGTCCTGCCTTTGATGTGTTGCTTAAATGTGGTTTGTAACAGCCCTCAGCATGTGGAGCTCCTCTCCAGGATCCATCCAGAGTAAGGACCAAAACCCCTCCTCTGGAAGTCTAGCTTGTGATAAGCCAAGGCCCAGTTTGGGTCAGCAATGCTGTGTGACCGTGATTGCATTTACTGAGAGAACAGACTTTGAGTTGTGAAAAAGTATATGGGCTAAAGTTGTGCAAGATCAGAAGACTGAAATGATGGAGTAAAATTGTTGTATTGCTGATATTAGCAGCTACAGGATTCAAAAGAGGACTGCTGACATGAAATGGTACAAAACTCTAGGGAACCAAAAAAACCCAGAAGTCTTCTCTTGTCCAGCTGCTTGGTACCTGGCCAGCAGGTGAGTTACACCTACCCTAACAGCACACAGTCCTCACTGTCTGCTCGGAATGTCAGCCAAGAAGTCATTGTTCCATACTCTCAGAAATCTGACAGAACTCACCCAGGGAGGGAAGGTTACACAGGGAATCTTCCATAGTCTGGATGGGAACCAAAGCTGGCAGCTGGTGTTTCTGATTGCACAGAAATATTAAAATTCACTTTTTATGATGGTCTGTTAGTGAAAGCCATGCTAATTCTTGGAAACAATCCAGCAAGAAGTTCCCTGAAAACTGTATGTACATCATTTCTACTCTGAACTCATTGGACTTCACAGAAAGGTCATTGATCTTCTTATGCCTGCCTGTTAGACTGAAGAAAGCTGTATTTGAACCCATTTTCCTCCACAGAAATACCTGCAGACCACTGATCACCATGCCCCACCTGCCTCATTCCTCTGAAATGTAATCTCCTCAAGACTGTGTGCAGAATGTGTTGTAATACTTCAACAACTCCCAGACTGCTTTTCTCAGTCTTCTACATTTTCACTTTCTTGCAATATGGGCAGCACAGCAGTTCTAAAAGCACTTGTACCAGTACTAAATGCAGAATTAATAGAGTATGCACCATAACTGTCTGCATTTTATCCCAATAGAAGGTTACAATTTATTTACATTGATTCCGGGAAAAGTTTTTATTTCTTTCTTTCATCAAATGGTTTATAAATTATTTTTATATGGTGATATTCTTATATAGTAATAGTAATATAGTAATATTCTTCTAGATTTCATAAATCACATCAGCTGTAATGGGTATGTTTAGACGAAGCCTAGGCTTCAAAACCTCATCAAGATACTAAGGGAAAAATACAGACAGTTACTCCGAGCAGGTTTCTTTTTCAATTTAAAGTTAGATTTGGTTTGTGCTGTGCAGCCACAGCAGATGCACTAGTATAGATACATATTGTAGGTTGGGAAGCAGTCTATGCTTCAGCACAAGCAATTTTATACTCTTTTAATGTCTATTGGACATCCTGTCTGAGAATTTATTGTTCACACACAGAGTCATGGTATATTCATACCGAGTCAGTGATGAAGCAAAAAGACATATTTTGATTGTCCCCATGGGGGGCATTTGGCTGTTACTTTTTGGCTAATCAAGCTTTCTTGGATGCTCCCTTTTTTTCATGCAGTGTGAACCTTCATGTAAACCCTCTCATTTGTGGAGCAATTAGTCAGCTGTGCAAGACTGACTACTGGGATAATCAAAACCAGGGAACTTTTTCAACTGTCAAACAGTTGACAGCAATTGTCTAAATGGGTAAATTACAATTCTTTTGGTAATTCATATTAGTTTGGCCTGGAGCAATGCAGATGTTTTGCTGTTGTGAAAAGCAAACACTTGGAGATGGGAACAACAGGCACAAATTAATTGTCATTTCAAGAGAAAAACATACTTGGGAAACATATCAAACATTTAACTAACACCACTCAACAAAGCTTGAAATTCCCCATGCTGATGTTATTCCTACTGCATATGCACCAGTTTTAATAAAATGTTGTTGCTGTATTTTCTTCATCCTGTTATTACCTTTCTGCCTTCTCCCAGTTAATAGCTTTTTCATTGGTTTGTGTTCTGATTAGCTGGTCATTTAACAGACCTGCAAGAGAAGGGAAGCTAATCAGATGGTGAAACCTCCAGCTTTCACCCTGAGCAAGGATAATGTCTTTTGTTCCCACACAGATGACAGCAGGCAGCAGGGTGATAAGGCTCCCAACTTCCTTTTCTTGTTAATCATGGTTGCAAGCATGGGATCTAACCTTTGTAGCTGTAATCCTAAATGAAGTGGGAAATTTTCCAAATCAAAAAGTTCCTTATGAAAGCTCTCCTTTAGGGAGAATATAGCATCAGCATTTCATGAATTTACATCAGGAGTAAAAATACAGGACTGAAGAAAATGGAATTGTTGGTTCAGGCAGTTACAGATGTGCTGACTCAGCAGACAGCCTCTAGCCAATCTGGCTTTTGTTTTCATGGACAAGCTTGCACAAGTTCGTAAGGAATTAACAACTAGTGATTTCACAATTGAAAACAAAACTGAGAGTTTGGTAGACAGTGGGAAATTATGGTTGACTCTCAGAAGTTTTCTTCAAATCTCTGGTACCTAAATATTTTTGGAAGACAAAATGTACGCATGTTGTAGTGCAGCAAGAGAGAGATATGCAAGAGTGGGCTGGCATGGAACATAGGGAGTCCAGGATGGTTCTAGTGGCAAGTGAGGGGAGACCTGAGCCAGGGGGCAGTAATATAGCCTGGTGACATTGTTTTCAGATTTAAAAACACTTGGGAAAAAAGCCCTACTTCAGACCACATCCCTACTTTTTTCCCCCCTTTTCTCTGCATGATTAGATCTTGCACCACCTTTTTAGAACTTCCCTAGAGAAAAACCTTCTGAAGAGTTCCCTCATGCACCATCCCCTCCAAAGACACATTTAATGCTCTTTGTTTTCACTGTTCCTGAGTTTTTATTCTCCTAGAAGACAATTATAGCACGATAGTGTTTCTCTTTATTAATGTTATCCAACTTGTATGGAGCCCTGCTCTCCTGGGAATGGCTGAACACCTGCCTGCTGAAGGGAAGTAGTGAATTAATTCCTTGTTCTTCTTTGCTTGTGTGCACAGCTTTTGCTTTACCTATTAAATTGTCTTTATCTCAGCCTGCAAGGTTTCTCACTTTTACTCTCCCAACTCTCTCCCTGACTGCACTGATGGGAGAGTAAGCAAGCAGCTGTGTGGTCCTACAGCTACCAGCTGGGGCTAAACCCGGGGCACAGGTGCTGGAATAATTATTTCTTTCTCTTAGAAAGTGGAGCAAATTTACTGTAATAGAAATATGTGAGTGCTGTTCTGTTCCTCTCTGTGTGGACCACATTTAGAGTCCTCCTGGCAAACTTTTCTGGTGGAACAGCTCCATATTGCTCCTGTATCCCCACATTGCTTTTCTTTGGCAACATCATTATTTGTTTGGCCACAGATGGAACTGAGCTGTGGTATGACCTGGGTGACAAACTTGTTTTTACCAAGAGAGTTGGTGCATTTTCAGTATTGCCTGGTCTTCTTGCTTGGTCCTGGTGCCCAATGTCCAAAAGAAAAGTAACAGGTAAGATGACACATGACCAAGTACAGATAAAATAACAGTAGGTGGGATCCGTGTGTTGCTAATGCGTCCTTGGTGTAAAGCCAAAGCTGCACTGTGATGTTGAATTAGCGAGTAAAAATAATCCCCTAGATAGATACTGTACCACCCTTGTGATCAGTGTGTTCCTTTGCAAGAACCAGCTTTTTCTAAAATAGAAGTAATGATTCAATTACTCTAACACCAAAATATGAGTTGTCTACTAAAGCAAATTAAACCAAGGGAAGAGAGGGATATCTAATTATTACGCATATAAATCTTGCCTTCAACAGCCCAGATTTGCATTACACTGCGAATGGCTGTAAGATGTAGGTCTAATTTAGTGATAGAACAAACTACTTAAAAGAGAAAAAAATACAGAACAGATGAATCATTCTCCTCAGAGCAGGAAAGTACACTTAATGTTACAGTGAAATTATTGCTTTATCATAACTTTTAATTATTTTGGTTTAAATTTTAAAAAAAAAAAGAGTCTTCCATGCTATGTTATGCAAGTTCTTAAGCAACAGGGATTTGAAGCATAGAAGTGTGAGAAATTTATTGCTGTTTTTTTTAAACTTTCCAAAGGCTGATAAAAGATGGAATATAATGACTATGCCAGGTGATTTTAAAATTTTTTCATAGAATCATGGAATGGTTTGGGTTGGAAGAGACCTTAAATATCATCTTGTTCCAATCCCCCTGCCATGGGCAGGGACACCTTCCACTAGACCAGCTTGCTCAGAGCCCCATCCAACCTGGCCTGGAACACTCTCAGTGATGGGGCAGCCACAGCTTCTTGAGACAACCTTTTCCAGTGCATCATCACCCTCACAGGGAAAAATTTCTTCCTAATTTCTCACCTAAGCCTGCTCTCTTTCAGTTTGAAGCCATTCCCCCTTATCCTGTCACTCCAGGCCCTTGTAAATAGTCCTCCATCTTTTCTGTAGGCTCCCTGCAGGTACTGCAAGGCCACAATTATGTCACTCCAAAGTCTTTTCTTCTCCAGGCTGAACAACCCCAATTCTCTCAGCATTTCCTCATAGGAGAGGAGCTCCATCCCTCTAATCAACTTGGTGGCCTTCTCTGGACTCACTGGAAGTGTTTATGTAGCTCAAAAAGTAAAATGATTGTTTCTGTAATTCTCAAATCTCTGAGCCACTGGGAATGCATGTAGTACATATGGAGCATGTTATAGGACTGGATGTTGTATGGCTGTAATAGGGCATGAAGTCTTTAATATCCCTGGAGGACCAAAATGTGCCCTTTATTTTGTAATCTGAAGTCCTTAGCACACGGTTCAAAAACACTGTGTTGTAGCGGAGCAGAATATTTCCATCACGATACAAACAGGAGGCTTTGGTGTAGGAAGAGAAACTTCAGTCACTGCAAATTAGCCAGCCTCACAATTTTAAAGAGATGATAATAGAATGACAGAACTGATGCATGGCTAACCCTTAAACTGTGTTTCTGGAAGGGGAGTGAAGGAGTCAACATAACTTTCACTGTGAGTTGCTGATATTTAGGCAGATGAGGGCCTTTTTTGCCTACATGGATCCAAGATGTTAATTGGTCAAAGCACATTAAAGCACAACCTGTTGTCATTTTGATTTATCAGTAGCTTAGTATGCACAGCTACTTACATAACTCAGTCTTAAAAATTTAGATAATGAAAATGAAAACCAAATAAGAAAATTCATAATGCAATTCAGAAAATGTCATTTCAGTTTTTCCTTACAGTAATCTACACTTACTGATTTTTCTTCCTCTCAGACTAATCAAAGTTTGGCAATAACCTTCAATTTTTCCAAATGAAAAAAAAAAAAAAACCAAGACCCAAAAAAACCTCAACAAACCAAACCCCCACATTGAAAAACAAATTTTCCTTGGTTTAGAATTGTGTTCAGAACAGGAAAGCATTCAACAGTCTCTTACAGCTTAATAGTTCAGAGGATTAGCCCTGTTGTATGAATTTTTGGTCTCATTTAAATGAATGGTGAAATCAATACTAAAATTGTATCCTTTAAAACTGATTAATAGAAAACCAGCAGTGTATCAACAAAGATGTTCCTCTTCATGTCAAAATGTAGAAGGCTGAGGATCCTGATCCTCACAGACAGGTAGTAAACACAGTCCTTTGCAAATGCGTGGAACAAAACAATCTTTTAGCTGCATAACACAGTGATCTATAGTTTTCATTTGTTCAATTACAACAGGAAGCTTTGCACTAATTCTGATATTTCTTGTCCACGAACTATTCATCCTAAATATGTAAGGAATCATATTTTTTTAAAAAGTGTAGTTCCTGTGACTGCTGGCATTTCTTGGACAGCTCATTATGTGGCATTTGAAGACCTCAGGAAAGAGCATAATTTAATATCCAAGGACCACGGTTTTTTAATACACTGCAGCTGGACCCATCACAAGGGATGACAATTGTAACAATAAGCAGAACATGCATTTCATTTAGGCACAACAGATATTGTCAGAACCAGAGCAAAACAAAGCTGACAAAAGAATAAAGTTGTGGCAATAAGCAGGAACAGCAACTGCATGTGTAGGTATTTAGGAAGCAAATTTCTTTTCAAACAAAGGGAAATACAATAGAAACAGGGATGTATATGCTTGACTTATGCATACACCCCACCACACAGGCCAGTGCAGCCCCAAGATCCAGCTTCTGATTGCTGAAATTTCCTTTTTAGTAAATGAAATAGCTGTGGTCTGCAAATGGTAATAGTAATATATTCTGTCCTTATAATGTTTTTCAGCTAATCTGATCTCCCGAGTAAGGCGGGGCAAAATTTTGTCTGGTAGGGGTCTGAGTTGAGCTAAATAACATATGTTTAGCTAACTTTGACCCTCCAGAGAGGCATTCAGGACTGCCTGGAAATTGGTTTAATTATTTTGCCACTTTCTTCAGTGATTTCTTTCTCATTGATTGTCACTTTTATTGAAAATATTTGCAAAGTTTCACCCTCTTTCTAATTTGAAGTTTTCTGGCTTTTATTTCTAGCTCTCAGCTCTTACTCTGCCTTTTCTAAGCAGAACCACTGAGACTAAAACTATGGTACTGTTGAAGATGAAAGCAATATCTGAAATCCCCCTCCATTTCCAATAGTCACTTCTAAAGAAATTCACTGATTGCCTCAAGGTTTAACTCCATTATATACGGATGTAATACCAAAAATGAACATTCAGTTAGTTTCATGTTACTAAAAAGCCTCTCACTTACCAGGAATATGATGTATGAAAGTCTGTAGGCAGGTTTGAAACCAGATATCAAGTTCTTTAATTAAAAAGAAAAAATTGATAGAAATGCTGGAGAATTGTGAGTTCCATCCATTACATTACCTCTGAAAGAACTGTGATTTTGTAGAAGAAGGGAGAGCCAGAAAAATATAGTCCCCCATTTCCCTCAGATAAGATGGAGTTTATACACATCAAATTGATGGAAAATCACAAATCTAAAGAAGTTAATGGTGTTTTGGAAAAAATCCCACCACATTTCTTCCATCTATATCCTCTCTCTAATAAAAATTCCTTTAACAACTGAATGACACATGAATGCTTTGAGAAGGAGAAAACTGATTTTTCCTATACTTCTTTTGGTTTAGATCCAAAAAGAGATTTAATCACTGCCCTGAACCTGTGCTGGTCCCATTTGCCCTCAGATTATATACCTAGTGCCACTCACACATGCCTATTAATAAGCTCTGGAGCACTAGGGTTCCTTAGATGCAGTAAAAGCATCTCTCAGTTTTTACTGTGATTACACACAGTCATCAGACAGTGTTTTGCCTCCTTCCAAATCCCCAGAGATCTCCAGTGTGCTCCCAGCCAAGGCACCACATTTTCCCAGGAGCAGCTCCAGGGAAAGCACTACCACACATATCCACAACAGAGAACTTGGCTCCACTAAGCACAAGGAGAATAACTATCCCCAAGGGCCATATCAGCAATAACTCTCTCCGTGGTGTTGCTTTCAAGCCTTATCCACCCTCATTTTCACGTTTTTTCCAGGAGGTATCTGAGATCTACAGCAATAATTAAAGAAACAAAACTGCAGTCCCACCTTACTGATATCCCACACTCCAGCTGGTAAAGCTTCCTCTTCAGTTATCACACTTAGTCCTAATGATGGGCTCTTATCCTGGTGACTTTTTAGTGCTTCCCTAAAGGTGATTGACAAGGATGCGAATGGAGCCTGCTGAGGGTCACAAGCAGTAACAGCTGGATGACAGTGCCAGCAGCAGCAGGGAGGCAGGAGGAGATGAGACAAGGAATGTGATGACTAGGGATGGACAAAACTAGGAATAACATTGCCTCCCCACCCCCTTGAAAAATTGCAATAATTCTATTATCACCTTGGGGAAGGTCTTCCAACCTTGCTGGAGTAGCAGTCTCCAGGGAAGATGGATGTAGCTGTTGAGCATCTCTGCAGCATGCATCAAAGTAATGTGTTTTAATGACCCACCACCAGGCACTTTCCTAATGAAGATGAGCAATAAAAGAGTGCGAGGTAGGAAACAAATCATCACAGGTGCCCTAATGTGGCTGAGAACACGTGACTATGGCATAAGTTCACCAATTATTGCCTTGCCAATTCTATGCTCGCTTGAACCCAACATAAAAAGAACAGTTTGTCCAGGTGCACCCTAACCCAGAAGATTACTCAAGGAGCACGGGTCAGCATAAGCAAGCCGTTTCCTTCAAACACAGTAGCCACACTGGGCTGCCAGTGTTTGTGTGTGTTGCTGATGCAGTGCCTTTGTTCGTGGGTTGGTTTGCCGAATTCCTTGTGGTGTGATGATGAATACACAAGGGTTATAAATCACCTTCTTTGGGCTTGACAGCAAGAACTGTAGTCCAAAAGCTTTGGGGGAAAAAAAAAAGTCATGGCTAGTATTAAGAAAGGAATCTGAAGAGACTTCTTCCTTCCTCCTATGCCTAAGCTTGATTAAGTCTGATGTGAATTAGTGGGAGGTGGGATTAGTGGAACCTGGTCTAGTCAAAGGTGTCCCTGCCTGTGGCAGGGGGCTTGGAACTAGATGATCTTTGAGGCCCCTTTCAATAAAAACCATCTGTGAAATTATATAAAAGCATATTTATTTAATTTTTCTTTAGAAAGCCTGCTGAGAGAGGCAGTCTCCACAGTCACCTCTGCTAAATCTGTTCCAGTGGTTTACTTTTTCCATGATTAGTTCTTTTTTATACTCACTACCCTACATTTCCCTTGTAATGTAAGCTTATTGCCTCTGAACTCTGTCCTAACCAAGCCCCCTGGACTTAGAGAACCCATTGTCTTTTTATTTGCTGCGAGGTTCTTTTTATTTGAACACTCTCATTACACCTCCCTTCAGTTGTTTCATTGTCCAAAAAGTGCCAATTCCTGCCTGGAATAACACTGCAATTTAAGGTACATTTGTTGGCAGGGTTCAAATCCCAGGAGATTTTCATTACTAAGTTCCAACTTTCTCTCTATTATCCTCAGTGAGTTTCAATTATCAACTGTCCAGCTAGAAGAGAGTTTTCCAGGCCAAAAGTACGGCAAATATTTGCCAGTATATATCAGGGTTCAACAAAAATGAACCTAAAAACACACACAGCTGGACAGAGAACTGCCTCCTTGATCTCTTTCTTTTCACCACCTGCAGAATTCTCTAGGGCTCCAGATCCCTGCCTGCCTTGGCAGGATGAGCATGCTAGAGGCTTCCAAGGGCAAATTACATACCTGGATTCTGAAACCACCATCGATGTGGCAAGTTCCTCTTTTTGGAAGGTGAAATGTGAAGGCAGTGCCAGTAAAACCTCCATTATTTTGGTGAAAACCATCATGGGAATAACAACTACAATGAGAGTCCATGGACAGATACACTTACTTTTATGCAAGAAGATCTCACATTCACAAATGAGATTTAATCCTATTTTGCGTGTGTATTGCAGGGCAGTAAAATTAGAGCAGAGTGGCAGTAAATTCTCTCTAATATATGCGTATTTATTTAGCTTTAAGTACCTTCATGGTTTCTGGTTTCATAACCTCCCTTAGCTGCTTATTCTAATGGATATAAAATTTTTGTAACTGCTGTTTGAGCTCATTACTGCTCTATATTCAGTGCTAATGAGAAAATTTTTTATCCTGGTTGTCGCTCAAGCATCTTTTTGTCCATTAGTAAAATGTTAATGCCTCTTCTCTGCTGAAAATCATCAATCCTTGACATTGCTGGTCCTTTTCCAGGTACTTTGTTTCTCCACTTTAAGTCTTTAATTTGTCTTTCTTTAAGTAAAGTGTGACCAGTACTCCTTAATGGAAGCCAGTCAGTACCACAGAGAAATATCTCCTCCTAGGGTTTATAAACACTACTCATCCAGGCAGCAGAGCAGAGATCTTGTGTCTTGTGTGAGAGTGTTAACCTGCCCGTAGTTATCCACTGGGACAATGACATCCTACATGGTACAGTTTGCCATCTGCTGACCAGTATGTGCTTAATATATGACTGTTTTTACTCATGGGGGTTGATTGATTGTTGTTTCAGCTGAGGTTGAAAGAGTAGATTTTGTCCAGTGCTCAAGGACATAAATCAGACTATCTTTTGATCACATGAATAAGGGTGAACTGTGCTCTAAAGCAGTGAAATACCTGGAGGTGAGAACCCAATCTCTGCATGGTACACAAGGTACCTTGTGGGGACCCACTGACTGGCCTCAGGAGTGTCCTGGAGACCTGGTACAGGGCTCTTCAGGGAGCTGGCAGGAGAATCATTGAATCACTAAGCCTGCAAAAGATCTCTGAGATCCCTGAGTCCAACCTTTGATGGACAGTCAGCTTGTCAACTAAAGCACATCCCCAGGTGCCATGTCCAGTCACTGCATGAACACCTCCAGGGATGGTGGGTCCACCACTTCCCTGGGCAGCCCATTCCAATGCTTGACAACCCTTTCTGTGAAGAAATCACAAGGAGGACACAGGAGGTGAGCATGTGGGGCAGAGCCAAGGGGCAACTGAAGGAGCAGACCTGTGGCAGCTGGTACAGTGCATAGCATCAAACCAAACAAATAGGAACCACAGCATGAAATACCATTGCTAGGGCAGCCTGAGACTGGGAGAGCTTTGCTTTGTTTTGAGGAGGAGTAAGATGGGATGAGAATACAGTGATTTTGCAAATCCACACTGTGGGCCACATTTCCATCTGGCATCATTTGGCTTTTGTCTTCAGATATTTACACAAACTGAAGATTTTGGTCAGTGTATATGCCTGTCTGTGCTTCACATTAGTTGTCCTAATCATGCTCCTTAAGTGCTCCTTTTTATAATATCTCCATTTCAACAGAATTTGTCATCCAGTCAGATTACTGTCTTTACAGCAGTTGGTATTAAAAAGTAGCATTATGCTAAACTGTTAAAAGCTTCCATGGCACTGTACCCTCTTTATAACCCGGCCCAGCCCCAGACTTTTGGCATGTTATCTCTGCATATAATTTTCAGCTCATCATGCTTTGTCCTTTGGGAAAGGTCTGCTATTAGAACCAGAAAAGTAACAGTGTAAGTTATTTATTTTCCATTCTTGGTAATGACTCGGGTTTAGTTAATGGATTGGAAAAAGTACATGAAATTAATGGAGCAAGGTGCTGTCTAACTGTAAAGCAGGGGATGCTGTTCCCAGCCCTGTGTTTCCTCCCCAGGTAAAGGTCAGTGACTTGCTGACTTTGGGCATGTTCTGCTTTGTACTTGGTTTCCCAGCTGAAAAATAGCATCATAAATTCCATCGCTTGTGGGATCAGAATAGATTTGCAAAGGCAAAGAGAGCAACTGGGCATTTAACATCTATTGCAAACCAACAGGTGTCTAATTCACACTTGTCCTTTAAAAAAATCCACTCTTAATTACTATCGTAGCGCCTAGTAATCCTTGGATAAAGCTTCTGTTTATTAAAGGATAAACCAGAATTACAAACCCCAGCTCTATGAGCTGCTGGGCAACCAAGTGTGGATAGTTTTTGACTACAACACTTCAGATATGCTCCTATGTGCAGCTCTGCTAATAACCTGCTACAGGGCACTGAACAAGCCACATTCCCTTCCTACTGCCATCTGGTAATGGGCTTCTGATGAAGTAACATCTGATATCAATATTGTGACATTAACATCTCAGAGTTCTGTAGATAACAAGTGTTACTTAAAATTTAGCAGGCATTATGATTATTTGTTTTCCTCAACACAGTGGAGTTTCGCTGGTTTTTCAGTTATTTTATCACCTTTTGGCTTTACTAAAGCTTATTGTTTTCATTCAGATCTTCAAAAATGAGAGTCCTGTGTATTACTTATTTTGGCAACAGCTAAACAGAGGGAGAAAAGTTGTACTTTGATAAGTATTAGCTCTTAGACATCTGCACCTACCTGTTCTACCTATAATATGTGAATGACAAGGAAAAGAAGAAACTTTTCTGTCAGGTTTAGCTGAGAAATAGTTTCTTAGAAGACACAGAGTGTCTTCTAGAATCAGTCCTGAGAAGCTGGTTTGACATACATAAGCAAGGTTAGCTGTAGAAACTAGTCTGTCTGAAAGCAGAAAATAAAATGTTTTGGGTTTATTTTTCTTCCTCGCAGTTTTCCTTGTCACTGCTGGAAGAACAGGAACAACAAAGCAGACCTGAAGTGGCTGAGAAATATGAGCATGTCCATAACTTGGATACAAGTTGAACAAATTCCCTTCCAGACTAGAAAAAGATGGGATAGAGACATAGCTACAAATCTGAAGTCAGAAAATGTTTTTAACAGAACCTACTAGGAGGTTTTGAAGCATCCCTTTGACCAGTGACACTGACTTCATCTCTGTGCTCCATGTGCTCTCAAAAGGCCATGGGGTCATGAACTGGAAGTGGGGCTGCTCTGCCCTTCATGCTTGCTCTGAATTTTTCTTTATTTTAAATTTCTAGATCATATTTCAACAAAGTTTGCTTTGAATATCAAAGGCTTTTGACACGTTTTGGAGTGATCACTCCAGGTAAGTTCAACATACAGCTGATTCAGAATGTGTCACAGTCCCAAAGAGGAGCTTCCGCAGCCTGTCCTCCCCTTCTTAAATTGTCATTGTTCTCGTAGATTTTCACTGGGACACTTGGGAGTGCCCAAATCTGTGTTACCCCTCGTGGTTTCCTGATGCACCAGAAAACAGGGTTAGCAAAAACTGGAAGCCCAAGGGAATTTTCATTTAGAGAGAACTGTGAGAAAGAAACATGAGTAATACCAAGGCATACACACAGACGTACATTTTGTGCATGTTCTGCCTTGCTGTTCCACATGACTATTTCCTAAGATCTTTCAAAGCATCAGAGTAAAAGAACAGGGTGCACTGGATGATAGATCATTTTGTACTAATGTTGACATTACCTGATGAGAGAAAACACTGCTGAAACTGTTCATTGACATTTAGCAGTGTCTAATAAGCAGGATTTAAAAAGAAGACAGTGTGAAACACTGCTTGTGTTCTGCATGATAATTGCAAGTGGGCGTCTGATCTTTCTTCCTTGAAGTCAATGAGAAAGCTATGATTAACTTAACTTAGATCCAATACTATTTTTATTTACTTAATTGGCTTCTTCTAGCTCACTTTTCATGAAGCATGCTTGGGAAGTGCATTTAGAAAGCACTCCAGCTCTTCAGAGACTGCTTTTCTGTTCCCCAGTGGCGCTGATTTTGACAGGAGGCAGAAATAGATGCGGGAGCAGGCACTCAGAAGTTGTGGAGAAAGCTGTATAACATTCCCCCAAGGGTGACAGATTTTGGGAAGTTTTCCTTAAGGACACATCTAGACTTCGAGGGTGTTGGAATTTGAGGTCTGAGAACAACCATGCTCTGCTCTCCGCACAGAGAAAAGCTTAGTCTGTGTTTATCAGCAAAATACCTTTTGTATGTCAAGGTTATTGCAGTACATGGAAGAAAAGTGATCCTGTCATACCTTCAGTCCCACCTGCCCTTTCCAAAGTGCATCACAAGAGTGCTGGGGTGGCAGACATCATCCCAACTCCACTGTATTTTCAGAGGTCGTAAGTCTTCTTAGCAGACTAACAAGGTATTTTATCACTGACTGCAATGCTTTTCTTCAGATCTCACACCTGAAAAAGAAAGCATGCAAAGCATCTGATGGGATCTGGAAATGAGCAAGCACTGCCTGAAAATGGGAAACCCCAGAAATGGAAATAAATGTTAATGTTGAACTGATTAAATTAGTTAGTTGGTATTGGCATAGACATTGGCCATGTTAGCCATGCCTGTGTAGATATCTAAGTTTCAGAGGAATAGTGCGATAAAATGTTTTGAAGCCTGGGTGAAAACCACATCCCTACTGGATGTAGCAGAGCTGGGATTTTCAACACTATGTTAGTGTTCACCTTCTAAGTTTAAAGCTGTGGAGCAACTGAGGATTATTTCAGGCAATGTCGGGGTGGCAAAAAAGCTTGCAACAAAAATGAGTATGAGGTGGACAGTGACAGGTGTCTACTATATAACAGGATCACTGTAAGTTGATCACTCCAAGTGTATTTACACTGCAAGTAGCTGTCAGCAAATTTCTCCAGTAGGATCTCATTATGTTTTGAGGTACCCAGTGCCCTTTCTTCCTATATGTTTCACCATGCCTCCTTTCCATGGGTTGCTGGGGTTTTTTTACCTCCCAGAATTTTAAATCTCTGATGCTTTCTGTTTCCATTTTTCTCTGACTTAAGTGACATTGACAACTCTGTCAACAAAATAGTTCAGGAAGGAATGGGCCCCTTGATTTAAAGAGGTTCACATGGGTATAACCTGAGAGGGGAAAAACTATGATAAAATATTCGTGTGCCAGCAAATGTAAGTCTGGAAGAATGGTTCAAAAACCTAAAGGTGCTTTGTTAGGTTATAATGCAAGGGTAAAAAAAGTGTAAGATACGTAAACTATCAAAGCTGCCATTTTGTGGGTCATATTTGGTACTTCGACCTTCACTTGGAGGTTGAGAGTGGGTGTATTTGGAGAGGAATAAAAAATGTAGGGCATTTCTCCTGCTGAACTGCAACATATTTCTCACTGGGAGAAAAGATGTGAAGGTCTCTGCCACATTTTTCATGGGTAACAGTGAGATGGTGACCCCCATTTTGAGGTCCATGGTTGTTGACCCTGAGCTCTGGTTCCCCCAAGAGAGGCTCAGCCCAGCTACTTCTCCATGGTGCCATGTGGAAACAGCAGGTTTTGTTTGTATTTTTTATTTTTTGGGGTGGGGTGGTTCTGTTGTAGTTGTTGTTACTTTTAATGAAAATACCAGGCTATTTGATGTTTTGCACTGGAAACAAAAAGCTGTTTGTTTGTCTACTACTGAGCTTTCTTGATTATTTAAGATATGAAGTGCTCATTATTGAGCTTCCAGCTAACTGGTTTTTTTCCATCACATTGCACCATTGAAATGGTTACATAACATTAATAGATGCTTTACATAACATTTCTGAAATACTGGAATGGAGCAAATTTTATAGTTGTCACAAGAGGTTTCACTAGCACTAATAAATGATGATAATGGTGACCTGGCGAAATACACTCTTCAGTAAAGTTTCTAATTCCCAGCTGGTTTTAAAAATTGTGGTAGCACAGATTGTGTTTGTTATACACTTTGAGTAAGTTATCACTTATAAAAAGCTGTTCATCATCTCTATTTCTGAAGCTACCTATAGATTTTATTGCTTTTTGAGATAAGCCATTTATGTGTTGATTTTATATTCATAGAGAGTTAACTGGAGTGTGTCATGAAGCCCAAGAATGTCTTTTTAGATGACAAATATACTGATATTTGTAACTGATGTTGTGTGAAGCTTCAGAGTTGACACCAAACTCATACCACCTGCAGTTAGCCTTTTCATTGCAGTCATTTACTCAGAATAAGTGGGAAAAGTACTGCAAACATCACTGAAAGTAAGCTAAATAGAAACATGTGGATGTTGAATGGGTACAATTGGAAATTTCAGACACTTGATTATCATTTTGTCATCAGCTGTTTATGCGAAGGATCCTCAAACCACCTGTTTCTATAAATTTGCTTCGGGAGCTGAGTCACCAGGCAGCTACCTCTGCTTAGAATGAATTTCTGTCATTGTTTGCTGTTTATTTTCAGTAATTTGTGACTTGTAATTTTTTCTGATTAACGACTCTCTCTAAGACAAATCAATATTTCTGAATAATTGTCTAGACTCCTGTTGCAGCTGCTGCTGTTCAGAATAGCTGCTCTTCCTACATGAGCAACATAAAACATCTTGTTGATCGCATCAGTATAGATCAGTATTTGCCAGAGCTCTTTTCCTGGTGATGCATTACTAGTATGAAATGCTATTAGCCACATAGCAGCTATTTGTACATATTGCCTCTTTTAGTCATGCTTAGTAAACCAGCTTTATTAAAAGCTGAAGGGCCCTCAGTATATGCAGACTGAGATAGTTTTCTGCATTGGGTCCTGTATTCCTGGATGGATGGACCCATGTGCTCTGGGTACTGTGTCAGTGCAGAGTTCTGTGTGTGCAGGTTACAAGGCTCTGCTGCCAGTGGACAGTTTGGCATTAGGTACCAGGTTTTAGTAGTAGAATGCTCTCCAATGTTTTCTTCCTATTCCATTGTAAATGAAAAATTTTCACTGTTATTAAGCATGGATACCTCAGCAGGGTACTCCTTAATTGTAACATTTTCCTCATCACACAACCAAAATTACATAGTCTATGAGATCAAGCTTGGGTTTTCATTATCCACCCAGTTTGAGAATAATCTATGTGTCATTGTTTCTATAGGCCAATACTGCAGGCAAATCACTCATAAATACACACTTAGTATGTAAATTTACATGGTGTACATCGAAACATCAGTAGACATTGAACACTCTTAGCTACATTGAAATTCCAGTTAATTCTGATAATGAACTTAAATCTGCCATCAATATATTTGGCAAAAAAAAAAAAAACACCACTTTCTTGAGATCTCAGTGTTTGCTGTTTTTGCATTGTAATGAAGAATTTTTGAAGTAGAAAGAAAGAGAATGTAGGCTATCCTCACACAGCAGGCTGCAGGCTAAGGCCCCTCAGAAATAATTTAATATCTGTTTCAGATTACTCAGACCAGAGGCTTGAACTTCAAACTCCCACATTGCAGCAGGGATGTGCAGAAAGCAATAACCAGCTAGTACCAGGATCCTGCATGTGTGGGAGAGAAAAACTACTCTCTTGATACTCTAGACATGGGGTTTGTGTCCTGTGTGAGCTGTCCTGGGCAGATTAGCTCAGCTCTGCTCTTCGCTAGCCAGTCCCACCACAGCTTGTCTTTTTCCTGACCCTTCTGTGCATCTGGGTCACTACTTTCTCCACAGTGTCTCTGCAAAGAGAGGGTACACAAGGGCTGGGGGATGAGCCTTGCCGCCCCTCCTCTCCCTTTCTTCATAGATGCTCTTCCTCCTCTGAGCAGGAGAGGAGCAGGAAGGGGCTGCTGTGGGGGACCAGTTGGCTCAGGGAGACCAGATGATCCTGTGCTGGTGGAGGGGCACCAAGGACCCTGGCCTTCTGTTCTGCAGAGAAGTCAGATCTGGTAGTCAGAAGGAGAGAATAGTATGGCAATGGGCATAGAGATGTTCCCTGTTGTCTAGAGATAGAGCACTATACTTAGTGATGTGATGCTGCTTGGTATTAGTCTCTTAAAAAATTTACACCTATGATGATATGCCTTGAAAATGGCCTAGTACTGATGTCACCAAAGTGGCTGAGGACTTGAATGCTTGTCCATCACATTTTTATGGTAAATTTTGTTCTATTCTTATTTTGCTGGCAGGAGTGTCACCAATTTTGTTTAGCATATCATCTACATTCAGACTGCGGAACTGCACGTAAGGGAGAAGCTTAGCATCTTGCTTTCCTCCAGCCATTCAGAGAATACTTGATTTTATATAAAGGTCTTGGGCCTATTTGCCTTGGTTTGGAAAACACTGGATCCCTTGATGTTCAGATCCTGTTGCTGTGGACTTCAGTGCCAGCAGCAGTTTGCTGGATTAGGTTTTTCCCTTGTGTGCCTGGAAACCAGAGTTCACTGCAGGGATATTCCAAGCTGCTCTTCCACATGTTAAATAGTCCATCTTGGATAGCAGAGCTGATGCTTGTTAGATAATATAGCTATTATCTCAGTTTGGCAATAAGCTGGATGGTGCCAACATAGTTTGGGCGAGGAGCACCATGGAAAGGAGCAGTGCATCTTTTCACCTGTGCATGGAAAGCATCCCTTACTCCCATGGAAAGCTGGCTGTTTTAGGGATGTTAACTTCTCCTGGGAATTGGACACTGTGCTGCTTTGATGTCTGATTTGACGAGAAGGTGCTGTCTCAGGGCAGGGTAGCAGGACAGCAGGTCCCAGCAAGTTTGATATAAAACAGGGTGGGAGGGGGTGATAATTATGAGCCAGACAAAAAAAAATCATTTAAGATCTGAACAATAAAGATGGGGGCAGTTGTGGGATTTGCATGTTTTACATCCCTCCCCACTGCTGGCATGGCAGCTTGTCCCAATGAATTTCCTTGTTGTAGCATAGTAAACTTTGCTAATTTTGTCCAAATTCAGCTTAAGCAAGATGATACTAAATTGTACATCTACTTGATAAATGCATGTTGTAACAACTCTTATTTAACATTTGTTGTTCCTCTGTGTATTTGAGTGGGTTATATAATTTACTAGTGAGGTATTTAAAATACATTTTATAACACTTCTTTGTCAGGTATTGTCTGAGCCAGTTGCTAAATTCTCATTTTACATCTCTGTTGACTTAATCTTTTCTTCAGGGAAGAAATTACTGTACATAATGATAGACAATTACTGTGACATGCCCCCTTGCACGAGAATCTCAACTGTGTTCTCTTTCTTTGTGCCACATATTTTCCTAGGCTTTTTATTCTGAATTTCCTTGCCTTGTGTCTGCTCCCTGCTTTGCATTACTTGGCTGTCCAAGTGCTCTTATTTCACTGGTTTGTCTTCTCTGCCTGCAGATAAATGTGTTCCCTTCCTTCGTGTGCTCTCTTGTGTCTTGCTGCTGAGGAGTTGCCTGCTGCCTTTATTGCTCTTGCTCTCATCTTTAATTTTTATTTCCCTAACTCAACCATTAAGTGACTTATCTGGGGGAACATTTGAATGAAGTAACATTGAAGCTTGTATTCATCTGAATACTGTTACAGATTTGATATAAGTTAATTACTTTCACGTTCTTGCATGTTCAAAAGGCTTTGGCTATTTATACAGTGATGCCTTTTGCTTATTCAGAAAAAGGGGTTTTTTTCATTTTTTAGGACTAATATATAATTTTAAATGAGTGTATGTGGAAAACTATGACTTTGCTGACATCTAATTTCCTCTGCATGGAGACTTGCTGACCCAAATGACTCATCAGCCTGCTGGCTCTATTCATATCTACTGTCTTCAGGCAAAATTTCCAAGCTGAGTTAGGAGTCCAGTTTCCCATTCATTTTTGTTTGGGACAGTGAGGGGGGAATGTGGAAAGCTTTTGAGATGTAGACATTTTTTAAGCCCTCAATTCTTAGCTGGCTGGTATTTTTCAGTTTTTCCCAGCTGGCTGGTATTCTTTCAGTTTTTATTTTTCAAAGTCATTTTTCAACATCTGTTGGGATTGTGGAGTGAAAGGGTTTGAAAAACAAAACTGTTGTTGCCATGCAGGTTTGTGCACTATCACAGCTTGGAGAAGCTGGGGTTGAAGCCTTCTCTGGCTTCGTCTGCTCCTCCCTTCTCTTTTGTTTCTTATTTCCCAGTGTGACTACTTTATACTTGGACTACTGCTTGACCAGTTTCCTGAACTATGAAAGTTTCAATCCTTTGAAACTGGTTTTCTGAGTCACATGGATAAAGGCTTCTACTTTATCCCTACTCTGCCTTCCAAACCTGATTTCCCATATTCTTCAGCCTTAATGAAAATGCTCTAGGACAAGTATTAATAATTTATTCAACAATTCTTGCCAACACAGGCAGCATATAGACTACTAGACAATGCAATGAGCTGGCACTGGGGAACTTCACTGTCCTGTCTCACTCTGTGGTGCATCCTTACCCTCTTCATCTTCATTTCTTCTCTTTCCCTTTGTCTAGTTTGTCTCTTAAGACTATGAACTTTTTCCTTTTTTTGTTTGCCTAAGGTTCTTTTATGCTTCAGCTTTAGATTGCCTACATCAATTATAATCACAGAAGGAGCCCCCAGGTGTAGTTGTAATACAAATCTTTGAGAAGAATAATCTGGTTACAGCTGATTTGAATGTCTATTGCTTCTGAAGTAGAGGATAATCCCCAGAAATAACTAGGCAAGCACTGCACATAATGCCATCAGTTCTGTGAGTTTTTTAATCTGGTTTATTTTTCTTCTTCTCCTTCCCCCCCTCCTCCCCTACCTTTGGGACTCTCATGGGGGAAAATTTTTTGTTCATCCTCCCATTTCACAGTCTATTCAACTCCATACTCCAGCCAGGTGAGGTCTGAGGAGGATGTTTTCCAAAGCTCACCTCCTAAATTCCTGTTATAGTCAACATCAGATCAGAGCTGGGCTTTAATTGCTCTGAATAGCCCCCAGAGAGGATCTTGTTATGATGGAGGAAGCCAGGAGAGTTTGCTTCCCTAAGCTAGAGTCAGCTTTGGGAAATAACTTTTTAAGATTAAAGAACTGTGTTTTCTTCAAAGTCTGTAAAGATATTTCATTGTCACTTTTATTAATGAGCAATCCCTAACCTGGGAAAAATGATTAAAGTAACAAGGTGAAGTTGAAATTAGTTTTCACTCTCCCTGAACTTCTGATCTAAGACTTACAAGTCTTTTCTTCCTTCTTACATTACCTCACTGTGCACATTAGATCAGGGTGAGAGCTTTTGCTTGCCCTGACTTTACTACTATCTAGGTGAGATTTTTAAGTGCCTCGTTCACCTGCATTCATCTAAACCCTCCAGAGGGACTGATACAGCACTCTAAAGAAAATAGAAAACCTCTGATTCCTTTACTGAGCTTTTGCTAAGGCTTTCTTTAAATGAGATCAAGAGTGAGGAATTTCATAAACCTGCAATGCCTCTTCCTTCAGTGTCAACAGGGTAACACTCTGCCCAGCAACCTGGGCCACTGGAAGGTGGTAAGGGGGTTGGAACGAGATGATTTTAAGGTCTCTTCCCACCTATTCTGTGATTCTATGATTCTTTAGGAAACATTTGCCTTATGCAGCACAAGCTGAATAAAGTCATTGATGCCGCACACGGAAAATCCCTTGCTAATGGGCTGGAGCATGAGGCAGAGAAGTTTGGGGTTGGTGGCAGCAGGTTTCCTTGGCAGAGCTTACCCCAGGCTGACAGTCCTGCTCAGATGGAAGTGGAGTTTGTTGCACCCTGACATCTTTATGTCTCATGTGGGATACCCGTGGTAGGGCAGTGACTCCCCTGAGGAGGGTGTGAGGAGGCGGGCGGTGGCAGTGGTGGTTTTCAACATGTGTCACCCCCAACTTAGCATTAGGCTCAGTTTATCTTTCCTTCTCATTATCTGGTTCTATCTAATGCTCGGTGAACCTTGGCTTCATATGAATCAGCAATGCAGCTGGAGCCCTAAGGGAGGACAGTTATGTAAGTAAATACTGTTAAAATCTGTCTAAGAAGATAAACAGAAATTGGAAGCAGCATCCTGGATGAGTTTTTAAATAAAGCTGGCTGTAAGACCTTTCTAACTGTACTGACTCTAACAGTGTTTCACAGCTGTTTTAATTCTTCTTGCCCTTCTACTCCATTTATATGTTTCCATTTGAAATTATAAAATGGGAAGAAAGCCCTGCCTACAAATTTAGATTTATGTTTGTGTTCTGTTTTATAAGAGCAGATCTGAGGGTTTAGTGATGGGCTTGGGAGTGCTTAAATTAACAGTTGGACTCAATGATCCTAGAGGTCTTTTGCAACCCAAATGATTCTACAACACTATACTCTGCACTGAAGTAGGGCAGGATCCTAGAATATTGTATCCTAAAAATGACAACACACTGAGAGTATAAAAAGCATGAAAACCTGAGGTTTTACTTCATCTGTGGAGCCTAAATAAAGCCCACTCTCTTCCTCTGGTTGGAATTGTATTATTTTCTTCATAAAAGAAAAAGAATAATTAAAAAAATCCTGGGTTCAGTTAGCCAAAATATTTTCTATCTCCTGGTATTTTGTTTAATTATCTTTACCAAGATCTTTCAAAGTCTAAACTTAGGCAATTTGTCAAGAAGTCTGAAAACAGAAACATTTAATTTTTTACTCCTTTTTCTCTTCTACCCATGCCCATTCTTCCAAATGAAAGTCCCTCTTGGCTAAAGGTGTTTGTGAGATCAGCTGTACCTGCAGCTGAAGCAATTCTGCCAAATATCTTGCAGACTTGCCCCCAGAATTGTGGAGCATCACAAATGGTCCCTGTGTTAACAATAAGGAAAGAATCAAAAAGGGGATTTTTAAATCTGTGAATTCTTCTTCCCTCTCTGTCACAAGATCTCCCCAGCAGGTTTACCACTCTCTCCTTTGAGGCAGGAACACATCTGAGGTGGAAGCTGCCCTGTTTGGGGGCTGGCGCCTTGATTTGACTCCTCGCTGTGCTGATGTGCACAGTGACTTGTTCTGTGGCTGACTCATCTTTATCTGATCCCTTCCTTGTCCCTGTGGTGTGGCACAGATGGCAATGGGTTCACCTTTCCATATGCAGTCTATATCTTAAAACTGCAGAAGTTTATCAGACCCACAAGCCCTGTTTCTAGAACCTAATTTTCAGCTCAATCGCCTTATTCCCTGTGCCCTTCTCCACGCTGTTTCAGCTTTCCACAAAGCTTGCTTGCTCCTTGAGGTCCAAATTTTTTGGAGAAGAGTGATCTGGAGTATAGACAGCAGCACACGCTCATTGAATGCCTCCATTTTCCAGCCTGCCAGTTCCCTGTGTGGGGGGAACTCCTCCTCGTGGATACGTGTTCACCGATAAAAAACCCAAACCAAACCTCCCTGCAACATTTCATATTTTCCTCTTTTCTTCCCCCAGAGGAGACACCCCTGCTACAGCTTCTGGAAATCTGCTGTGGGAGTCGTTTCTGCCACACAAACCATCACTGGTATAAGTCCTTCTTTCGGGATCACCTTCAAATTCTAGGTGGAAGGTCTCCACATATCACCTTCTAGATTTCTTTGTTCTCTCTCAGGCTGGAGCGGGAGATGGGCCACCAGATTGCAAAGAGCATTTGGAACAGTTTTAAACACAGAAGCACTTTGCTTTTGAAGAACTTAGCACTTCTTTGACTGCATTATTGCCAGAAAACTGAATAAATGTTCCCTGAAGTTTGATTTATTTCCCAGCACTGTTGAGGTGAACATTAATCTGCAGCTCTTTAGTGGGAGTGTTTCCCCCTGAATATTGTGAAGTTAACCATTTCAGTTGGGTCTGGTCATAGCTTCCTTTCTCTTTCCTAATGTTCCCTGATAGCTTTTTTGAGTTCTTCTTGTCTAGTAGTTAGTTTTTTGGTGCAAGGGCTTGTAGTGCTCTCCCTTGTAGTGTTTTGCAGGTGTGTTTGAAACTTTCCGGTGCCTTTATTGTGAGGCCTTGGTACGTGTAATTTAGGACACGCTCGGTGTATTTAATAAAAGAAGAAGTGCCTCTCTCCCAGTATATTTGAGAAAACATTCCACCAGCTTTTGTTTCTGCAGAGTTTACTGATACAAAGAATTCATGAAAGCTGGTGGCTTCCCAATAGGTTTGTATAATTGTGTTTTATTTGGACTCACAAGATTTTTCTCAATTGAAGCCAAACATTTTATATTGTGCTCTCTCTTGGAAGAAAGCAGAAAATAATGCTGGGAAATACCACTTAATCACAGCAGCAAAACACCCCTGGTAGTTCTCTTGAAAGGCATAAGAGTTATAAGAAAGAATCAATCAGACAGTTGCTAACTGGGTCTCAGCAGACACCTGGGATCTTTTATAGGTGGTGAGAAGAAAGAGAGATCTCAAACACAGACTGTGCTCGTATCTGGAATTTGGTTGTGTGACCATATTCTTCTGTAACAAGTCAATGGATGTTTGAGGACTGGAGGCTTTGATAAATTAAAGGTCAAATGTACTGGACTGTCCTAAAAACCTTTATTCTTCTCGGCGCTATAAACTGTCTCATGTACTTCCCACCAGGAAATAGCAAGGCAAATCCAGGTCCTGATTGTTGGCCTCATGGGCAGCTGAACTGCTCCAAATTCACATCACTGCTGCTCTCCTGTGAATTCCAGTCTCTATTTTGAATTGAAGAACTCAGAAAATTGTAGGTATCTTTGTTAGAAAGATAAACTGGGGTTTAGCTGTCCTTAAGAATAGCTAATGCTTTTGCTAAGCAATGATCCATGTAAAAGAGACCTATGTGTAGTCAATCTCTACATTCACAGTCAAATGTTAGACCTGGACATCTTGTAATCTTGTGTAAATTGCATTCATTAAATGCTTAAACGCACATTTACAGATTTGATGTCGACAGATTTGAATCGAGCGGAGTGTAGCCACTCTAGAGGAAACCTGAGAGTCCCTCGTCAGTCTCCTGATGGCCGAGTGACAAATTACACACCTGCTCAGCACTGAGGCTTTCCACCAAGCCTGTTCTCAGGTAGCAGCAAAATGTTGGCTTTGAAGTGGCACCCAACAGGCAAGTGGAAAGACTGTGATGTGCAGGAGCATTACCCTTTCATATACTTGTAGAGATGCCCTAAACTTTTTATTTTGAAATGCAGGGGAGACTTGTCAGGTTTAGGACATCAGTCAAACACAGTCTGGGTTAGCTGTGTGAATGATGGTTGCACTGGTTTCTCCACTTTCTGCATGAAACAAGATAAGAATAGTCTTGTTTTAAATATAATCCAAGCAATAATAATCCAAGCAATAGGACATGAGTCAATGGACAGAAACTGATGCACAAGAAATTCCATCCGAATATGAGAAAAAAATTCTTTACTGTGTGGGTGACTGTGCACTGGAGCAGATTGCCCAGAGACAGTGTGGAATCACTCTCACTGGAGATATTCCAGAACTGTCTGGACACAATGCTGTGCAATGTGCTCTAGGATGACACTGCTTGAGCAAGGAAGTTAGACCAGATGACCCATTGTGGTCCCTTCCACCTTCGCTCCTTCTCTGATTCTGCGATTCTGTGAAGATACAACAAAATGGCCTGAAATAGGTCTCAGGGTGTTGAGCACACCTCAACAGAGACCTCACAGTGTTTCCAGCAGAGTCAAACAACAAACACTCCTTATTTCACATGGGCAACAGTTTTTGCACTTCTCCTTTCATCTTGTGCCGAAACAGCCTCAGAGGCTTCGGGATAAGTTCTTGCACCCCATAGCATATTAATAAGGGGCAGTCGGCAAGGGCCATGACCTTGGTTTCTATTTAGAGACACATCCTTGCATGCTGCTGAAGCATCACACTTACCCTCTTTGTTTATAGTGGGCTTCGGTTCACTGGAAGGAAAAATATCTGTGATTTATCAGTGGAACAGAAAAAGATTGCTTTCCTGACATCAGTAAATAACCTACTATTTACCAGTTGATCTTCCCATTTAACTGCTCTGTGTTATTGTACATGTACTGATAGCTCTGTCAATACGTCAATCCCCGTCTCACACACTTATTTTCTCTAAAGAGCTTTAATAGTTTTGTTTCTACAAACTCGCTTAGCATGTTAATCTGTGCTGCACAACACATGTCACAATCCCGACTCTCAAGAGAGGCTAAATAGGAAGATATGCCTTTTAAATGCAAACTAAAAAGAGAGGTCAGAGAGGGCAAAGGGGTGTTAAGCTAACGAGTCATATTTTCTCTGACAGTACACAATCACTCCCTGAAAAAAAAGCCACTCTTTGTGTACTTGCATTTGAATATGAAATATATGCATTTCCTCTTTTTTATGGAGAATATTCTGTCCTACTCTTTTTAAAATGAACATTGACAAGAGACTGGTCCACAAAAGAGAATCTGCTGTTATTTATGTTGCTAATGGCTCTCAATGTTAGCAGTAAAACAGGATGAATGCATTCAAAATTAATTATTCAGCAGCACCTGCTGGTGTCTTTAGAAATACTGCAGCACATTTCTGGTAAATGTTTCTTCATTACCCTAAATTTTTTGCTACCCAACCCATCATTTGGATGATTACAATATAAGGAAAGGAAAAAACATATTTTCTTCTAATAACCATCAATTCTTTGGTTTTTTTTTCATTAGGCTTACATCCCTGTTTAATGGAGCTCTGCCTCTCCAGGGAGCAGCAAACCAACCACAGAGGATCTTGGTCCCATCTGTGCAGTAACAATTAGAAGCACTTTAACTCTGTGTGTGGAGGGATGAAATTACATTATTCATGAAGTGGTCCCTTGCAGCTGTCTGGCTTTACCTCAGCTCATCTCATGGATTTATCACTCATTTTCAATCAGTAGCAGCTATTCACATCTCCATGGCCTCCTCCAGTTGTCTTAGCTCGTGCACAAGCCAAGGAAGCACCACCACTTCTAACAACAACTCAGAGTTTTAAAAATCACTTGTGATCCGTAGGTTGGTAGTTTCATTGTCTCACAGCCAAAATTTCCACTGACATTACTGAGGTCAAGTAAGGCTGCTATTCCATTAGGTGTTTTCTGGCATTTTTAGGGAGCCACCAACATGGCCAGCTTGCCATGTTGGCTTGAATTCTTTTGTTTGGATGTTGCATGGCTGTGAAATGAAACATGTGAGCACCTCAGCAAAAAGGAAGAAAGGGCTAAAGGATGTGGTGTGGATTAGACATCAATGCAAAAACATACATGCAGGCAAGTACTTCTCTTAGAGCTTTCTGTGGGTTGCCAAAATGTGGGGTTAGGCTGATGATGTCATCAACTGATGACAATCATGAAAATACCTACTACTATAGAAAAGCCAAGCTGTCATGACAACACAGTTCTTGTCTTGCTCTTTTAGTACTACTCCCCCCTTCCTCTTCTGTGAAGAAAGCCGAGCAGTGGAGGGACTCTATTTCCAGTTCATTCTTGCAATACCAATTGCTCTTTACCCCAACAGGAGTGCAGGGTACCAGGAATGGAAAGAGACCTGCTGTTTGTCTAATAAATTATGAGTTCTAAAGTGCTCACTCAGCTCTCCCTCCATCTCCAGATTAGTTAATCTCTGAAAAGGGCTACAAAACACTCCCATCGATTTGTTCAGGAGCAAGCCAAGATTATCCTCAGCAGGAGGACAGGTGTAGGATGTTATATATTACGTTGTCTCCCTGTTCTACAGATATAAAAAAGAGTGACTGCTTCTGCTAGTGTAACATATTTCTTTATTACTGATGGCTGGAGAGAAAAGGAATAAAACTGCATGGCATGGTACCTTTGAGAAAAGTAATAGGAGGGGTGTTAGCTGTAGCTTTCAGCCACACTAGCACTAATCTCATGTTGTGAAAGAGTTTATCTGTCTTTGACCATGAAAGAAGCTGGAGTTCAAAAAACAAAACAGAAACCATTCACTTAGAGATAATAGGGGGAAAAAATATATGGTACAGAGTCCATTTTATGGCCTTAGTGTCAAAACAGAAAAATTTTACTTACGTGAAGTGTTTTCTCGAAGAATTCCAGATACCAAGCTTGAAACAGTGAAGATACTAGTTAAGCCCTCTCTGAAATCATTTAGTCCTGCCATAAATTGTTTTCCCCACTGAAACTCAGCTAGACATCTGGGATATTACAGTGCAGTGTTTCCTGAGAAATGACTGGACTGAGTGCAGGGGGCACTAATTATTAGTCTCTCAGCTGTCTCTGTACCTCTCTGTTTCAGGTTGTCACTAAGAGTGAATTGTGGTGATGAGGACATCCTCATTATGATGAGGCAAAATTTCTTCACAAGGAAATGCCATTCATTCTGCAGAGATGGGAGGCAAATCTTGTCCAATGGTCTAGAAAGGTTAAAAGTAGGGAAATTATTGTATAGGTGATAGGCTTTCTAAAGAAATAAGGCAAGGGGAAACCCATATTGTTAATGCACAGCAAAAGATATGGACCAGAAGAAGAAACACTGATGGTGACTCAAGTGTAAATGCTGCAGTGAAACACTCTGGAGTGTTTGCCTGCCCTGTCTTTTCTGTAGCTGTCAGGCCTCTGCAAGATGAAATCTAATCACTCAGAGTTTGAGCTAATTTGAGTAGGAGGTCTGGAGCACTCGTTTCTCTCTCTTAATTGCGCAATAAAATAGATCTGTAAAGGAAAGGTATGCCGATTTAAGGGAGGGGAGGAAAGGAATCTTCATGGTCCAATCTGGCTCAAAACGAGATTTTTCAAGCCTTCTGCAGTGTTTCCCATTTTCCACATCATCTCTCCAGTGGAGTCTCTGAGGCTTCAGGTCAGGTGTCCTTAGCGGGAGTTTGGGAAGACAGTGAGGATTTAAGTACTGACAGAATGGATTGACTTTCCCCCAGCCACCTCACGCCTCTGCTGTTTTGTCGCACACAGGACAAACATTTCCCTGAGATTTATCATCCTGCTAATTAAGCAGCAGCTGCAGCCCTCCACGTAATTTCATCTGCTAGTGACATGTGCGGGTTTGGAGAGCTGCAAATTCCCTAGTCATCAAGTTTACCAGGGTGTGAATTTGCTCCCTCTGTGCTAAAAGCCATAAAAAAAACATACAAAACGCACCCATCGAAGGCAAACACTTTTACCTTCGCATTCTGATAAACCTTAATTGTGTATGTGATTCATTTTGCTTAAGGCAAATAAGTAATTATTGTACAGGGCAGAAACACCAGCTGCTGCATAAACACAGATAGTGTAATTGCAGTTTTATTGATCATAGAGTCATAGAATCATGGAATGGTTCTGGTTGGAAAGGACCTTAAAGAGCATCTCATTTCAAACCACCTGTCATGTGTAGGATTACCTTCCACTAGTCCAGGTAGCTCAATTGACATTGATAGGTTTTCAGATTTAGTTATTTAAAGGCCTTCCTCTATAAAATGTATTTCAGGTAATATGACTACAGGTAATTTTAAACTGCAGCTAGTAAGCTGTACTCCACTTGGTATTTAAGGAATACTCCAGATTGAAAAATACGCATTATAAGGTTTATTAAGGGCTGAGTATTTTGCTTCCCTATTGTAATTTTCCTTTCATCATTTTCTGTATTAAGCTAAATTCATTGCTGTCCCGCTTCTTAGTGATACCCAAATCAGAATGACATTTTTCTAAATCCATTTCTGTCTAAGCTGTGTGAGGCAAAACAATGCAGAGACAACAGGGTCACTGTGAATGATTACAGTCACACCAGCACAAGTTTCTTGAACTAAGTGGCTGAGTCACCTGAGTTATTAGCTCAGGCACAGCACCACAGTAAGGTGCCTTATGCTGGTGTCTGTACCAAAATACACCAGGATCAGGCTTGCAAAGTGCCATCACATATTATCCATCATCCTCCAAAATGCTGAAAAACTGGAGAGGGCTTCATAAAACACTTAATGAGGGACTTCAGGACTTGAAAATCAGCACTGTAGTGGGAGGTTTAGAAATTCCTTTGGTTTAGCTCACTGGAGAGAGCATGAGGACATACACTGGTTGTGGTGTGACACCAAATTAATTTTCTTTAGATAAAATTATGTCAAAATTAGAGTCCAGGCAGAGGTAAGAAGGGAATTCAACTTTCCAGGTGTAGACTTATACACTGCAAAAATACACTTGAGGGTGTATATCTTGATGTTCAGGTATAGAGATATATATGTCTGGTATATATACCTCTAGTAGATACACCAGAACTACACCTCCTTTTAGCCAGTGTGAGAAAAAGCAGTGCCTTGTCTAGGTCACTATTCAGTTGATCTAAAACAGGTCAGATGAACTGTGCTTTGGCAGTGCCTCTTTTTTCCCACTGTCTATAAAAAGACTCTAGCTCAGGTGTAGGTGTCTGGAACTGAGAGAGGAAAGTTCTGCTCACAACATGCATTTTAGAACTGTATGGGTCACTGTGAACTGGAACAACTTGCAAAGGGAAGGGGGTTTATACCATTTGCTGTCTTTAAATCAAGAGCAGGTGCTTTTTTTGAAAGATACTTTCTTTAGATAGAGGAGATATTTGAAAGGTACAGGCTTTCTCAACCTGAGCTTAGAATAGGAATTATTAGGTAGGATGTCTTGGATGGTGACACATAGCTGTGACCATTACAGCCCTGTCTGGTCAAAACTAATCAGTGTCCATAAAGGAGGATGCAAATGCAGAGTAATGAAGAATCCTGAGAAGTTCTTGTACAAAAGCACTGTGTTTCTGTGATGTCAAAACTTCACTCTGTAAGGCTTTGTTGCCCTTGGCTTTGCTGTTAAGAGGTGGTGTGAATAACCAGAAGCTTTTGGCACATTGCAGATCTTATCAGGGTATGACATAACCCAAATCCAGCCATCTGGAAGCTGATTGAAAGACGGGGAGCCAAAGTCCCATCGTTATTGTCTGGCAGGGATAAACCAAAGTCAGTAATGGTGCAATGCACCAAGAGGAAGAGACCAACCAAACCTCAGCCCTTTGAACGTAAATTGTTATTTGGAGTATCCCAGCTGATTTCTTTACTGACTGGTGAGCCCAGTCGCTTAAACATGGGGTTTATTTTGCTGCCCACTCCTTGCTGTACACACCAAAATGCTCCCATTGTCCCCAAAAAAGAAAATTCAAGCCTGGTATTGTGGAAAGATTTTTTTTTAATACACCTAAAGACTGTGCCAGTACATGTTTCTACAAATAGGAGAGCTGTTGGGGAAAAGGCTATTAAAGTAACTTCACTGATGTTTATAAAACCATGGAAGGTTTTATGGGTGCCTGGTTTTCCATGTGCAATATGTTAAGTAGAAATTGTGCCAATTACCAAGTTGAAACTAGTGAGCTTTACTTTGGTGTCTTCATACACATGCAGAAGTCAGTGCAATCAAAAGTAAGTTGTATTTCAGGATTTTTCTGCTTTTAAAATCTAAGTGGTCCTAGAAAAGCAAGAAAAAAGACCTTAAGTTTTGAATATTATTTTATCCTCACTAAGCACTAAGCATTCCTTGCATGCAGTTTAATCAAATAACATGAAAATGCATTCTAAGTCACTAGAGACATGCCAATAAAAATGTCTCAGCTGCTAAATCCTAACCAAATGATATCTTAGTGTCTTTCTAGAAAAGATATTTAAAGGAAAAAATACAGCTTATATTTTCTGTTAAGCTTCTTTTTAGAGTTAGCAGTCAATTTATATGTCTGTATGTAACACCCTGGAATACAGAGGTAAAAACTTACTGCCAGAGTGTTCATTCCACTTTGGAAAAGTTGGTAGTGCTTCCTGAACAATAGCAATTCACTGTTTCAACTAAGTGTAAATGTCACACCTGAAATAGGCTGGTAAGCCCTGTAAGGAGTTTAAGTTCCTAAGTTGCCACTTTCCAGGAATGCACTTTTCCTCCAAAGTGCAGCAAAAAAGGTTGTGAATGTGCCTGTCCAACCACAACTGAAATGGTGTAGGAGATGAGTGAAATGGAAACAGGTTTAATCTCATACTGTGTTGTAAAATTATTTCTCAAGCAAAGACCACTTGTCCAATAAAAGGTCCTTGTCAGCTCTGCTCCTACACATCGCAGCCCTGACCATGCAGCACATTTAGCATGTGGTGGCAATCGCTGCAGGCGAGTGGGAGGGCAAAATGGTCCCGTCTCACAGCTGGGATGTTTTGGTAAGGGTAGGACAAGTCTCAGAGTCTTTTAGCTTGACAGGGCATGTTATTGTAGTTTTAGGTGTAATCACCTCCATCATTAAAGGGAAGAAGGTAGTTGCTGCTTTGTAACATACCTGAGCTTCAGTAATTGTTGCAGCATCTTAGCTGGCTCTCTGGTTTCTCAGACAAGGGTCACTGGAACTAACAATCCAGTCCCAAAATGTTAATGAGTGTACTTTGGTGTCTGAATACACCCTTTGTCAGCGCAGTTGTGTGTTAGCATTTAACAGTGGTGTCACTCTCCCACATGGGCTGAGAGCTTCTCCTTCAGCAAGCAAAATTATTGCTTTTTCTGACTTGGACTCTGGTCCTTGACTGACACAACTGCCCAGGATGTGTGGGTAAGGATTTGAGATTCCCTCAGCCGCACTCAGAACTCCTTTGGAATAGTGCATGTCTGGTCACTGGTGTCAGTGATGTGAAGGTGGGAGCAGAGAGAAAGAAAGGAGGCCTAGAAACTAAATAGAAAATAGGATGTTAATCGACACCATAATTAACAAGTCTTCAGACTTAATGAGGATCCAGTAATCTTTTCCCACCCACCCTCCAAGATCTCATTTCATGAAAGCATTAGAGCTCATACGTTTGAAAGAAGGAAGTTTGGCAAAACTGGAAGAACATGTCATTGTGGTAAAGCACAAGGAGTTAGAATTTTAGTACTGCCTCCTTTTCCAGGCCTGCTAGGGAGGAGTCTTACCTGCCACAACAAAACACAGGAAGATGTACCTTTGGTACACTTTCAGAAATGTTGCCTTGTGCTGTTGCCCCCAAGAGGCTGCAGCAGAGAAGAGCGTTCATCAGTACTTTAGAAGCAATGCCTAAATCAGAGCTAGGGCTTCAAAGGGTTATCCATACACCAGGATTTTCCACATGATACATGCCGCGGGAGAGAAACACAAGACTGATGCAAAGGGATTTCTAAGTGTCACAGTTATATCCCGAGTGCAACTATTATTTTATTAAATAAGAAAACAAAACTGAACTGTCAACATGTTTGGGTGCAGGTCTTATCTGGCACCCGTTTCCACTCTTGTCCTTTCAAATATACCAAGAGAAAGGCAGAATTAGTAAAAGTGTTTAGCAGATTGTTGTGGTTTAACCCCAGTCAGCAACTGAGTACCACACAGCAGCTTGCCTACTTCCCCCTCACTGACCCAAGGGGATGGGGAGGAGAATCAGGAAAATAGAGTTGAGATAAGAACAGTTTAATAGCTAAAACAAAATAAAATAATAATTACCATTATAGTAAGGAAAAGGAGAGAAAGAGAGGAATAATAAAACCCAAGAAAAACAAATGATGACCCAACACACTTGCCCACTCCCTGCTGACTGATGGCCAGTCCACTCCCAGGCATCCATCAGAAGCTCATGGCCAGCTTCTCTGGTATAGAGTATCCCTTTGGCAAGTTGGGCTCATTTGTCCCAGCTTTTTGTACACCTGTTCTCTGGCAGACCATGGGAAACTGAGAAGCCCTTGGTTTAGGGTAAGCACTACTTAGCCACAACCAAAACATCTGTGTGTTATCAATGTTATTCTCATCCTGTACCCAAACCCCAGCACTGTACCAGCTACTAGGAAGAAAACTCTTTGTATGGCTCTGTAATAGTAAGACACATGTTGCAGTCTCACAAGATATTTATCGGAGATTAGTGAGCCACTGTTCCTCAGACTATGAACTCTTGAGTTTGAGTTATTTTAAGGGTTATACAGGGCAACATTATTTTACCTTCTGATCGTCCATCCTCCAGCATTGCTCAGTCTTGTTTAAATGCTGTACAAAAGAAATGTCCTCTGCTTAACCCTTTGGTTAAAATGACACGAAAAGGTATTAATCATATTGATAAAAAACTAAGTTTCTGTACAAAAATGCTGGTGATAGTTGTCAGAGCAATAAACATTTTTCTCAATTGCTTGTCTTCCACTGTTGTGTAAACATATTTGATAGCCTCAATTTCACTCAGTATATCCAAACACATGGGTTTTCTTTTGAGGGCATCATAAATATGGACAGTCTCTGGAGGAGATTTAAAAGCTAATGGGTTCCATATATCCGAAGTGCAGCCTGGCTTCTGCCTGCCTGTGAGTAGGCACATACATCCCTTCAGCTTCATGTCCCAGTGGAGTGGTAACAACACAGAGAGGGAGGCAGATTGGGGCTGGGGATCACAAAGCAGCATTGCAGGTTGCCCTTTCCTTTAGAGTCAGAGAAAATGCACCATGTCACCTGGGAAGCCAAAGAGGGCTGTGTGTTGCAAATACCATGCTTTCACTTAAAATGTTTCGGATCTGGCATCCTGACTCCATGTTGGGGTGCGTGAGAGCATTTGCTAGCAAGGAATGATGGAGCAGCCTGGAGAAGAGAAGGCTTTGGGGTGACCTAATTGGAGTCTTCCAGTAAGTGAAGGGATCCTACAAGAAAGATGGAGGGAAACCACTTGCAAGAGCATGTAAGGACAAGGGGGAATGGCTCCAAACTGACAGAGAGTAAGTTTAAATTAGATATTAGAAACAGATCTTTACTGTGAGGGTGGTGAGGCATTGGAACAAGTTGCCAGAGAAGTTGTGGATGTCCCACCCCTGGAAGTGTTCAGAAGGTCAGGTTGGATGGAACTCTGAGCAACATGGTCTACTGGAAAGTGCCCCTGCCTACAGCAGAGGGATTGGAAATAAATGATCTCTAAGGTCTCTTCCAACCCAAACCATTCTATGATTCTCTGAAGTCTGTGGATTTCTTTCCCACCTACCTCATCAATGCAAAATTTCATGGGGTGTTTTTCAGTGGGCACTTGCCACAGCTGTCCACTGGTTCACATCATGTTTTATAAAAAGCTTCCAAGCTCATGCACAGCATTCAGACAATGTGGATTCTCCCTATAGGTCAAACTGAAAGTTAAAAGAGGATATCTAATTTATTGGCGAGAAAGGAATTTTGTAATGGCTTTCCAAGTTATAAATCTAATGGAGTGAAAGCTTAGTTTCAGTCACTTTTGAAGGAGTCTCAGACTTTATGGCCTCTCTGTCTTCGTATCGGAAATTGTTCTGAACCTGTGGCTGCTCTGTTGGGTTTGTGAAGAGAACAAGACTTTTGGGGTTTTGCCAGATCTCAGCTACTCAGATCGATAATATGTATTTGGTGTTGTTCTGTAGGGTTATTTTTTCCAGTTTGTGGACTGCTTTATTAGTGTGATGGATGCAGTGTGAGACTCAGGGGTGAGGGAACGTTAGGGCAGCTGTCAGCTCTCTTCTGAAGCATTTGTGTAATTTGGAAGCTGCTGTGATGACTGATGTACACGCCGTGCAATGGAACAATGTCTGCCCTGTTACTGACGAGCAAGACCACTGATACCTGTTGGTTCCTAGAGTGGTTGCCATTTAACGTCTGTATTTTCTGAAGTCATCAGAAGTTGCACTGCATGGCATCTGACTTATAGCAAGCTTTATCCAAGGGACATTTTATGTGGGAAGAACATATTAGCAGGATTTAGTCCATTTTGTGAAAGCATAGGGACAACTGTTTGCTTAAGGTAGGGTTTTCAAAGGTCACTAAAGGAATGGGACACTGGAATTTGGTAGGACTTGGATCTCACATTCCAGCAGGTTCATTTGAAATTCCAACTCCAGCAACTTGGCAGGAGGTAATGAGCTTCTGTTCACTGTAATACTGAGTTCTAGAGGTAATTCTATCACTGGGAAGGCCCCTATTCAGGGCAGAAGAAAGCACTGACCTCACTGCAAATGAATAGCCATTTTAACTTTATTAAATAACCATGTGTGCAAGAGCTTTCCCAGTAGGAATGTTTTCTTCAATGGGGTATTGTCTTAGGAACTCTGGGCAAGTCTGCAAAATAGGAACATCGTTTAACTTGTGGAGGTGCCATAAGTCTTATTTAATGAAGAACAAAGACCTTCTGTGTTAGAAAAAAACTGTAGAAGAATCCTACTTTCAGAGTTTGTTTTCTATATGATTAAAGTTTATTGCATAAATTTCAGGTTTCCTGTTGGTCCTATGATTTTTATTCACTTTGGGATTTTTTGATCATATAATTAGAATTAGTCCTATGCAAAATCGCACTTCCAAGTGAATTTTTTCTTATTTTCCCCAAATCGTTAGGGTCAGAGCATTCTCAATGTTTTAGTTATGCAGGAAAAAATTTAAAATAAAATACACGGCAGAGAACAACTCTCCACTTTTTTCTTGTTATACAAGAAACAGAGTGTACCAAATGAACTCATGGTGCTGCCAATTTAAAACAAACAAAACAGTTTTCACAGAGCTTGCAGTTAAACTACTGATCTCTCTGTTGTTGCAGGATATTGGGAGACCAAAAGTAGTTCAAAACGGATGCAGAAAGAGTCATAGTGGAAAGCTTTGCAAGGAGCTATTAAACACAGTCATAATACGGTCCTAAAGGACTGACTGCCAGAATTTGGGAATGTATAGTAGTGACAGGACCCTTCTTCACGTGCCTTCCTTGTTAAAGAGGGGATACTGGGCTAACCAGGCACTTTGCTGGAGCTAGCACACGAGATTGGGTGTTCCTAGGAATTGTACTTGCTGGAATAAAGCAGAAACAGAAGCAGAATGGGTAAATAATTGAGGTATGGGCATCTGAAACTGAGGTCAACCAGGCCCATTCATCCATCCTCCCTTGCTCCCTCTCCCTCCAGGTTTCCTGGGTGACTTCTGCTTGGAATTTAGGCACAGATGATCCAAAGGATTTGATATTTACCAAACTGTGCGTGCCTAAACTCCTTGCTGTGGGTGTTAAATGTAGTTGTATACTATGCCTCTATCTGTAAAGTGAGTGCATTCTTTCTTTAGCAGTTTATGAGGGTAAAATTATTTTTAACACTCCAGAAGCACAGAGACATCACTGTAATAGCAGAGAGGTGAGAACTTTATAAGAGGTAACTGTGTAATAGGCTGCTCTATTAAAAATCCATGAAGGGAATCGTCAGATGATGTTATAGCCGCCTACCTCCCCTGAAGTCAGACTGATGATCAGAGTCCTTTATCCTCATGTTTTCATCCATTTTCAAGTCCCATCTAAGCATCAAGTTGTCGTGCCTCACTGGATCCTGCACATTGCAGCGCTGTCAAAGAGCTGTCCCACTTGTGTTCTGTGTAAGAAGAAAACAGGCAAAACCATGTATTTTCTATACAGTTCTTTGGCTGGATTCACATGTTCTGAAGATGTCACTGCATATGACTAGGAGGCAGGATAATTGGATGGGATGAGTAAGAATTAAAATCATCAAGATAAGGAATAGAAAAGTCAACATACCACATTCATATGCCTCAGCAGCAGCCAGATCATTTGGAGGGAGCCAGGATGTGGCCCACCTCCTCCTATTTTAAATAAAATGTGTGAGTTATACACTTGTCTGTGTTGTATTCAGATAGAACAATATCAAGCCAGATTAGCATAGATTTAGGCCAAAAATCTGGTTCGTTATTGTTCTGGCACAAAAGTGAGTATTCAAACAATTACAAGATCTTGAATTCACACATTTACATACCTAATAGTCTTACTCATAAGAAAAGCAAGAAGTAACATAAGCCTAATTTGCCTTTCCTCCAGAGCAGATGCTCCTTCAGATTCATGTACTGAATTATTCATATCACAGTGAGTTGAGTCCTGTCATTCTTTGTGTTAGAAAATTTCCATGGTGGACAACACACTGCACATACAAAACTACATCACTTCACAACTGCTGAATATCTGGTCTGAAGTCTCCTGAGATGTCTGTAATTTCTCTATCTTTATACAAGACTACAAATTAATTTTTTCGCTCTCAGACTGAAGTTTAATATTACATTCATATTGGTTATAAGCCTTCTTTATATTTTAAGAGATCTGTACATGTTGGTTTTTTTTTTTAGGAGCTATTTGCTCTATGTTTGAGATCCAATATTAAATTAACAGTGTTTCTAAAACTTTAGATGTGAGTGATTCTGGCCTGTAACTTGGGACTACTCACTGATGCATTAAACAAATATTTCTCAGAGACATCCAGAGCACTGTATAGGCAGGTAATGAGTAGAATAAAGATGTACTGCCATAAATCAAAACATTGAAAACTATATTGAATTGTGTATGCTGGAAAGTATGATTACTGTACGTTTTATTTCTCCAGCTTTTGAAATAATTATTAACCATTTATACAGCACCATAAATTTGCCATCACAGAGCAAAGCACATTCCCTGTACAGATGTTCTCCTGCATTTTGCCATGTAGCATTCTGGGTCTGTTAGGTAATTCTGAATATGTCAAAATCTAAACATACAGTCATCAATACCTGAAAGATGCAAACTGCTGAAGTGCCATCAGGTATCAAAATTCACCTCTGAATTCAGTGTCATAAGAATTTTGCCATTCTTAATGTGCTGTTTTTTAAATGGATGCTGAAGGAAGCATAGATTTGTCACTGCAAAGAGTTTAGATGAGGTAGCATTTACCAGTTTTACAAATTATTTCTTGTATTTTTAGAATAATTAGTATTAATTATAATAACAATGAATAAGTCATACATTTAAAGTCAGTTCTATCAGGGACATCCTAGGATTAGAGGAAAGTGCTTAAATGCCAATGGCAAGTTGATAGAAATCAGTAATTACAGTTTTGTGGAAAGAATTCTCTACTCCAACAGCACTGGAAAGCTTCTAATTTGATTTTGTTTCCTTACTTAAGATCCCAGTGTTGTAAGATTGAGTTTGCCTGTCCAGAAAAGGTTCTTCTGTCTTTTCTACTTTTTGTCTGCCTGTCTGTCTTTCCACCTCCTGGCTCTCTCTCAGCAGCACGGCTGAAGAATTTCAGAGCGTAAGCCCTATTTTGGACAGGTGAGAAGCTGATTTTTCAAACCCTTGTTGTTAACAAGCTTGAGAGGCTCAAACAGACCCAGCAAAGCTAAAAATGGCCAGAACTGGGGATGGGGAGGCAAGGCCAGCCCTGTGCCTGTGCTGTGGGGCAATGAGGCGTTTCTTTCTCAACGCACCGCCCTTCAGCTTAATTCGTTCTGCTCTGAAATCGCTGGGGTGGTTTTGCTTAATGTCATTTTTTTACTCCAGAACAATATGATTTCATACCCGGCAGTCCCCGGCGAAGGCGCCAGTGCGTTAATGTGCTTGTATTAGGCACGCAGCTTCCGCAGCTTTCCGGTGGGAACGGCTCTTTTATAATTCATGGATGTGCTTTCTGAAATAATAACTCAAAATTGCATTCTGTTTTATTTAATCTTTTTTAATTGGCGTCTCAGAGGCTTTGCAGGAATCTGGCTGCAGATTTTCCACTTGCTGTTGGATTTGTTTTTTCCTGTTTTTCGCTGTTAACAACTGCATGCAGAGAAAAGCACCTTCTTTGACAACAGTCCCTGCATGAAGATTCTTAATTAAATTGTGCTCAGCATGTTGTAAAACTTGCAAGGTTTTGGAGACGAGGTCTACAGATAACGTGGCATTTCACAGGACAGCTTTGCATTTTAGCAGGGTTCCACAACACTTTCTTTGCCTCCAACATAAAATGCTGCTAAAAGAAATTACCTCAAAATTGCATATAGTTTGTCTTCTGTTAAGTTTTAATTTTGCTTATATTTCTTAAAGGTTGTTATAGATCTCTTGCTATTAATGTTGGGGTATATACAACATTTATTCATGCATATAAAACAGATTTAGGATAAATTCTGAGCTCATACACACAAATATCCACTGATGTATGAGTCCAGCTGCTTAATTAGAATTATAAAAAACAAGAAAGGAAAATATTTTTAAGTGGAAAAAGAAAGAAAGGGATTGATACAAAGTCCCATGTATGAGACACGCTTTGGATTTTTGACTAGCTCTATTCATTATGCTCTTTTTACCCATAAGTACCTCTGTTCTTCCTATGTGCATGTGTATACACACACATCACAGAAAATCAAACTTCTGACAGAAAAAGAAAGGAGATTTTAAGACTATCCTTCATCCCAGAATATAATACTTCCAGGCTCCTCTCATTTCAACTGGCTTCACCACTTGCATTTTTGTGTGAAAACATTGAATTCCCACAACTCACCAAGCACCTCCTCCACTTTGCTCGTCCCTGTACTTGTTGAGTTTCTGGCAGATGCACCAGGTGAGACTCTGTGCACTTGTGGGCTTGCCAGGGGCCTGCTGCTGCTGCACACATGCAGGTGCCACTTGGTACATGCCGGAATCTCCGTGCACCTGGGTACGGCTGGGCATGCTCCGACTTTGGGATCAGTGTGTGGAGGTGCTGCAACCATTTGGCCATGATGCCATTTTCTCCATCAATCAGGTGTTCACAGACACCTTCCTGCAGGACGTTCCCTGACTCTGGACCACACTGGGACGCAGAGCAGGAGCAGAAAAAAGTAACACCTTTGCCAATAATGTTCAGTTTGGGCCATTATGAGACTTTTGCAACACTTTTTCCTCTTTTGACCAGGCTTGTTTGTTCCCTGTTTCAGGGGACTTACGTATATAGGGGTGCCTCTCTACCACACTCCTTTTAAACAAAAGAAAAACCACAGCATGCTAAGTTCAATGCAAATGCTTTATTGGCTATTACTAAAACATTCAAATAAATTAAGGAAATAAGGCAAAAGACAAAGAAATGGGAGACAGTGGAAAGTGTCCCTGCCCACAGCTGGTGGGTTGGAACTAGATGGTCTTTAAGGTTCCTTCCAACCCAAACCATTCTGATTCTATGATAATGTCTGAGGGCAGACAACACCATGCTAATTGATCAGTTTTATTCAAATGACTGTTATCTGGATGAAAGTGCAGGCTGTAGCCCATGGGGAATCTCCTCTTCTGGCCCCTTCTGTGAGGAAATGCTTCTGCCTTTCCTGCCTTAACAGCAAGCAGCTCTCTGGAGCATGCAGCAATGGAACAGGCCATTTGCACCAGCATGACTGTTCCCTTCTTGGCCAGAAGACATCCCTACCTGCCTGCTGGGTTTACTGCAGGTGCAGCCTGGATATGAAATACACGAGTGGGACGGACTTTCCCAAAAGAAATGGTTCTTCTTTCTCTGTCAAGAAGGGCTGAAGTGCTGAAATGCTGCACACTTTTGCTCTCGTAGAGTCCAGGCTCTCAGTGGCGGACAAGCTGCCAGAAGAGGTCCCTCTTCCACCACTGCCCACACACGCACTTCCTTGCCCACATCCCGGCCTCTCATTGCAGCTCCCAAGGCAGCTCTTCCTGGGATGCATGGCAAGGCCAGCTCTGAAATGATCATCAGGAAAACATCACTCCTCTCTCCCTGGAAACCTTATTTTCTGAATTTGGATCCCTCACCTCTGCATTCCCAGCACAGCCCTACAACTAGAGGCAGAAGTGTGCCCTGTGGAGCAGGAACAAGGTGCTCTCTACTATACAGGTGACTTTACACTAAATAAAATGTCATCCTCCCTCTTCTGGGAGAGTGTGAGAGGGATATTTACTGGACTGCAGAGGAGAGCAATTTGCAAGGAGTGGGTAAGAGTCTCTTCTTGTCCACTTCCCTCCCCTGTCCCTAACCTTTATGTGTGAGCCCCTGTGGGGAATTTGCAAGTCACAGTTTTGAAAGCCTTTTCCACACTCTTGTGCCCACACTATCCAGGGGGACTGTGGGAGGGAATATTAGCAGCAACTCCCTTGGAGGTTTCTGGGACATGCTGTGCTGATGTGGGGGTGTGTTAGCTGTCCTTTCCTTTCTCTCATCTGAGAGATGCTGCTTTGCAGGCAGGCATGTGGGTCTGACACCTCCTTCAGGGATTCAGGACTCTGGTGGGTGGGAAATGATCCCTGCTAGAACACGGCAGACCAGCAGCTGTGCATTCAGGTGAGCCTTCCCCCCTGCTCTGTGCTGAGACGAAGGGTGACTCAGGCTCTCATGGGCTGCAAAGACAGCACCAACAAGAATCAACATAATGGTACGTAATTCTCAGCAGAGCACAGTCTGTAGGCAAGTCTTGCTTTTCAGGAACTGCTGGTGAATTCAGCCCTTGCAAGGAATGTCTGACTGCAATCCTTGCAAAGGAAGGGCTCTGCCTAACCCTGGCACATTTACTGTACAGGTAACATCCTTCCATGCAGATGCCTTCCCTGTGGTGTGACTTGTGGGGCCATCTGCCAGGAGGTGTCCAAATGAGCTTGGGACCTGCAGCTGCAGTGAGAAAAAAAACAATATTAGTAGCAAACACCAAAGAAAATCATGTTCATAGTCAAGCCACGGTGTCTCACTATGTGTCATAACGTGTACAGCCTGGGTGCTGTTTCCTAAACAGAACTGAAGTTCACTTCATCTTTGAGTCGTTTGCTCATATGTGTCCTGCCAATCCACCTATCCCTGTTTTTCTTGTGGTCACTCATCAGGAATGAAATCAATGACAGACACATGTCTTTACAGATATGAGCCATTATGACATGACATGTATGTGTCTGCAGGACTAAATATATGTTATGTGAAGATCAAAGCCTCTGATAAATACAGATAATTGTAAACTGGAAAAATCTCTTGTGTTCTGTTGCCTATTCCAGTGATGGACAGCCTTTCATTCCTCCCTCTGTCCCGCATGCAAGGTGTAACAGAAACACCCATTATTTATCTCTATGAAGATTTCATGACAGTATAGCACTCCTGGATCCAAGCTGAAGTGCTCACATATCCTCCAGGGAACCTGAAACAAACCTCAGACAACTACTCTTCGAAATAAACTCAGTACAAATCAGGTTGAAAAAAAAAAATCCATGTTTCATTTTCATCAGAGGGAGATACGTTCTCCAGCCTTCAATATTCAGGTCTCTGATCAATCGCTAAAGTAGTCTGGCATAGATATTTATAGAGAGCTGTTCTCTAGGCTGTGCATCCCTCTCTTATTTGTCTATTAAGAAAGCCTTATCCCTATTTGTAAAAAACACACACCCACCCTGCTGTAATTAATTACTTTAGAACATGAAAGCCCTCCACTAACAAACACAGAGATCCAGATATGCCCTGTTAGTGTTTCCCTGTGGTAAACTCTGAAAAAAAAATAAAACCATTAGAGCCTTTTAAATTCAAGTAATCTGTAAGAACAGCTCTGCCACAAAGTTTTCTCTGCAGTGTATAAGGGTGTGTGGGAGGTAGTTCCTGCAGGGAGGTAAGGAAAACCTCTGAATCTCAGGAATTTGCTAGAAAAATCCAACCAATGCTTTCAGTACAAGATTTAATTTGTTGTTTTCAATTATTGCACAGAATAATTGCCAGAAATACAACCTTTGTACCCCAAAAAGGGGAGAATAGCAGATTTTCTATCTCCTAAACTCTTGAGACTAATGTCTTGCTCCTTACACTCTCTGTCTTCATTTGCAGTGGGTGTGTTGGTATAACTTGGATAGTTTCCAAGCACAACCCTTCTCAAAATCCAGGGAGGTGGCCTGAAAACCTTTAGTTGAATAAATCTGTGTTACTCCATGCAGCTGTCAACAGGGCAAAGGCTGGATCTGGTCCTGATCCAACGGTGGTTTGATTGGTTTTTTTTGTCTAAGGCAATCAGTTTGTGAGAGAAGCATCAAAGTGTGTGGGACTGTTTTACATAGATGTTGTATTTGAATATACGGTTAGAGTGTAGAACGGCACTTCAAGGACTCAACACCTGGTGTTTGTTCAAGATATGAAGCTACTGGATTAGAAAGGTTAAGAAGACCAAGGAGACCGTGATAAACCCAGGATGGGAAAGTAGAAATAATGAGATATGCAATTAGCAATAAGAAGATATAGTAGGTCAAGATGCCAACCAATCATGGGCTGGTTGGGAGCACGTGAACAATGCGTGCTGATAGCGTGCAGCCTACAGTAGCAAAGTACTGCTCGTGGACAGAAATAGAGAGTGTATAAATATGGAAACTTTCTTTAAGAAATGGCTTCTCTTGATCATCATATTGATGTGCGGTCATCCAGGCCTCGCATGGAGAACCCGAAACCCAACAGAAGTGCTTTAGTTTTCAAGCCAGAATTACCTTTATAGAGTGGGTGTCCACACTCACAGACTCTGGTCCTGTTTGGGGCACGGGATGGGATTGCCTTCTGGCATACTGTTTCCCTTGTGCGTTAACAAGTTAATTTTGCTGATTTGAGTGGGGTCACTCTGGATGCTGTGCTGATTCACCTCACATAAGGACCTGGTCCAGAGAACTGGATTTGTACACAGGGAAGGAGACTTATCTTTCCATCAGTCAAAAAAAAGGAAGTTTTCCCAGATCATGATGACTAAAGAACCACCAACCTCACTTGAGACTTAAACCTGACAATGGATGTTCGTTCAAGCACCCATCCATATACACTTCAGTTTAGATCTCAGATTAATTTTAGAGCCACTTGCTCAATTAATATACTAGTTAATTAATTTTGCTGCTAGCTATTTTCATTTATCAGCAGAATAAGCAGATATCCCTTCCCTACTAAATCAGACCTGCCTGCAGTAGATCAGAATGAATAAGACCATCTCTTTAATTTCCCAGGCATTAAATAATTGAAGATCCTTGCAGGGGAGAACAGTGTGTTACTGACACTGGTGAACAGATATGACAGATACATACTTTCTTTAGGGAAACACAGAGAAGATGAAATGTCTCCTATCTGTGTATGACACAGTTTATCTCTGTGCTTTGCATTTACTACTAATGAACACTACTAATTAACTGTGCTAAAATACTTCTCAGGGGAGTGCTACATATCTGAAGTGCAATTTTGTCAAGTGGATCATTCAAGGCACTTGGAGCTGATGTCTCCCAGTGCTCGACAGAAGGTCCCCAGGATGGCACAGTGCTGAAAAACAGCCTGGAGAGCACTGTGGGAGAAGATCCTCCGGCCAGGGATTGTGCTGTGGCCACATTACTGTTGTGATATGTTGGCACAGAGCGCAGTCCCCACAAAATTATAGCCATGTGAGCCTTGCCATAAGGAGTGAAGAAGGATCCCAGCTCTCCTTTTGTCAGGACCAACTCCTCTTTGAACATCTCTGAACCCCCTTTACTGGGAAAGGTTTGTAGGAATCTGAAGTTCAGTTAAGCTGTGGGGGAAAAAAGATAGAGAAAAGGATATTTCTAGAAAACACTGCAAAAAACATTAGAATTCTGTTGTGTAGTGCAGCAATGTTTGTGCACCTGCCTGGAAGGAACTGGAGTGTCCTGATATTTGCCCTCAGGATGCAAGAGAGATGCAGCAAGATTTGCCCAGGAAAGACAAGTTACCAGAGGGGAAGTCATGACACACCATCCACTGAGATGGAGATAAAACTTTGAAGCTGTGATATATTTTGATGACTGCAGTCATCATGATAAAGCACATGTGAAGCTGACCTGCAGGCTTTTCCCTGATGAGACTGTTTTCAGTCTTGGAGAGTGCTTATTAAGCTCTCCTTCAGTAGCTTTTACCTTCTAGCTATTGGAGTAAAGAAAAGGGCTTCCCTAAGGCCAGTTACAGAAAATACTCCATCTGGTTATGGGTTTAGGTGGGTAGAGGAAGGGCACTCTGCACCAGGGGAGGTTCAGTTGGACATCAGGAAAAATTTCTTCTCTGAAAGGGTGGTCAAGGATTGGAAGGCTGTCCAGGGCGATGTTGGAGTCACCATCCCCGGGAGTGTTCAATAAATGACTGGATGTGGCAGTTAGTGCCGTGGTTTAGGTGACAAGGTGGTGTTTGGTCAAAGGTTGGACTCAGTAATCCTGGAGGTCTTTTCCAACCCAAAAGATTCTGTGACACCTGAGAAAGGATCTTGCCCCACTGGAGCATTAGGAAACTACTGGGCAGAGCCAGGGACAGGAGCATGCCCTTCTCCAAACCAGCACTCTGCCCAGACAGGTAAATCCTGCATACGATCAGGGAGAGGGAAATGAGGAAAAGGCCACTGCTTCTTTCACTGATGCTGTGACAGCTCCTCAGGACTTGCTTGGCCCCCCTTCTGCAGAAGAGAGATGAGCACCACACTACAGACCTCACAGTATTTAATACACTACTCACAGTGCTTGTTTAGGATGGTGGGTTAGGGTTTTCCTGTGGAAACAGATTGCCCTCTGATGTAAAGGTAGCCAAAGGCAGGAGAGGGAGCTGATTAGGTGGTGGGGTTACAAGCTGAGTGGATCCACATACAAACTGGCTTATTATAAATAAATTCTTTCATTTAGCCCAAAATGATTAAGGAAGCTCCCTGCAAATAGAGAATCATACCAGAACCACGTCTCTAGCCAGTCTATGTAGTTAGACCTCAATCAGACCCAAGAGATTCCCCTTTCTGTGTGAGATGGGCAGGTTTACCAGAGGGCCAAGGGGACATGGGTGGTAAGATCCAAAGTGCCCAGCACAGCGTTGTCACCCAGCACCTCTGGCCACTTGGAGGTCTCAAAAACTGGTGAAAGGGCAGGGGAATGTTGACTCCATGGTGTATTCACAGCAAGCATGGGTTGATCCAGGGGTGCTAGTGTGTTGTGGTGGGGCAGAGACATCCCCGTTCTTGTCCAGGTGTGATGGGGGAATCTGGAGGCCTGCCACACTCCCTCTCACCCTTTTGCCTGTCCCCAAGCAGCCTTTGGGCTGGTCCCTGGCTGCGGCTCCAGCTGTTTGGGTCAGCCCTGGTTTAGCTCTCACAGAATCACAGAATCTGTGCTTTCTGCTCTCTTTGCCTTTCCCCAGTGCTTCAGCTTGAACTTTTTAATAACACTGCTCCCCAAACAACCTTGAAGACAAATGGTGTATAAAATGATACCATGGAGTGAGACCAAAAAGGCTTTGGCAAACCCTGGTTTTAAATGTTCCTTCTAAAACCTGTAGAGAACACCAGCTGCTGAAGAAACTAAGTTCTTCCCTTTGGTGTCTGATACTGAAGTAATGCCACATGTTATTCTAATTCCTTTGATTCGACCACATAGCATAAAGGAAAACGAGTTGTATAGTCACCTGACATAATAACAAAAAGGAAAGACAGCAGCTAGTGCAAATTAATGAAAACAAGGGCATTTTTATATGGACTGGAGACTAATGAGCTGTTTTATCCACACCAGCCAATTTGAAATGATTGCATGGGCCAGTGTCCAAGAATCCTGAAAAGTCAGAGCTCAGGGTCACACATATTCAATGCCAGCTCATCCATAAGGTTAGGGTTCCATGTAGATAGATGAGTGGGCATGTGCATCCTGACGTTTGTGGCATAGATGCAAAGTCTTTTGAATATTTCTGTATTTAAGAGAAAGTTTTGCAAGGATAATATGAGCTGCTGTCATATCTGAAGCTTCTTCTCACTCATCTTGCCTTCAAGATAGTCAGACTTGACCATTAAAATGAGCCAAACATTCAGAGCTGAATCTGAATATTGGATAATCTGCAATGAAACTGAGTGTAAATTCCACATTGTAACATCCAGGATTACATATGACAGTTTAGCATAAAAGCTAGATTTGTTTTCCTGGATTTAGGTGTTTCAACCAGCCAGGAAAGGGAAAAAACACCGAGTAAGAGGATGGAATTTGCCACTCAAATAAATAGCTGAAGAAAAGTTTCCCACTAGTTAAAAAGATTGTTCCGTTGATTAAATTACACAGAATTGCATGTGATGGATGCATTTCCAAACATCAAGTTGGTATTGAAAATATTCCACCATTAAAAAGTAAGCCTAATCGTGGGCTGAAAGAAAATCTTGGTGATGATGTCCCTTGCTTTTCTTAACCTTGATCTCACTTTACTCTCTTTAGTCTACCTATTTTAGGAAGTGTTTACATTAAGTGGTGCCACCTTTTGTCCCTGCAGAGTTCCAGAGTGCTCTGGGACAGGTCTCTGCTGGTGACTGACTGCATTCAGGAGGGACTGCTGTGTCCAGAGGGATGGAGGGAGAATAAACGTGGGATTTGTAGCTCAGGAACAGGAGATACTGATGAGAAAAGACAAGGGAGAAAAATTTCATTTCAAACAAGATAAGAGGAATCACAGTGTTATAAGCCAAGGGCCTGTTCTTTGTGCTGCTACCTTCTGGTCTGAATCTGGCCCTTAAGTGCAATGTCTGGTTTTTTCCTCTGAAGAAAATTCCTTTCACAAATGTTGAGCCTCAGCCTAATACACTTCAGATTCTGGGTAGCTAAGTGGGCAAGACGTAAGAAGGGAGAGCCACAGTCTGCTTGTGTGTGTATGTGTCTGTCAGATTCAGTAACCAGTGTAAAGATATAAATCTGTTCCACCTTATGAAATCCTGTGAACAAACCATCCTGTCTCCTGTTACAGTTGTACTGCGATTGCACAGCTCCTAGGAATCCTCTTGATTAAGGTTTTTTTGGTAGCCTACAGAGTGCATGGTAGGGTATGTTTTTCGCTTAAACTAAGCAGTGTACTTGTGATTTATTAAAAAATACAAAATGATAACTGCATGTCTTAGTAAAAGTATCAAGCAGAAGGGACAAGATGATCCTGTTAATATCTGCTATCCAGCAAGCCTGACACATCAGGGGCTTCATAGAACAAGACGTTATCAGAATTTGCTATGTAGAATATTATGTTCCAAAGCAAATAAAATTGACTTCTCTGGCTGTGATGATGTTCAGGAATTTTATTGGTCTCTTTTGTTGTAAAGAGAGAGATCGAGATACAGGAATATTACAAAGATACATCAAAGCTTTTCCACTTGAATTGTTGCAGCTTCGGAAATCCCCCAGTTTGGTAATTCACATCTGATTAATTGGGTTCTAAATCTCTTTACTCAATACATAGATAATTTGGCCGGCACAGCCAACAGCCTTTTATTCCTGTTAGCAGCAAGCAGCAGATCCTGTTCCCAGTCATTCCACAGCCACCTGTGCAGCCACAGCCACAGGGCAGCCGTGGGATGCCTGTGTGGTGAGTCCCAGTCCCAGTGTGTCCCTGGGGGTCTCAGTCTCTGCCACTGTGAAAGGGCAGCCTCCAGAAGTGCCTCCTGGGCTGCCTCTCTCCACACATGAAGTGACACATTTTACTGTGTCCAGTGGCAATTCCAAAGGTGCCCTGTGCCTGTGGGCCACGGCTCACTGCCCAGGAAGAAGCCAAATCTGGTTTTGAAGGTGGTTTTGGAACACACCTCAAAATAAAATTTGGGCTGCCATGCTATTATAGCCTTGGCCATGCGTGAGTGAAGGCTGAGCTCTATGTTTGTACCAACACATTATCCTCTTTGTCATCATGGTTATTAATCTTATATGTAATTCCTTGATATCCTTACAGATACTTTGTTTTAATCCACGTGCACAGTCTGTAACATCACCATTTTAACCTGCTGCATGAATTTTAATCCATTAGTCAGATGACTGCCTGATAGCAGGACAGAAGAAAACAGGATTGGATCACCACAATTAGTGGGGAAAATGTCTCAGTGACATTTGTATGAATTATTTGGTTTACTTCATAATCCACAAAGTCACAATCCTTTTATTATATGACAAAACCAATGCATTAGAGACCGTGGGAGAGAAGTTATATCCGAAATGTGAAGCTTCATTAATATCATGGCTTTCCATCAACATTGTAAAAAATCCATCCTAAGTTTTTAACAGATCATAATACTTAATCTTTCTCCATCCTTCCCTCAAGACAGTTACTTCAGTAGTAGATCTTACACGTTATAAAATAGGCTTGGCAAATACAGGATAATGATTAGCTTTCCAGGTCAAGCTGCAGGTTCCCTTGTGTGTATGTTTTTCATTCTTGTCTGAGGACAGACAGGCTTATAGATCATTGCCCTGCAGGGGGAGAATTATTTATTCAGTGGTTCATAGACTTGCCAGTATCAGAATGACCCAAAACTGCATTTACATTGCTATTGTGGTGATAACATTGTGCAATAGAGTGGATGTGGAATACAATTTGTCAGTGGTTTTATGTGCTTTTAGGGCATACTAATGGCAAAATCTCTTGCTAAGTGCTTGCTTTTTGATACATAAAAGATTAATTTGGGTGGACTGGTATATAACGAGCTAAACTATAGCACTGTTGTATTCAATTCTCAACATCAGGGTATGCACAAGGCTTTTACTCATATTTCTTACTGACAGAAAAATAAAATTAAGATTTGGTACATAGTCAAACATTTATTTTTAAATATCATGTGGCTTAGCAAGTCTCCATCAAGCATCTGAGCTCCCATAAGCAGTGTGGACTTATGTGTGTGTGCTTTCAGTCTAATTAAAAAGTCTAATGCATTAATTCAAGCTGTGTCTTTATTCTTCTGTCCATATACTGACTCTCATTAACCATTCTGTTACCTGGTTTTTATGAAGGTGTATTTGTTTTGCCATCCATGAAACCTTAAAAATGCTACTTCTGTTTTCAGGTTAAAAGACTCATTTTCAGTTTCTAATGTGTCAGTGTCTAACGTCAATTTTTGTTTAAAATAAGAAAAATGAAGGAAACTTCATCCCTTGCCAACATGGGAGAAGCTCTGTTGTTGGTAGGAGGTTTGTTATGTCCCTTCTCTACCAGGCTGAGGTGGGAATAGTCAGTGAAGAGCACAACTCCTTCAGAAGCTCAGGTACCCTCAGTTCCACTCACAGCCTTAAATCCACTCACTTCTGCAAATAAACACATCATCTCTCTTGTAAATACAAACAACTAAACCCAGCAGTCTGGGTGAGCAAAAGAAAGTCAGGCAAGTAGCTACAGTGGCAGAGAGACTTCAGGTAGTGAAAGTCAAACATTCAAATTATTTGCTGTTATAATTTAAAATTACTTAGAAAAGAAAACTGCCCACTGGCTCACATTTCCTAGACCTGTCCAGTGGAGATGCAGTGGTACGTTTTCGCTTGGTTTATAGTGTTGGAACACGTTTTCCTAAAGCACTGTACCCTGTGGTTTCCTCACAGAAAATCACTCTCTCTGCAGTCCACCAAGCAGCTAAAATGGTTTGTAACAGCCCACATTGATGGCAGCTATTAAGACATTACTCATTTCTTTTCCCTCTCAGTATTTCATATACAGTAAATGGCACAGCTATTGACTTCATGCAGACGGCAGTTTTAGGGAAATGGAGATGCTTCCAGACGGTTTCCTTAAGGGGCTTTTTCCCCTGACCACAGGAGGTTAATCTCAGATTGCTGAAGTACAGTATCCCGATGGAAAAGCTCTGTGCTTCAGATGTCAAAATAACCACCCTCAATGCAGGTAAATGACTAGATGGCAAACCACAAGTGTGTGTCTCAGCGAGTTTGTTTCAATTTGTGTAAATGTTTGACTCCTGAGTTTAAAATGTAACCCTGCAGCTACACCTCATGAAAATGGGTCTGTCAGCACCATTTTACACTTCCTATCTGAGCTAGACAGAAATGGAATGAGCCTGGTAAAAGGCAGGTGGTAGGAGAACTGAGGCACCTGGCAGCTGATGGAGACAGAAGGAAAAGTGAGGTTCAGTGGCTGGCCTTAGGAAAAAATTCTTCACTGTGAGGGTAGTGAGGCACTGGAACATGTTGCCCAGAGAAGCTGTGGATGCCCCGTCCCTGGAAGTGTTCAAAGCCAGGCTGGATGGGGCTCTGAGCAGCCTGGTCTAGTGGTTTATGTCCCTGCCCAAGGCAGGGGGTTGGAACTGGATGGTCTTTGGCGTCCCTTCCAACCCGGACCATTCTATGATTCTATGAATTCTTAGAATTACAGGAGGTCAAGGAGACCAAATGGGTCACAAGAGAAGAGATGATCAGAGGTTCAAGTTCCCTGTATGCTATTTCATATTTAGGGCCCAAACTCTCTGGATCCAATACACAGTGTTGAACAAAGCAGTGTTGCAATGCAAGCATGTCCATTTTCTTGACAATATCCAGTTCATTTCCAGTTTTCATAGTACTTGCAGCTGCTGAGGGTTATTGCAGATGCTGTAACAAATTGATAAATACTGTGGGTGAGGCCCTGCAGTGGGAATGTTCAGGTTGCTTGGCTTATTTATTGAAGATATATCTGTTGCCTGCAGCAGCTGCATCCTTACTCACTAATTGCATTCAGATTTTAATGGTACCAAATCTCTCTAACTGTTGGTTGGGTGGGGTAATTATAAGTGCAAAAATGTGGAGGATCATATGGATATGCAGATTATATCTACATTTTCATACGGTTGTAGATTTTATGCTGAAAAAAAGGGACAAAGTGATTCAAAGGCAATTTCAAAACATGAGCATTTTGCTTCTGAGCATTTACCGAATCTGAAGCAATAAAAAGCCATGACAAATTTTGATTTCTCAGTAGGCATTGTTTTTGAATAAGAAGTCCTTTTGTTCTGATTTTGTCCTCTTGAACAAGAGTAGCCATGCACAGAAACTCAGATTTGAAGCTGAAGATTGTACAGTACTCTTTTTTTTTTTTTTTTTTTTTTTTTTGACATTTCTCCCCTGCAGAAAATTATAGCTGTCAAACTGTAAGGCCAAGCTGCACTTCAGAATAGAAACAGGATTTTATCTCAGAACATGTCAGTCCCCCTCTTGCCAGCTTCTTAATTTCCTGTGGTAACAAATGACTTCCTATACAGGGTTCTTCTTGGCTGGTTTTCAATTAGCCTTCTCCAGCTACCCAATTGTTTGGAGAAAGAGCCCTTCAGTCATTGGTGAGGAAAATTACTCCATAAATAAAAGAGGCAAGGTATAGTTCTTCTGAAAAAAAAGAAGGTGGAGAAGGCAGCTGTTAATCGAAGTCAGACATGGAAAGTACTTTGTACACTGAAAAATGTCAAAGCACTGCAGTTGTTTCACTCAACGAAAGGATGCAGCAAAATATCTGATTAGCAGTGATCTGCAGTGTTGCATGAAAGTTTACTACAGGATGGCAACGTGAAGAAGCAGAATAGGATGGTCTGAAACTATGGAGTGCTGATTTGTTGTGTGAAATGGGAATTAAGTCTTCCTTGTTATTTTAAATCTTATTTCTTTCCAGAAGAAAATGGTGGAGATTTTAGACTTCTAATCTGTGTCTGTTATTTGTTGCTGGGTTTCTTTACGATTCTGAAACAGGAAATGTCTTCACAGAGGTAGCTTTGTTTTCTTCAGAAGAAACAAGAACAACTATTTAATTTCCTGTTATCTGTCATGCTACAGCTGTTTCTCATTCTCCTCCCCGATACCCTCACGTTCATCTCACCTTTCTGTAGAACACAGGGGAAAACATAGCCATGGCTTGGCCATCACAAGGGGAAAAACACACTATACATACTCAAGCTCATGTGACAGCCTTCAGTGGTGTCACTCATGTGTTTTCCATTGCAATTCAGAGTTATTCGCACCTGAAGGAGGGCCACGCACCTAGTGAAATGAAGAAATAAAGCTAGAGAAAAAGAACTATGGGAGGCCCACAGGGACACACATTAGATTAACTTTTGCCATGAGTGTGAAAAATGATGCTGACATTGCTTTTCCTTGGCCCACAGAAAGAAACTCCGACCTGAAAACAGCAGTTCAGTGGGTGCAGCAGCTGGTTGTTTATGACTGAGCTATATGTGTCAGATGGCAACAGGTAAAAGCGCAGTTTATTTCTCCGGTGATGCAAGGACATTGGAGAACCCACAGGTCAGCACAGCCCTCCTTGATTTGTGATTGTTTGTTCTGCCTCTCGCTGAACTCACTGCTTCTGCAGTCCACTCCTATGTAGGACAGTCTTTTACTTCCTTCTGTTTTTACAATGTGTACAATACAAAAAGCAAAGGGCCTTCTGAACAAGAGGAATTGACTGAAAATGTGTCAGCTTTCCTATCTGAGTTGTGATGTGGTTGTTTCATACAGAGTGGTCAAGGTCCCCTTTGCTGATAGCAGTAAGCTGACCTTGCTTCTTCAGGGAAACTGCTCACAGAGGAAAATTAGCAACTTTCCAGTGTAAGGTGACTGACTACCTTGTAACTTTTGTAACATCTGAAACCAGACACCAAAGTTTCACATGATTTCATATGAATGTGGATTTCTCTTCTGCCCCTTTCTCACAGCTCTGAGAATCTACCCTTTCCACCTGTGCAGGAGAAGAGTGGGAGGCAAAGACCTGGCATCCTATGTGACCTCATACGGGAAGTGCTTGGTGTTTTTTAAGCAAATAATAGCTGAGGCTTTTGCATGGCATAAACTACAGACTTTCTCTCTGTAATTCCACACACACATGAAAATAATCTTATCTTCTAGGGAAGAGAACTCTCTTGCAATTCAACAGATTTCAGTTATATTGAAATGTATCTTTCAGAAGCCATCACATCACAATTTAAGGACTGAGTGAGGATGAGTATTTCCTTTCAGTTGGTGTCTGTACTTGCTTGCCTTACTGAAGAGCTGCTACTTCTCATTTGTATTTAGCTTCTGTCTACTGGATGTTTTTACAGCCTGTGTTCCTATAAAGAGTTTTTAAAGTATCTGGTTAGTATAAAGGTTCCTACAGGCACTGATTGGGGTCACCTGTTCTGAAGGACTATGTCTACCAGCTGATGAGGAGGACGGAGAGGCAGAGCTAGAAATGAGTACCAGCAAACTGAAAGGCCCCCTTCTCTTCCAGACAGGCTCATTTGCCCCCCACTCACTGCCCTCAGAGAACCAAAAGTCAAGGACATGGATTTACAGATGTCAGAGAAGCAATGTGCATGCCTGTGACTTTCCAATACTTTTCAGCCTTCAGTGCAAGATATTCTTATATTTAGCAAATTGTCACAGGCCATTTAAGTTTTGTGAATTTAAAGCACAGGGAATGAAGAAGAAAGGAAGAAAGAAAGAAAAGGAAAAAGACCCAACATGTTCTCAAGACTTAATTCTGTGAATTTCTTCAGGAAAACTTCCATAGATTATAGAATCATAGACTGGTGTGAGTTGGAAGGGACCATGAGGATTATCTCCTTCCAACACCTTGCCATGGGCAGGGCCATCTTCCACTGGCACTAGACCAGGTTGCTCCAAGTCCTCATCCATGCAGTATTGAAGATAGGCCTGAACCCTAGAAAACTTGGATCCAGATGTAAAGATGTAAATGTTCAATAAAATCAACTTTGATTTGACTGGGGCTTCTCTGTTTTAATGCTGATCCATTTTATCTGTCTTCTGAGTGTGATAAATTGCAGCAAGATTTCCTTGCCACTGGCTTTGAACCTAATAGTTAAGACTGGTTGAATGACTGAATAATTTGCGTGATGAATTTCATACTGGTTTTGAAAGACTAATTTCTGAAAGTTGTTTTCACTTCCCATATAACTCTGCAAGAAAAGTGTTAGAGGAGTTCCTGACAAATTTCTTGGAAGTAAAAGCAATTACTGTTAGCAAACAGCCTTCAAAGAAACATATGCTCATCCATTTTAGTCCTGCCTGTGTTGTATATCTAAAATTATAATGTTTTTTCACTGGAGAAGAACTTGCACTGTTAAATCAGCCAGTGGACTGTAACAGACTGGTGCCAGCCAAGAAAAATGTGGTTTTTTAAGAAGTGGATACCTCTGGCTCTTCTGAAGATAATTGTTTTGATAGTTTGAGACAAGTCATGCACCTCTTCTGGGGAGAAACATGTATTAAATGAAATGCCAGTTTGAATATTTAAGAATGGAATCATCAATATTCATCTTACATCAGTGGTTTAAAACCTGCCCTAACTAAATGGGGATCTCAGAGAATTACTGCATGTTTCCTTCTGACTGCATGAAATGTAATTCATCCATGGAGAGGAACTTCGTGTCTCCATCTCCATGGAATCAGGCCAATGTTTCCATCCTCCTAGCAAGACAGAGAGTTTCCTCAGCAGAGGATTATTTTTGGGTGGAGGTGAAGAATAGAAGTGTAAATATCTAAAGTTTTCAACAACAAGGAGAAGAACACCCAGGAACAGCTGTGTGGGAAAGAAGAAAACAGCCTATTTTATTTCCAGCAATATGGTATCTTCCACATCCAGAATGAAAACAAGTAGTGGGATTTCGAAGGCACTTGTTAGTGGTTTTTATCCTACACATGCACCTCGTAGTGTGTGGAAATTATAGTTTCCCTGCTTCTTTCACAACTCTTCTGATCACTCCTCTCACAGACTGGTGTTGTTCTCCTTCTCCTCTGCCAATGATTTCTTATGTATTTAGAAGCAGTGTGACTGACTCAGCAGAGGGTGCCATCCCTTCTGGGAACAAGTACAGGACATGTGCAACAAGTCTGATGTCCCAAAAATCTGGGTGTGTAAATACATTGTCAAACTATACTATACCATATAGGCCTCACCTGTCTTTGGGATGAGAACTATGCCCTGCTTTACTGAACATGAGTTGCTGATGGAGTGGGGAATGCAAAAGCCTACCAGGGAGATGGACAGGCGCATCTGGAGACAGACATTGACATGCTTGGGAAACACTGACAACAGAACCTTCTGTGGCAAGAACTGGAGGCACATCAATGCCTAAAATAGGACTTCTTTACCTAAATCCACACAGACATTCCACTCCAGAGTCTTACCACAAATCCTGTAGCAATGTCATGGTAAAACGTGGAAGAGAATTCAGATTTTCTGGATCCAGGTAGGGTAATTTGCCTGTATTGCTTACGTGCATCATTCCCTATCTGTCCACTTTAAGTTTGGTTTTGTTCATGCAGGGTTTCTTTGTTTCTTGCTTTCATTTCAAGATTAAAGCCATTCTTTTACGATCATAAATTAATTTCATGCAGAACTGATGTTCAAACTTCAGATTTAATGTAAGATTTTCTCACATCCAATTGATTTCTTCACTTCTGGAAAGGAATATTATTTCTTTTAAGAATCTGTAGTACTTAATACAAACAGACAGTGTTCCCAGTTGTTTCAAAAGCCAATAAGAACATGATAATATCATGTTGTGTTAAGAAGCAGTAGAGCAATTCCTAAGAAAACAGGTTTTTTCCAATTCATTTAGGTGTTTATCTTTTTAGCCTGTGTTTCCTCTCATTTCTTTTAGCAAAACAGCCAATACCAAACATATTACAAGATTTTTCATCTTCTCAGGGGAAATACTGAGAGGATCAGGTGGTGGGACATTGCAAAAGGCTGCCCAGAGAAGCTGTGGATGTCCCATCCCCTGAAGTGTTCAAATCCATGTTGGATGGGGCTCTGAGCAACCTGATCTACTGGAAGGTGTCCCTGCCCATGGCAAGAGGCTTGTAATGAGAAGATCTTTAAGGTCCCTTCCAACCCAAGCCATTCTGTGGTACAGACACAGGCAGTATTTGTTTTCACTTAGAGATATTTTCAAGCGTCTTTTTTCACATAATAAGTGAATTGCTTTCCTAGCTGGCATCTTTCACTCTCCCTCCTAATGACTCAGTTACAAATGCACCACCTTTCACGACGTTTCCCTGGATAGCCAAACCTTTCCAAAATGTAGGAGACTAGGACACAATCCTGGATAGCAATTTTTCCCCAGACTTTTCAAGCCAATGTATTTGCAGGAAGATAATTAAAAGTTTCTATGAACCATCATGTGAGAGATCTCCTAAAGCTAAAGCTCCTTTTTAGCCCTGGAGCACAAATAATATAACACGACTGTGTGATTGATCAGAACCCATCAATATATTCTAAATATCTCATCTATAAATAAATTCATAATAGAAACAAAATTTTATTTCATACACATACAGACACTTAATTCCTGTATGAAATTAAATATGTAGATGTTGCTATGAAATAAGAACTCAAAATTACCCAGTGTAAGTATCCTTTACTGTTCACTTTTTTCTCACATGTGGTAAAATCTGAAGCAAATTAGAACCTGAAACATAGGCTTTTATCATGCCTTAAGAAGAAAACTATCTTTCTTTTTCACGTATGGTAAAAATCATGTTATTAACTACTTATTCTCAACCACAAAAGAGCAAGGAAAATTCTTCAGGGATTTCAGGGTAGTCAAGAAGAAGATGTAAGTAACATTTCTTGAGCTAAAGGATTATTTTATAATAATGTGGCTGAGACAAAGTCTGTTCTAGGAAATGATTTACTGCTGTCTGCAAAGAATTTATTTTCAGCAAAAGGAAACGAGTGCAGAGGCAGCAGCACTGCCAGGGCTACTGCTTAATGAGTTTAATTCTCCTTGACCCCAGCGATACCACTTCTTCCCTTGACAGTCTGCAGATTAAAACAAGTGTGCAAAAGGGCAACAGAACCAGTTAAGTCAGATTTTCTACAGATTTGTGTGCTACCTTGCCTCTTCCTCCACTGCCACAACCATCTCAGCTAACCATTCCTGTTTCAAACAGCTTTATCAAAGATCACAGAATCACAGAATGACTTTGGTTGGAAGGGACCTTAAGGATCATCTAAGACTAGGATGATGGGGTGAGCATTGTTTGTGCACTTTCTCTGTTAAATTGGCCACTTCAGATAAAATAGAAAGCATTTGTTAGCTATAAATGCTCATTAGCAGTGAGCTGGAACTCCATATGTTTAATGAGATGGCAACCTGCTGTTGTGAAATACCTCTTTGGTATCTTTCTACAGTGTCTCTTTACAGAGCAGCCTGTTTGCAGGATTTGTAACTAGGAGTGCCCTTGTGACATGAGGTATCATTCACACTTCATGACACAAGAAGTTTCTGCCACAGTATTTGTCAAAGACATGGCTGAGGACTTCTTTTTGCCCTTAGTGAGAGGTCACTTCTCTGTCATCCTACCATAATGTCCCATTTATAAGTAACTGCCTGTGTGATGTACGGCTGTATGTTCTCCTTGGGAGCAAATGAACTAGAGAGGCTAAAATATAAAGAGGCTTCACTATGTTGGTCAAATGGCTCCTAGCCCAATGGAAAGACCTTGCTGGAATTACCTGACACAACACAGGGTTTTGGCAAAAATCATAGGATCATAGAATGGTCTGGGTTAGAAGGGACCTTAAAGGTCAGCTAATTCCAACGCCCCTGCCGTGGGCAGGTACACCTTCCTCAAGACCAGGTCACTCAGAGCCCTGTCCAACCTGGCCTTGAAGTCTTCCAGGACTGGGGCAGACACAGCTTCTCTGGGCAACCTGTTCCAGTGCCTTTACACCAAAGAATCTCTTCCTAATAGCTCATCTAAACCTACAGATGTCCCTACCTGGGCTGTTTCCCAAGTTCCTGCTCTGGCCAGCAAAGACAAATTAGCATTCCCAGGCCACAATATATGTCAGTCTGCTGTCGACTTCTAAATTAGGTGAGCAGCATCTTTAAGTGCCTGTGCCTTTCCAGGGACAAAGTCAGCTGAGAGCGACTATGCTGGATTTCCTCTGTACAAACCTTGTGGGCTGCCTGCCAGTAATCACAGAGGGAGCTTTAGTGTCCTCTCAGGTGGACACTAAAGTTGGGCAAGATGAACCTCGATGCACCTGGCTCTTCATTCCCATGTTCTCAGAAGCATTTGCAAACTGTGTTGTCTGCTTTTCATACACGCTTTGTTTTCTTTTCACCTTGGCCTGGTTTCGGCTTAAAATTATCTTTAGGTAACTGATGTATGCCAAATAAATGCATGCTTTCCTGGACATGGAAAACAAATTCCAAGAGAATGAAGGTCTGAATTATCCTTTGGGTTAGTCAAGACTTAACTCTGTAAAACACTAGAAATACAACAAGCACTTATAAGCTGTTTCAGGCTATTGTTTTAATTCCTTTCTCTTCTCTCCACTTGATTATTTTGTTAGGGTTTTATATGCTACATCTAGTTAAAATACACAGAGCTTTCTATAAGCAGGAGTAAGGATGAGAGAAGGCAGCAAGGACTGCAAAGGTCTCACCTTGATGTTACCATAATGAACTTCCAAATTAACTTCCCAACTTCAACTTTGTCCACAAAAAGACAGAACACATTGCCATTAACCACTGCTTCAAAGTGAATAACACATGATCTCCAGTAATGGCTTTGACTCCAGATTGCAGGGGAGGTCGGTGCCGATATCCCCACGTCACCTCTGCTGTGCAAACAGAGGGAAGGCCATGGTCCCCCAGCAATTGCTGAGTCAAGAACTGAACTCGGGAGCCTCGAACATTAGTCCAACATAAAATCCACAGCATGACGAAACACTGTCTATAGGAAATTTGCTATTATTTTGCTTAGGACTCACACAGGAGAGAATCTGAATTAATTCTTTCAATGTTGAGTGGCTTTCCTGCTAAAATCTTTGTCTCTGCAGGAGACAGATAGGCGTGAAATAGAAATTTCCTTGTCTTCCCTGACACTCGCTGGATGCCTCAAAGCACAGACAATGAGGTTCGATGTCAATGAATAAATCTGCCTTGTGGGCAGCCAGGGTATATTTCTGAGGGGTAAAACAGATATCTCAGAAAATCAATAAACTCTAGTGTAGGAAGTAACCATGGCAAGGCAATTCGTTTGCAAGAGCCCAGCCTCCATGATTTCTGCCGGTGGGCTCAAGTGGGAGAAAACTGTTTGTCATTCACACCTAATCCCATTAGCTGAGCTCCTGCTTTCTAAGAGGCACTTCTCAGAGACAGGTACCTCGGGAAGCAATGATGCCATGCACAGTGTTGGGTAATCAGTGGCATATTTTATTGATGTTTATGCCTTTGGGTGCCAGATGGAATAATTCAACCCACCTGATCCTCATTTGGCTCATTTGTTGATGGCGTCAATCAATGACAATATTCCAACTCAAGTTAGTTGAGAAGGAAGCTTTGCACAAGACAGGGATAAAATTAGACATTCATGTAGAAATAACGCAAGATAATTTATTATTTAACTATGTGTTATGTCACTAATCTGTTAGACAGCTGTCTGTCATAGTTACTCTGGTGCATGGCTGGTCATCTCTTGGTGCCTGAACTGCTGTCAATGAAAAAGAGATTTATCCTCTTTCTGGAGAGATAGACCTGCCCTGGACGGAGAGAGACCATGGTTCAGTAATAAAAGCTTTGGGGAATTGGATACACTCTCCTTAGGTCAGAGCAGAACTGCTAAGCATATTCGCAGTATCAGGGATAGTAAGAAACTTTTGATAACAATAATGAAATGTCTGTTAGAATTAGAATTATGTTTAACAAAACAATAGCAAAATGGTTCTTACAGGAAGCATTTTAATATCAATGCCCCCCAAAATGAGGCAGTCTGTAGCTTATTTGAGTTTGCCAGAACCCCTTTTCCTTTCAAACAGCAGATGGAGGAGAAACCAGGGTGTGTTAGTACCACTGCTCAAAGAGGTGAATCAAAAGATGGTACCTGTGAAAAAAGAATTTAAATTCCTATGTTCAAAACCTGTGGTGGAGGTTGTCCTATGGGGCTGAAATGTGGTTTTTTCCTCCACAATTTGCTTTGAAAATTTTAATGCTGCCTCAAATTAAAATATTGAATTCTGTTCTACTGTGGGAAGAATGTAGTGTTTATGCCTCTGGGGGTCCTGAAGAAAAATTGCTTGATTAGGCTTTACATTATTTTGCAGCAACTGGTCCTGATGTGATTAGATCAACATGACAGAAGTCTAAGAAATATGACCCACTACAAGTATATTGACTTTGGAATAACTTCTCCCAACTTTTTCACATGGTAGGGTTTTCTTCAGTTTTTGACCGACAAAGTCACTACGTTTCACTCCAAACACCTCTAAGCTTTAGAGCACAGCTTCAGAGTCCACCGTAATAACTAATCTAAACCCACTCTCTTTCAGTTTGAAGCCATTCCTCCTTGTCCTGTCACCTTGTAAATAGTCCCTCTCCATCTGTCTTGTGGGCTCCCTTCAGATACTTCAGGTTGCAATTAGGTCACCCCAAAGCCTTCTCTTTTCCAGGTTTAACAAATTCAATTCTCTCAGGCTTTCCTCCTAGGAGAGGAATTTCATCCCTCTAAATCATCTTGGTGGCCTCCTCTGGACTTGCTCCAACTCTTACTAACTTGTCATCTGTTTTTCTCAGGCTGCCTGTCAAATTTCATGTTGCAATGCTGTTTCTGCTGTGTCTGTCTACCTGCTCATTTCTGAGAAGGGAGCTTGAAGAACTGCTGCAAAAGGCTTCGAGTTCCTGCACTTCACTCCTTTCGCATCATTCCTTTTGGATGGCCTCCTTTTGCTTACATATTTTTTGCACATTTTCCCATTTTCCATTCTCCACATCACATCTTTACTTCTTTTTCCCTTATTTTCTTTCCCTTTTGAGCAACTACCCTGATTACTAAAATAGTAGTTTGTTTTGGAGAACGCGCTGTCCTTGCTGCTGACTGTGTAACTGGGATATTTGTTTCTCAAGATTGGCATCCTCACTGCTCTCTCACATAAGCTATACATTTTTTTCTGCACAAGGTAAAATGAAGGTTGCAGTGAGTCTGTTGGAGGTGTAGCTGTGAGATATGGGCAAGCTGCCAATATTTTCTGCTCAGGAATCAATATCTTTTGATTCCTTTTAGTTCACTTTGCAATCAGTCTGAGTAAGCAAAAAAGTGTTTCTCCTCTGGGCCCTTGGTCAACAAGATAAGAATCTTTAAAATGTTATATCCATGTAATGCTTCTGCAGAAAAAATGAGGATGGAAGGTGACACTTTCCATACTTCCAAAGACTGTATGAAAATTATATGCTGAAGATATTGTCCTGATGAATATGAATATAAATTTTTTTTCTTCTGACAAACCTCAGTGGAAATTTCATCTGCTTTTGCCAATGACCTATCAATGATCACTATCAAACACTTCTTAATTTGAGCAAATCCTCCATCCAGAGCTTTTCTCCGTGTGTCCATAGCCTTGATCAGCAATTCATAGCTGGTATCATGGACTGATGGCATCCTGAAAGGGGTCTTCAATTCGGTATCAGCCCAGGGTGGCTGTTTCAGTCTGTGTCCACAGCTCACGGATGAGCTTTGCAAGTTGTACCACAGATGAGACACAGTTGTGATGCCCATTTGGCTACTCTGAGGGCACCAGAAGGCACTGGTCCTTCCAAAACACTTTTCAAGGTGAGAGCTGGGGAGGGAAGTGTCTCTTTAGCCATCAGGGTACCTCCAGGGTGCTCTGACTTAAGGAATTGGGTTACTGTAGGAGGAGTGCAGCTCTGATTGTTTTCAATTCCCTTTGCAAGGCTGAGCAATGCACAGCCACTGCAGGTACTTCTCTCGCATTGTGCCTCACAAAAAAAGCCATCCCAGTTCAGAGGGCAGGTATGTGCAGTAGCTCAAAAGGGAAAAAAAGATGTATTAACCTTTTATTGGCAATCTATCTTTGAGATGACTGCTAAACATATCAGTTTTACAGCTGCACATGGGGGGTGACTGGGAGGTTATTCTACTCGCATGTAAACAACTCAAATGTTCCCCAAAATGTTCTGCTTGGGCAACAAATAGATGAAGGTGAGGAGAAGAACGTTCTTTTCTTTTCATTGGGAAATGGCCCTTTTCACAGTAACAGATTGCAGAATCAATCTTTTTCCTCAAAACTACTACTGTGATATTTTCTCCAAAATAAAAAGAACCCCTGACCTATCTAAATTTTTGCCAGAAAAATAAGTGCTTGTATGTTCATAAAGTATGTATTTGGTGTTGTTTTAGTTGGTTTGACAATAACAAGAAATGGTCCCCTCTCTAATTTTGACTTTATTTTTTTCTAAATGGAGGAAAATCTAACTGCACTTTAGCTAGTAAGACTGATATGGCTGTGGTCATATATACAGCTAAATCTCCTGTATTGCTCCTGTCATCTCTCGCTATAATGTCACCATCACTCTCACTTACTAAATTTTACATAATGCACAGCTACCTGAAACAGATGTATAAATAGATATATTACTGCTGCAGGAAAAGTTCCTCCCTGTTGTAATTCCTATGCTTGCAATGACTTACCTCCAGCAGTGATTTTGCATGAATAATAACACATCTGACATTTGTGCCCACAAGTGCTCCATCTACTTAGAGAGATGATGTCTCAATTAGGAATTTCTAGCAGGTCAACCAAACAGGAGTACAGGAAAACAGACAGAGTAAATTATCCATGTTGTTAGATCCAGCTGTTGGAGCTCCAGGTGGGGGACTTGGCTGCATGTGTTTTGGTGATGTCAATGGGAATCACACATTTGTCTTCCATCACATCACTGACATTGTATTCCCCTATGGCTAGGGCTGAGCACATCTCAGAACTTTCATTTTCATGGCATTTTGCAAGCCCAATGAGCACATTGCCTGCTGCAAACATTCCCCTCTGGCCCACCTCTGGCCACTCTTTCTTTTGCTTATACATCTCCCAACCCCTCTGCCAGCTTTATACCCTCTGCCATTTATATGCCACAGGTACAATTGGAATCCTACAGTGTTACTCACTGCACACATAATAAAGATAATAACTATAAAAAGTACCATGTAAGTAGACAGAACTTACATAAGAGGCGAAGATGGATGGCAAATCCAGATTTGTTGTGCCTTAATGTAATCTGTCTGATTAGACTAGCTCTTTCTCAGAGGTATAGTTTCCCCCAGTCATTCTCCTCTCCCAGATACTTCTGTTTCATGTCTGTTTTCATGTTCTTCTCTCTGCACACATCCTTTTATTCAGCTGTTATTCTAATACTTTTTTCCCCTTTCTATACTTTTCCCTAACATCTCCATTACCATCATCATGCTTTCTTCAGTTCTATCAGTCAAAATATCCTCCCCTCACTCCTAGTCTCCATTAGGTCTCAGTCCTAAGGGAAAAATAGGTAGGCAGATACACATAACACATTTTAAAACCTTATTCAATGGGGTTAGGAAAACCTGGTGACTTTCCCTTGCTGGAACTCAGCACTGGCACATTTTGGGGAACTGGAATGTGGGTCAATTTTCTCCTGGCCGGGAGAAACTTTTGCTCTTTCAGGAGGAATCTTCTTCTCATTTGTCTGAACACAAAAGCTACACTGCTAGCAACTAGGGACAGAAAACTAAGAACAAGAAACAGGCTGTGAGTCGGGATTTAGGAATTATGCCTGGTTTTAAGGAGTAATGGGGCAGACCCAAAACCTTTGATTAGTCAAATCAATAATGAAGTTTTAAAAAAGTAACAGACTAAGACCTAGGATATTTACAATAAGAAACAGGCCAACATCAATTAGCTTTATCCTCTTATGTGAGGGTTGGCAAAGTGTCTGTCCAATAATTGTTTTAAAACACTGTTGTAAATGCATTCTGATTGCTCTAGTTGTGTATTTGCCAAGTTGGCTTTGCCTGGGTATACTAGAGAAGTGAGCGGGAAGATTATGATGGGCAGAGGGAGAAGACTGAAATAGAATCATAGGATCATTAAGGTTGGAAAAGACCTCCAGCATTATCAAGTCTTAACCTTTGATCACCACCTTGTCAGATAGACCTAAGCACTAAGTGCCACATCCAGTCATTCCCTGATCACTTCCAGGGATGGTGACTCCACCACCTCCCTGAGCAGCCCATTCCAATGCTTAACAACCCTTTCAGTGAGGAAATTCTTCCTGATGTGCAACCTAAACCTCCCCTGCTGCAGCTTTAGGCCATTTCCTCTTGTCCTATTGCCATTTGCCTGGGAGAGGAGGCCGACCCCTACCTGGCTACAACCTCCTTTTCAAGTAGTTGTAGAGAGCAATAAGGTTGGCCCTGACCTTCCTTTTCTCCAGGCTGAACAACCTCAGCTCCCTCAGCCTCTCCTCACATGGCTTAGTCTCTAAACCTTTCCCCAACTTCATTACTCTTTTCTGGACACCCTCCAGCACTTCAATGTCTTTCCTGAAGTGAGAGGCTCAGAACTGGACCCAACACTCAAGGTGCAGCCTCGCCAGTGCTGAGATGGGACTAAGCTGCTGAAAGGGCTCTGGTATCTGTCCTTTCCCCATCCTCAAGCTAAATTTTGTTTATGTACTGGGATAAAACCTTAATTAATGCACCTCGTGTACCTACCCAGGGAATGGAGCATGTTGCACCAGAATGTTTTTATAGTTTTGGGTTGGTTATATTCATTTTCTTGGGATACAATTCCTACTAAAATACCTGCTTGTTAAAAGGCTGCATCTTTCTCTCTTTTCTCAGTGGAAATTCTACTGCCAAACTTTGTTAAACATGTTTCTGATGATTGGAAGAGATATTGAAAAAGCCAATGAACAGGTGCTAAATTCTTAAGCGACAAATCTGACTAGAAAACAAATCAAAACTACATCCAGAAGGACTGAATAGTTTAAGGGATTCATGAATTTGCACATCTCAATCAGTGGATCACACCCAGCACAGGTTATTAGCAAGAAAAGTCCCACCCTTGAGTCAGTGTTTCAGTAAGTGCAGTCTCTTGTCTAGTGCTGTTCTTAGGAGACTTCACGTAGTGAGGACACGTGGGCACTAATCTCTTGTAGATTCCATGCATTCTTAACACTTCTTCATGAAATCCACTGTGCAAATCCCATCTGCAACTCTTTCTGCTGTTACCTCTCTATACTTTAGTTCATCTAGTTTAAGCAAGCTCAACTAGCCTGTGGGAGCCTCCCGTGGCCTCTGAGCTGTGTGAAATAGCACCAGTGGGATCACTCAGCTACAGAGAGAATCACAGACACCCACAGACTTCTCTGGGACCAGAGTCAAGCTCTAAAATAACAAAATGAACATCGCCAACTGAGAAAAAAGTCACACATACCTTCCCACAAGGTTGTGCAGAGATTGATTAGATCATGGCCCAAATTCCAAACACCCTCATTCCTCCTGAGCTCAGTGTTTATAAAGCACTGTGAGTACCATTTCTGCTAAGTAGTGTGAGAACATACCTGTCACAGCTGGGGACGGTGTTAAGCGAGCAGAAGTGCTGGCCATGTTAATGGAGCTGGCTACATAACTGAAGACATTTTTTAGCTAGAAAATACCACCACACATCAAAACCCAAGCAGTCCAGGCACTTTCCAATATAAACATCTCCAGAGTGTAAGAGAGCAGCTGATCTATCTGAAGATCTCAACCATTTTTTATGGAGCTGAAGAAAGACGCTTGCTTTACTCGCTGTTCATGTGAATATAAGCCTGACCCAACTGTTGGCAAGTAACTGGTTGGAGTTTGCTTTTTTCCCAGAGAAAAATTCATAATGGTTCTTTTTTTTTTTTTTTTTTTTTTTTGGAAAGGGTATTGAAAAAACACCAGGGTAAGAATGATCTCTTTTTTTTTTTCCCTTCATTTTTTTGTCTTTTTTTTTTCCCACTAAATAGTTGATTTTCTCTGCAGCCTTTATCATTACCCAAAGCTCAGTGGTTAGATTTTGTCCTGAAAGAGTTATTAGATGCTTTTAAAGATTTCTACTGGAAGTAAGAAGCCCTCAGTTAAGGCTTGGTAAGCCAAACCAGGAAGTCCTTAATCATTCTCATGCATCTCAATAGTAATTCTACAAGGAAAATGGTTGAAGAAAGGGGTGTGTAATGAAGATGTTTCCAAGCTGCCTCAGCTGCATGTCCTGGGCTGTTTTGTACTCTTGCTGATGTTTTTCAACATAGTATATGTTACTATGTGGTGAGACCACCTTTAGTACTACATCCAGCTCTGGGGTCCCAAGCACAGGAAGGACACCAACCTGTTGGAGTGAGCCCAGAGGAGGCCACCAAGTTGATTAGAGGGATGGAGCACCTCTCCTGTGGGGAAAGGCTGAGAGAATTGAGATTGTTCAGCCTGGACAAGAGAAGGCTTTGGAGTGACCTATTTGCAGCCTTCCAGTACCTGAAGGGAGCCCACAGGACAGATGGAGAGGGACTATTTTCAGGCACCTGCAGTGACAGGACAAAGAGCAATGGCTTTAAAATGACAGACAGTAGGTTTAGATTAGATATTAGGAAGAAATTATTTACTGTGAGGCTGGTGAGGCACTGGTGTTGCTCAGAGAAGCTGTGGGTGCCCCATTCCTGAAAGTGTTCAAGGCCAGGCTGGATGGGGCACTGAGCAACCTGGTGTAGTGAAAAATATCCCTGCCCATGGCAGGGGAATTGGAATGAGCTGATCTTAATGTCTCTTCCAACACAAACCATTCTATGATTCTATGGTTATGTGGAAGGAGAATTAAGCTCATTTGGAATGAGCACTTAAAGGACTGGACAGCCTGAGTCAGCTAATTATAGGGGATGGTCTCCAAATAAATGAAGAACAGATCTGTATTTACATCAGACCAAATGAATACGAGGGCCATTCTTTTGATTTCAATAGGCTTTGGGAGATGCCTCTGCTTTGGAAATTTGCCTGGTACAGTTGATCCATTGGCTTTTCAAAAAGCTTTTATTGCCTTTCAAAGAAGCAGGAAAACAAGTGAAGCTCCCTGAAAACAAACAAACAAACAAACAAACAACAATTAATAACGAAAGAACCCTCCAGAGCAAGGAATCTGGATTTCTGAGTCTGATCATACTGTGGTGCCATTTGGTCTGTTAGGGCAGAAGCAGTAACTCAGATACTTGTATTTTCATTTTTCAGTATTTAACTTTGCTTTTTTCTTCTTTTTCAAACATACCCACTTACCCAATATGAGCATTTTTCTCTTAGTACCCTGTAAATGCCGACTAGGGCAATTATCCTTATCTTACATTGATGTGTGATGTTTCACTTGTAAGGAGACTAATCTAAGCCAGCCAGACTCTGCATCTAAAAGCATTTATAGCTGTCAAATCTAATACAAGTCAAGTGATTGATCTTCTATGTAGCAGCTGCAGTATCCTCCAGAAAGTAATTTAATATGCGACCTGTGGCAAATCCATTGAAATAATGTTGCTTAGATGCTCATTTTACTTCCCTTTTTTCCTTTGTGTTGTTTAAACACAATGAGCCAAGAGAGGATAATAAGGTTGTAGAAGGAAAAGTGAGAGGAGAATTTGTCTCAACAGGCGTAACACAATTCCAAAGGAGGGAATGGATCGAACATTCAGAGAATCTCACCTATTTTGAGGATTTGGTGTTCCCCGCAATCTCAAGTTTTTCCTGACAGTGTTTTGGCTGTTTGTCTCATGCATAACAGATCCTGCAAACAATTGTATTATCAGTAGATTGTGGATTCAGTGCTCCTGGAACTCCTGAAGAGATCACTAGTAAAAATATCTTGTTCTTGTTCTTTGTCTTGTCATGCAGCTGCTCTCAGTTTTGGCTTACTAAAATACCAAATATAGCAAATCACCTGTCAGTTTGCAGGTGAATTTAAGACTTTCCTGTGAGTTGGTCTGACCTGCCTTCTCTGCGTGCCGGAGTGCAGGTGATAAACTATAAATAAGCAGCCCAGACCACAGGACTTAGATTCTCCATGAGACACAGGTCCTAAAAGTATCTTGATCTTTTCAAGCACAAAATCATCCTGCCTATGACCTTGTATCACAGGGGAGCATCATTAATATTACCAGTTTATGACAAAAAGATAAAGATCAATTCTAAGTGTTTTAAATCCTTCATTCTCTTGAAGTTTACTTGCATATTAATAGCTTGTAGAGTAAAGCTGATAAGCCAAAAATGGGGTCATTTAAATTAGGATTTTCTCCAAAATAATCCCTCTTGTTTAAAAAAATGAAACTAAGCATTTGTTCAATGTTTCTTATTCTCCAGAGTTTTTATAATGGTCCCCAAATCTAAAACACTCACAATTTTCTTATTTTCTGCACATTTGAGACAGTACCAATACAGGGACCTCCAAAAAGACTGAAGTTGTCTGGGTACATCTGTACAAAATGTTGCCATTGCATATGTGCAGAAAGACTTTTTAAGGTGGTTTCAATAAGGCTGTTTTTCATATGATTTGAATAGTTCAAAGGCCTACGTTGTGCTATCAAATCTAAATTCCACTTGGGTAACACTGAGCGTGATAGGTAGAAACCAGATAAATGGAGCCACAAGCGGCCTCTGCCAGTATTGAGAGGGTCATAAATGCTGTCAGGTCCAGATGCCGCCAACCATGCAAAATTTGAAGTACATTTTAAACAATAAAAGTGGTACCGGTGTATTTTTATTGGCCAAAGATTCAGGAAAATAATAGCTGGGAATAACAAGGACTGCAGCTACCCAGAGAGGGTAGGAGAGAACAGGTATGGCTGAGGTTGATGTGGATCCCACCAGGCTACTGGTGGGAAAGCTACTGGTGGATCTGAAAGGGGGATCCTGCATGAGCTGGTGGGCAGGGTCTCAGGTGAGAGACAGTGACTGGAAGCATCTCTCCAAGGTAGGGGCATGGCTTAACCATTCTTTTCCTGATCTCTGCTGATCAGAAATCTGGAGGTCTCCTGGCTAGAAAGCAGAGGGACTGATCCCATTTCATTGCCCACAGCATATGTGCTGGTATCTACAGAAGCCCACTTGATGTGGAAGGAGACCTTCACTCACTCTGGACTTGCTCATGTATAAACAGGCCAAGAGACTTAGCCTTGGGGTCTTGGATACCTCTCCAAGACCTCCAGACAAGTTATAATTGTCTTATATGTCACTGGGTCTTGCACTTCTCATTAACTCCCTCAAATGAGAAAGAATACAAGGTCTTTCATCTTTCAGAGGTGTTGAGTGAAGGGAGAGAGCAGTAGTCAGCAGAAGGAGAGACGTAATAGCTATTAAGTGCCTGATTTTATATCCTCTAATAACCCACTGACTGATTTGCCTATACAGCAGCAAGGAATGGCAATCAGCAAAGATTAGCTTCTTTTTTAATGTCTTTACTACTAGTACTTATAGTTCAATATCACATACCAGCGAGGGAGTGGTAGAAGACGCTCTGGAAGAGGGAAGAGAAGGAGAAGTGCATGTTGAGGGGAAATTACTGTAGAACAAGGGAGAAGAGCCAGCTTTCCCCAGGTGGCTCCCAGGCTCCCTGCAGACTGGAATCAGAAGCACATTCCCGGCAGAGCTCAGGTCCCTTTGTGCAGACCCATCCTCCTCTTTCCTGAGAGCAGACAAGGCAAGAGAGAAGTGGCCCTGTGATGGCCCCCAATACATGCCAGGTATCTTGGGGCAAGAGGGTTTGTGGTCCTTGTGCTGCTCCACACGGAAGACTGAGACTGAGGCACAAAGCTTAAGTCTGCTGATGTTCTCTAAGAGTACTGCCTGCATCAGGAACTCGTAATAAATCTTGCCAACCATCTAAAACGGCACCTTCAGACCAGAGGGAGAACTTCACTTGCTCAACTTCAGAAGACAAACACATGTTTATGAATTTTAAACTGACTAGGTTTGTTATTCTTATTATTTGGTATTTATACTTTTATCTAAAACCAGGATCACCACATTCCAGAGCTCAATACTGAGACCTTAGGAACAAGCCCTAGCATTGGCCACACCTTAATTTATATGTTTATAAAAGAAGGAATGTCTATTACACTGTTGGTTGCTGGTCAGCAGAAATGTGCCTTAATGGTAGAAATGGCCTCTGTTCACTAAGCAAATAAATGCCATAAATCTAATTCAGTGGTTATTTAGAAATAATTCAAATAAATCAAAATATTATCTTCTCATTTAAAGCCAAACAGGGGCACAGTGCCCAGCACAAAAGGTACACCTCTAGACTTTTGTCTCAAAAATTAATAAGCAGTAATTCTGCATTAAGGTGCATGATATTGGCTGGCTGCACCGTTTTTCTGCTGCACTTCTCTTCCATGTTCCATCAAAAAAGCAACCAAAGTGATTAAAAAATAACTTGAAGATTTGAATATATCTTCATCAGCTGAGAGTGGTTTAGTCACTGCTTGTGCTGCCTGACAATGAGGGCAGACCTGTGATGCTGAGACTTTCACTGTCAGCAGGATAAATCACTTTACAAGCTTAAAGAAAAGAAATAGACCTAATAACTGTGTGAGATGTTTGCACAAATCATAAATATTCATTTGAAGAGCTCTCTGATTTTAAGAACAAAAGAAAATCCTGATTACATTTACATATATTCATTTCATATATTTATATATTCATTTCCACCTTCTAAAATCATGTCTTTCATATATGTGTGTGACTTCTGCATACACATTTAGAGAATCCATGCACATGTTATTTGATTTTACATTCAGCAATCAAGAATTGTTTCAAAGTGACATTCTTGCAGCTGGCAACATTTAATATTTTCATTTCTATCCTAAAAAAAAAAACCCTTTTTTCATCAGTCATAGTTTTGAAAAATCCAGATCCTGCCATTCGTGCATAAACACTCCCACAAAACTCAACATTATTTCCTATTTTCTGAAGGCAAAAGACAGGACTGAGCCTTGAGTTACATTCATGCAGGAAAAGAAGAAACTTTTTTTAATTACGGAAAATTAATTGAGGGAAAATGCTGGATACACCTGAAACTGTGAAGAAATATGAGTATATATTTTGATATTTATATTTGCTATTTGTATTTTATTTTAAGGATCATTTTAGGAATTTGACTGCAACCCAATAGGCAGAAATAAACTGCATGTTCTTTCTCTTCCATTAACTTTTCTTTTTATCCCTCAGCCAGCTACATTTTCTTCCCTTTGTATAATAATAATAACTTAATAGTACAAGTATAAGAAATAATGATCTGAAAATGCAGGAAATTGAGGGCAATTTTGTGAAAAGCAGCTGGAATTCTAGATCTGTAATGCTGGCACTAATTTGCTCAATTTTGCATTTAACCTGTCGGTCTTCAAAAGCATTTGCTTTTCTTCAGAGAAAAATAAAGTAGTTCATGAAGTTATTACTAAGCTGACAGCATGAGAGAATTTTGAAAAAGTTTGCTGATTAAAGTGCATGTGAAGAAATTATGCACTCAGGTAGGTAATTAAGATGTTGCTGTTGTGACTGGAAGTTACTGAAGCTGGCTCGCTGCATGGAAGTCAGTGAGTCAACAAGAAGAATAATTAAAAAAAAGAACTAACAGATAACCCTATATTACATCTTAATCACACAATTTATTACGGCAAGATAACTCCAGAAAAAGAGAGACAGCCAATGTGAAATATTAATCCTGGGTACCTGGATGACATCTAGGAGGTCTTAATGTGGATCCATGAATTTAAATATTGATGTCCATGTTGACCCAGCAGACTTTAAAGGTTCTCCACCTAGTTAATCTGGATTAGATCCTGATTTCTTAATCATGTTAAGACAAGGATAACTATTTCAGCTAAGTTACATCATCATTTTTATGATGTGGTTGCATAAAATACATTATTCCTCAATTCTACTCTAAAAGTTACAAAGGTCTTGAAGGCCTTACCCAACATTTTCAGTGATCATTCATTAGTGGTGACAGGGAAGACACCCCCATCCCACAACAGTTAACTTTTGGGATTTTTCTGGTACTCTGCAGGAAAAAAAGTAGCTACTAGTGAAAATAAAAACTGACCTAGATAGAACAGTAATTTGACTTGGGGTGACTGTTCTCTTAGTGCTTATTTAGGTGGAAATTTTGCATTTAAAACCCACTGAGAAAGTTAGGACCTTGCAGTGGCACTTATCCCATCAGTATCTTGGCTCTGTTTATTTTACTGAGCTTTTGCACTTACATTAGCTTGCTCTCCACAGAACACCATATATATCAAGACAACATTCACCGGGTGAAAGCACCTGCTTTGGATTTGCACAAATGAGGAGTGTGTTGCAACAGTGGTCCTACCACTCCGTTCTGAAATACAGAACCACAGAACAGTCCAGGTTGGTAGGAAGCTCAGAAGAGCATCCATCTCTGCCCCTGCTCTGCGCACCCAAAATACCAAGTTAGATTACATTGCTCAGGGCCTTGTACACTTTAGTGTTGAATCATTTTGAGGATGGACAGTTCACAGCCTCTCTGGGAAACCTAGTCCACTGTTTCACCACTCCCACGGAGAAAATGTTTTCCTAACCTCTCTTTTCACATCTTGTGCTTGTTGTCACATATCCTGTTGTTGTGCACCTCTTGAGAGGAGTTTGGCTCCATCTTCTCCACAAGCACCCACTAGGTAGTCACAGACAGCATTGAGGACTCTCCTTGACCTCCAGGCTGAACAGGCCCAGCTCTCCCAGCTTCTCCTTGCACATCACAAGCTCCAGCCCCAGCCAGCTTGGTGATCCTCTGCTGGACTTGCCCCAGTTTGTCCATACCTCTCTTGTACCAGGAGATCCAGCCCAGTGCTCCAGATATAGCCTCAGAAAAACTGGCCTAAAACCAGATTGCCTTCTAGTTTCATGGATCTTGGATAGAATCATAGAATCATTAAGGCTGTAAAAGACCTCTAAAATCATCAAGTCCAACCATCAACTCGGCACCACCACCGTGTTATCACAAAACCACATCCTCAAGTGCAATATCCACACCACCACTTCCCTGTTGCAGTGCTTGACAGCCCTTTCCATTAGGAAATTTTTCCTATTAGCTGATCTAAACCTCTCGTGGTGCGATTTGAGGCCCCTTCCCCTTGTCCTGTCACTCCTTACCTGGGAGTAGAGACTGACAGAGACTGACACCCACCTCACTACAAACTCCTTTCAGGCAGTTGTAGAAAGCAGTAAGGTTCCCCCGGGCCTCCTTTTATCCAGGCTAAATAGCCCCAGTTCCCTCTGCTGCTTCTCAAAGGACTTGTGCTCTTCACCAGCTTCATTGTCCTTCTTTGGACATGATCCAGCCCCCTTGGACACCCTCCAGGAAGTAGTTCCCAGGGAAGTTCACAGACAGTGCCTGCTTGGGAGCACAGGCAGACTGTTGCAAGTGCCAGTTTGTGCACTGTGTTAGCCCAGCAGGGTCCTGATCACACCTGGGATATCTGAGTGCAGCCTCTGGACCTGGACAATCGGCAGTCCACTCCCCACAGCATTCTGCTGCCCAAATCCACTGATATCCTCCCCCTTTGTCCCTGCATTGTGCAAGTGTTATGATGAAAATGAATCCCAAAGAGACTGGAACCCCTTCAGCCTTCTGCACTGCATTGTTGTAAGTCTTGGTTGTAATGCTTTCTCTTAGGATGATGGTGTGTATGGAAAATTCAGGTAACATGAAGGGGTTTAAGCCATTTATACTTCAGCACCTCCCAGAAAGGTGTGGAAAAAACAAGGTAGATTGATTCTTGATTGTTCACATTTGGTAAAATCCCTTTCCTAAGTTAGCAGTGAGACACAGGTATAACAGTGACAGTAATTAACTCCTAGGAAAGAAATGGCTGAAGTGACTTCTTCGTAATTTAGCATGAAGACTTCAAACGTGACTGGATGGAAAATTCACCTGTTTGCAACAGACTGTTAACATCTGACCAGACACAACTGGATGAAATTGTATGGTATGTTAGACTTGTGGTTAGACTACAGGAATTATGGGCTTATTTGTACCTTTTAGTCTAAACCAAAATGGTATCTGACAGGATGGGAAGAGTTATGAGCTTTGCTCCATCCCAGGAAAAGGTATGGGCAGCTGTAAAACATCTGTTTTGAAAGATTTCTTTAGAACCACAAAAAGGTGTTGGTTATTTTTCACTCTGTCCAATATTAAGACTAAAACACTGTGTGGCAGAGAATCCTGACTTGTTCTTCCCTTGTTCTGAACTACATCTGACTCTGCTGGAAAGGACAAGTGCGCAGTAGGAATTCTCTTTCCTATGTAAAACATCTATGCTTAAAGAGTTCATATAACACAAGAACATATAAAAAAACTCCAACTGATAAGAACAGAGAAGAAACACAAACTTTGCAGAATGTAACACAGCCACTGAACGACACCACAGCAATGTAATTGGCATGAATTGGCATGAGGCACGTGTCTCACTTATCCAGGGTCTGGCCTGTGTTTCGATTGCTGTTCCCATTCCAAATGACAGAAAATGTTTATAAATACCAGACAAGTAACTTCTGTTTGGACCTTGGAATTCATTTGTTTGTCCAGGACTGACTAACATTTTTGGGGAAGGTCAGGCTGTACAGGTTCTGGCTGGGAAGGAGTTAACTTTCTTCCTGGTGCTTTCCAGTTCCTCTCTATAATCTCCTAATTTTCCTATGGCATTTTACAGCTCATGTCTCATAACTTGTGATTCAGAGACCTTAAAGAACCTTGAAAGAAGGGATGTTAAGATAAGACTTAAGTTAAGATAGGACCTTAAAATAAGCTAGGACCAAGGCAACACAGCCCTGGTGGGTGGGAAGACAGAGGTGGAGGGGGTCATCCCAACAAGGGGGCTGTGGGGCTCAGCTCTCTGCTGTGAAGGGGATGCTGAAGATGGGGTTGGGATTGCAGAATGTGTTTGTAAAGAGGGTGGTGGGTGCCGCCAACCTTGGGCATGAGGAAACAACCCCACCTCTCTACAACGACATAGATAAGATAGCAACCACTTGATAGCCTGATATGCCATGTCTGTATTTATCTCAGTCTCCTCTCAGCTGCTGTGGAGTGGCCCTGTAAGAACAAGACATTTCGTCTGACCTTTTCACTGCAGAGAGGAGCCATGCTGCCACTGCATGCTGGGCTCTGTCTCACCATCCATATGGACCCCAATGCTCCTCTTCCCCTTGGCATACTCCCATTGGCCTTCCCAGGGGTATCTGTGTCTAGCTGGATGCTGGATTTAAAGGCAGTGTGTAGACTGACAGGATAGCATCATCCAGTGATGCTCCACACAGGATAGTTCTCTGAAGGACATATATATCAAAAGGCTTTTTTTCTGGACTTTACCTGGTTTCCTACATAATATTTTATCCTATTATTGCATATGTGCTTCAAAATATCAGACAATTTCTATCCAGTTATGGTAACAAATGAAAACAAGGTATAACCAATAAAGTTCAAGCCACCAATAAAGTCCCTAGCATCACTTGAAGTGCTCGTGCACCAGCACAAGATAGTGACACATTGGTTTTTGTCATTTAATCTTATGCCAATAAGCCTCCACGTTACATGTGCCAATAAAGATAAGCAGAGAATAAATCATGCCTTCATGGCCTCTCCTCTTACCATGGAGACCAAGGAATACCCCTAGGCAACCCCACCTTGACAGACAAGTACAAGGGAGAGGGGTTACCTGGCTGAGACCTCCTGTATGCACACAGCATTGTCTTTTCTAGACCAATGGAGGTTAAAATCCTCACTTGATTTTCTGTTTTGCCACTTCCCTGCCTGCCAGCTCTCCAAGGGCCACAACTCTGCTGGCAGAAATGGGACTGTTATGATTAACAGTATCAGCTGTGGATTTGGCACAAAATATCCCCAGGCAATGATTTGTTGTAAGAGGGATAAAGGGAGGTCATGGAACTTTATAATCTGACATGCCATAAATGCAACATGACTCTGTACATATTGTTGACTTCCTTCACAGTATTACCTGAATGCTGGCATAGGTGCCACAAATATCAGTGTCAGTCAAGCCAGAGACTTCTAAAATCAGGGTTGTTAGCTCATAGTGCTTGATTAGTGTTGAACTACGGGTTAATGAAGGGAGGCTTCTCTGAAAGCACTGAGATATTGCAATGAAGCCTACCAGGAAGAGAATTGCTGTTGGAAGTGTAAAGCAATCCAGTGTCAATTCTAGTGAAGCAGTTTTGGCCAAGTCACACTACCTGACAGTAGTAGTAGGGACCAGCTCAGAGTGCACTGAGGGACAGTTACTATGGATCTTGATGTGTTGTGGCAGCCCTGCATTCACTCTGTAACTGGGTTTTTTTAGAACCACACAGAAGCTTGGGATTAGGTTCCTAAACTGTCAGCATCCAGACACTGAGGTACCCTAACTTCCCATACAGTCCAAGCACTCATGCTGCATCCAGCATTTTGCAGGCAGTCTCTGTGAAATAGCCTTAATAAACTTAAATGAGACACTTTGGTTGTAACATTAAAATAAATGGGGATTTCATTGAAACGCTTGAAGTGGAACTCTTCAGTTCTCCCAGGTGTATCAGGTAAAGCTAAATCCTTTATCATTTAAGGACATGTCAGTTCAACAGACAACCTGGAATAACTATGAACTGGAGCCATGTCAGTTCTTGGTCATCACCCTCTTCCCCAAGGTACACCGTGAAGTCTGCAGTGGGGTGGCAAGACTCCAAAAAAATCTCATGGTGGTTTAAAACAGCAGCACATCCCAAGCAGAAATTTACTCAGGTGATGATTACATGCACCAAGGAAAGGGTGGGCTCTCAGCATATGTGTCAGCACCAGCAATCACATCATCCCCCTCCATGGAATGAGAAGTTGTGGAGCACAAAAGAGTCACTGCATCAAAGCAGAGAACAAAAAGATACCTATGGATGCGAACACTTAAGAAGCCATAAGCTGTGGCTGCCCCATCCCTGGAAATGTTCAAGGCCAGGTTGGATGGGGCTCTGAGCAACCTGGTCTAGTGAAAGGTGTCCCTGCCCACAGCAGAGGTGTAGAATGAGATGATCTTTAAGTCCATTCCAACCCATAGTATTCTGTGATTCTGTCATTCTGTGAATACTAAGGTTGGACAGAGTGATCTCTACAGAAGAGATTGTCATGTTCAGATCATTGTGGAGGCACGGAAAAGAAACTGGAGCTGTGGAATGAACTGCACAGCTTACCTAAAACTATGGATTTCCTATCTGAGCTTCTGTCTTGGAGATCAGTCTTGTACACTCTCAGCAGCTGTGTTTGATACTCTGCACTAAAGTAGTCTTGAAAGATGTCACTCTTTCCTCACTGCTGCAGAGCCTCTGTACGAATTTACAGTCTTTATGCACATAACTGCTACCAATTTCAGGTATTTCCTTTATCTGGTGGAGAACTGAAGGAAGATGACTGGCCTTGTCAGGCTTACGTCTCCATTCATTATGAGAAGACTGAAATATTTCACAGCTTTAGGACATTTCAAAAAAGGATAAACCTGATGCTTGACAGTGCTAGCTAAAAAAATGCAGAATCCTGTGGATGTACATCCAAATTTTGACTTGTGTAGCCAACACATGTGACATTGTCTGCATATTTTCTGCAATGACACAATATCTTTTAGTATGTGCTACCTGAGATTTTTTGGAAATTATATTACTCTCCCACTTTTTTAATGAAAACTTTTTAATTAGTTGTTTTAATTAATCATAAGAGAAGCAACTTAGGTCTTAAGTCACATTTAGTTAGCATTTAGCAAAGTTGTCATAAACTGCTATTGTGGGAACACAGCTTGGGAAAATGACTGAAACTTTAAGTTTTGATAAACTAACTCTGATATGCTTCAACGAACAAAGCCTGGGAGAGAAAGATGTGTTGTTGAAGTCAGACATTGAGAATGTAGAATGTATGGAATACAAGGTCATTTTGCAGAAACCAGAAGATAAAGAAGAGACTATAAAAAGACTCAGTTTATGTGTTGGAAAGTCCCTACTGGAGGAAAAATATACTAAAAAAAGAACAAATATGGACTCATTAGCATAAACAGCAAGGAATCAATAACCAATAGAGGATAGAATACTAATTAATGAAGGATCATTATGCAATTTAGAACCAATGAACATTGATTTCTTTGTTTTCTAAAAGTGTATAAATAGGTGGAAAAGTTTTGTATCAGCATCTGTGTGGAGCCCAGAATTTTGTCAGCCACACACACACACCTCCAGGCCAACAATAAAGTAATGCCTTACTCTTTAACGCTAAAAAGACAGTGCTAGATGGTTTTATTGATCCTGACAATTTTGGAGGATTTCGGCAACAAGATGTGTTTGAAGGAGGATGATGATTGGCCTCAGCTGAGAAGTCCTCAGTTGACCGAGGTATCAAGCTAAGAAGGGGATGGTGATCCTGAACCGGAGGTTGCAGGGTAGAGGCAGGAACAGAAAAGTCAAATTTTTCAAGTCATTTAAAGCAAAAGAAAGAAGTTACTCAGCCAGGCAAGGATATAGATGGGAGAAGGTAAGTCAGACCTGGAGACAGGAGGAACTGGACGGAAGCAGCCCAGGAGTGCAGAGCCCAACTGTTTTGCTGAAGTCGTGGAGAACCCCCAAACTCCAGGTCTAGCACTGACTCTCTTGCCAGAAAGTATCTGTGAAAGCTGCTGGTAACATGTGCCCTCCACTGGTATGGATAGTAGGGCCAGAGACCAGGACAAGGACAACTCGACACTGGGAGAATCTCCTCAGAACCTGTTGCAGAAATCAGGCAACAGATACCAGAATCCTGATGTATATATAAATAAATATATATACACACACCTGGTATATATGAATATATAGAGAGATAGATACCAATAACAAAGAAAATCAAAGTTGGATAGAGAATTTGGCATGGCCTTCTTTAAAACTCTGCTCTTTTTGGGTAATGTAGCTAGAATAATGTACCTTTTATGTCACTGTAGTTAGCATAGTTTTAATAACACCTTTTTCCTGCAAGATACTGAATACTCTTTTTTTCTGTAACTTACTGCAATTCAGGATACTGTACCCTTGGAAGGATGGGCATTATTTTCCAAGTATAGGCAGCATTTGTGAAGGACAAATTTCAGCTTCATTCTCCTGGATTATCATTATAGATAATGAAAAGATAAGGTAGTACAGAAAGCAACTGAGATGAGTTAAAAGAATTGCAATTTACTTGGCTACGGGATTGCTTCTGTCTTACACCTTGGCAGTTTCTGTCATGAATGATTAATTCAGGTCCGAGTCATTAGATTTGGCAAATGCACTGACTCAAAACATAAGAGGAATGAAGGAGGAAATGAAAGGGAAGTAAAATAGTAAATATGCAAAACATTTTACAGTAAGATTATTTCTGCCAGGTCAAGGCAATAAAGTTTTACTAGCTTGGGCTACATGCATATGGCTGGAATGATGACTGCAAAACAATCCTTGGAAACCTCTATATTTAGATTAATACAGATATTCAGAACAGCACAGATATTCAGAATAACACGGAAGTGGTGCCTTTACGTCTTCAAACAGACTTTGTATTCCTGAAATAACCACAGTGAAATCTGCTGACAGAGGATAGATTTTTTTTAAGGACTTACACCTCAGTGTATGAAGCACTGACTTTGGTGTTCGGTCTGGGAGCAAGAGGAAAATGTTGAGCTCCTCAGCACCGAGATATTCCCCAACTCCCACCTGAGCTCCAGTATCCAAGTGTTTCTTGTACCCTCACTGACTCACTTGATTACCTCCTGCAAAGACTCTCCCATCTCCTCTCATCCCTAGTTAGAGGGAGCATCTCTCTGGAGCTTACTTGCCATGATTTCAGCCCCACCTGGCCCTGCAGAACTGGAACTCGGAGTTTACTGATGCCACAGGTCACATTCTGCAGGCGATAACTGTTTAAGGGCAGCTTTACAGGCAACACAGGCAAGAAGATCGTTTCTCTCCGATGGCAGGTTGCCAGTACTGCAGATAAAGGAAAGGAGGGGAAAAAATCCAATTTTATATTACTGGCTTTTCTGGAGATTGGATTAGAAAGAGGCCAGTACGGAAGTTGGTAACTGTCCCTACTCTGTGTGAGTAATCCTGACCGCTCAGGTGTGTCTTGGAAGTGTATGTCTATTTAGGAACTTGTTACCAGATATATCTGGTAGTCAGCTCCTATGACCAAACCCAAGCTGTTATTTATGATTAAAAAAAGAACTGGAACATCGGTAAACTTGGGGAATTCCCAGAAGTCTGCTTCATTTTGAAACAAGATTTGCATGAATGTTCTCAAGTCTCAGATATTGAAGGGCTGGATATATTGTAGGAGGCTTTTAACAGGAATAGTGAAGCCACTGGATGTTTGTGTAGAAGAATGTAAAGAAGAGTAAATTAATTTATGGCCATTGAAAGGAAAACTGAAAATACTAAGCATTGTAAAATGTTTTGATTCAAAACTGAGTTATTTATTTTACTGTGACACGTTCACTTTGCTTAAGGTCGCTTTAAATAGAAGTGGAGCTTTATGTTTGAAAAACATTAATGACAATTTCCACAGATTCAAACTTTTACCAAAAAAAAAAAAAAAAACCCCAACCCTTTAAAACCAGATAATCAATGGAGAACTGTCTCTTTCCTGAAACTGGCTATTCTATGAATCTGCATATTCTGGGGAAGGATTTAAAAATCTCCAACTCCTTCTAGGCATGAAATATGCAGGATTCAAGCCAATGTTAAATATCTATTCTAAGTTTGTGATTTTTGCTGTCTATAGTCTTCTCATGGAGACATATGACACCTTAAAAATTATTTTGCCTCTAAGTGCCTCTGTTTTTAAGATTCCTCAGGCTGAAATTAGAAAATCTTCAAAACACCAGTTCCTTAACATCACAAGATCCAAGCATCTGGAATTGATTTGCAGTTTTTAAATTGCTGGCTGTTGTATACTTGATAAACTGAAACAAAAAATCTTTTATTCACATAAAATAAGATATTGCTTTTATATTAATAAAGAGTATTTTAAGATGCAGCTTTTTCATTGTAAGGTAAAATAGCTTCCAACAAAGTCTAACTTACAGCATAATCATATTAAGCATATTTTAAGGCAACATATAGGGTTCATTCTTGTCATTTTCCACAGTTACATTTTTACTATTACCTCATTACTTTATCTGAAGAGCCAATAAATGACCAATGACATGCATTTTTCATGACTATGCATTTCAGTTATTTAATAAGTTATCTCTAATATGTCAGTTGTCTTTATCAGCTTCAGGAAAAATCAATGTCTGACAGGACTTCACAGCCTGTAGCAAAGTATATAAGCATGAAGTTTGTCTTGCTCAGTCTCAATTTGACACTTCAAACCCCCTGACTAAGAAGTGCCTCTTGAATCCTCATCATTTCCCTGTTATCTGATTTGCAGGAATCCAAGACTTAAGCAATGATGTCCAACTCCGGTGAGGCAGAACTCATACACATGTTTAAGGGGATTCCCTTTACCACCAGATCTTCTCCAGAACTGTTAAAATCCTTGGATGCTTTTGTTGCTAGAGAAGATGATGTCCTTTTGGTTTCCTATCCCAAATCTGGTAAGTTCTAGTTATAAATGTTACTTGCAGTAAGTCTCAATTTTATGTTTCATGTTCTCTGCTTAAACTGCTTGGGAAATATCTGTGTACAAGAACCATGAAAAGATGTTTGAGTGTGTGAGTATATTATTCTGTCAGTAAATGTTCAAATTACAAGAAATATGGATCATTTACCTACATTTTGATTCTGTGATTGAAAATAATCCCAGGTGTTTTCATATTGGAATGCAAATAAATATTCCTTACTTGTAAACTAAAGCTGTACTTGAAAGATTTTTCTGAGGACTTTCTACATTCAATTATGCGCAAGTCAACAGTTGTAAGTTATTTGTATGGCTCTTGGCTGTAGATTTATAGATTTCTTATCCCCTCTCCACCTGCCTCCCTTGCACACAGAATCACACACCAAAGGGAAAGCTCAACCAGTCCTTTCCAAATATACAGACTCAAGTTACCATAAGGGAAAAAAACAATCAAACAAACAGGTTATTGTCAAATGATAAAAATAATATAACCACCTCTTTGCTGACAGGTAGTTTGTCTAATGAGATTGTTTTGTTACTATTAACACTTCTCACAGAGTTACTTTGTACTTCAGCTATAACCCTAATTTTTCAAGTGTTTATATATTTGAGTCAATGGAATTATTCAGTCATGTAAAGTTTCTTCAATCTGGGGGATTAGAAGTATCACTTGTTCACAAGAAAACTGTTTCCATATGAAAAATGCATGTACTACATAATTTCTCAGTAATAAATATTCCTTTCTTTGCTTCTTTGTTTTCTTAAAATTACTTTTCTGCAGGCACCCACTGGCTTGCAGGAGTTATAACAAAGCTTTATGATACTCAAGTTACAATAACATCTCCCATCGAATTTGGAGACATTTCCAAACTGGAGGAGCTGAATAATCTCTCATCAAAGAGAATCATCCCAACACACTTAGACTACAACATGTTACCTCCAAATTTTAAGAACAAGAAATGCAAGGTAAGGCAAAAATTACATAAAAGCAGTAAGATATGCTACGTGTCTACTAGGAATCTCTTTTGTCCTGTTGATCCTTAATAAGCTTTGAATGACTTACAGTTTCCAGAAGTGGTTTGCACTGAATTTTGGAGATGCAGCTGATCAGCAGCTGAAGGCAGCATGAGCAGAGACATGGACTAGGGACTGGGTTCTGCTCCTGCCCCACTGCTCTCAGGGGGTGATTGGTATACCAGGCAGCACACAAAATGGAACATCAACACCTTTCAACCAGAAATGTCTCATTAGGCATGGGGGTTTTCTCATGGCCTCATTTCCTAGTGCCTTAGAAAATAGTTACCTTGGGTACTTAGAGGCTGTTCTGGGATTGAAGGTACTCTGCGCCTCCTGCTGGAGCTTTGTGAAGAACCCATAAAGATATTGGGCAAAGAGAAGAGAAATTAAAGGTGGCAGGCAGATTCAGATCACAGTTTTGAGTTCATAAAATCATAGAATCACCTGGGTTTGAAGGGACCTTAAAGATAACCCATGGGCTGTGGGCATGAACACCTTCCACTAGACCAGTTCCTCCCATGCTAATGTGGGAGGTCTTTAAAAATAAGCTCTGGGTCTCAGATTTTATATTAAAAGTCCAAAATTTCAGGATAACTCAGATCCCGACTTTTGGGACAAAACAAATTTGAATGAAAGGCCAAAATTTATGTTTGGCAGCTGTGCCATGAATGTTAATTAGGAAATGTTTTCATACAAGAGATATATGAGATTGTAAACTGACTCATGAGTTAAAATTAACACAGGCTTTTTCATAAAGCATAAACATTACTCAGCTGTGGTAAACACACCTCCTTCCACATGGAATCGTTTACTAACCACTACGGACTCCTGCCTAAGAGGAAACAAATACATTTCTGATTTAGTGGCATGAACACTGAAGGAAAGGGCTTTGACACTGCAAACTGCCTATGAAAATACTGTATTTACACACAGAGCTTCTCTAAAATAAAGGAAGGATATTATCATTAATAAACATATCATCTTCATTTACAGATGATCTACATCAGCAGAAACCCAAAAGACACTGCAGTTTCCATGTACCATTACTACAGAGATAACCCAAACCTTCCCACTATAGATACCTGGACTGCCTTCTTTGACTTGTTCTTAAAAGGGAATGGTAAGAATAAATGTTTTCTCCTTGCATTTTCCATTAGCTTATTATGCACAGAAATAGTTAAGAAATGTGAACTGTGTGAAAACTCCTTATTGAACTCCTTATTCATATGGCTTTATTTGGGGGCTGGGAGTGACAGGATAATTTCTAATGTCAAACTAAACAAGAGCAATTAACAGGATGCTCTCTTCAGCCCTGCAACAAGACATTTTGATAAGCAGCTGCATCTTTTCAGCACAACTGCTCTTTGCAGATTCTTGCTTCTCTATATGCACCCGTTAAAAAACCAATTCTCCCAGAAAAGTCACTGCTTTAGTTTCTTCCCATGAACACTCTGCAACCCCTGACTATTTGTTGATTCCAGTGGGGATTTTCCTGGGTCTAAACTTTTCCAACCTTGACCTGTGAACCTCAATAACAGACTGCTCCCCCCCAGTAAGCTGAGATAGGGGAGGTGTGTGTACACAGCTCCTCCAAGCAGATGCAGGAGCAGCTGGGGTGCCCACAGCCCACTCCCCTCCTGGGCAGGGTGGGGGCTCTCTATGAAGGAGCTCAGCCAGCTCTACACGTGCCCAAGTGCAGTAAAGGGGGCATATGAGGAGACTGTCACTAAGTCTGCACCAACAGCTATCATTGCAGATCTAGTGTAATCTCCAATCTTGAAAACAGCCCTGGGCGGCCCTTCAAAGGCATCTGGACATGCTCATAAAGCTCTTCTTCCCACACTCTGCCTGATGTGTTGTCATGGTAGAGGGGTCCAAAGGCCAAGGACAGGAGGGAGATTTTTTATGAGTGGTGGGATGGAAGTTAACAACAGGACCTTGCTCACGTTATCCACTCCCATTTTTAGTGTTTTATTACTCCTTTGAGGACATAGTGATGATAACAGCAACAATAATTGGTCAGCTGGAAAACTTTGAAAGAAAAGTGCCATTGCAGTCATCAGGGGCTCACATCAGAGCTTCAGAGATCAATTTGTTTACTGTCTTCTCTGAGCTTTGGCTCAGATCTTGTGTTCCTAGTTCAGAGCAGGCCTAAGGCACATGCTTCAGTGATTTGTGGGTCCTTGGCTTGTTAGTATGGACAGTAGACAGACAACAGTGGGAAAAGAGAAGAGAGGATTCTATTCAGGGCCAGGTTGGATGGGGCTTTGAGCAACCTGGTCTAGTGGAAGAAATTAATAACTATGGTGGAGGGGTTTGAACTCAATGATCTTTAAAGTTCCTTCTAACCCAAACCATTCTGTGATTCTATGATTATGTTTTAAAAGCATCTCCCATTTACCTGTAAATTATTAGCCACCTTCAATTTTCTGAGCGCTTACACATGGTATAAATAGATAACTATGTTGGTTGCATCAGAAAGTTAGGTAAGAGGTGATGTAAAAGGAAAGGTTGTCATTTTTGCTCCGAATAAAAATATATGACTGTTGTCCTGCTTGATTCAAATCTTGCAGTATTCTTGCAGGGTTAATATGAGTTCAAAACAAGGGTTAGGCCACTGAGGGACAACTGTTTGGCCATCCCTGGAGCCTCCAAGGCTGAATGCTCCTGAATCCAACAGGGCTATGCTCTTGTTGGCCACATGCCCAGTGTAGCTGACCAGGAAAGCAGGGTCTAATTGTTTTATGTGCTGCAGAGGGCTACAGACTGAAGCATCCAGCTTAATTATAACTATTAGTTATAATTAATACTTAATTATAACGCACAGCTTGCAACCAAAATGATGGGCATTACAAGATTATACTTTTCTGGTAGTGGTTATAAAGCAAAGTCACGGTTTGGGAGAACACAGGCTGTGATTGCTCTGCCCAGGCCTCTTCTCATTGCCCTACAAGAGGCTTTCATCTTCCCTTTCAGCCAGAAAGGTCAGAATGTTGGTTTTTAAAAGAAAGCTGAAATTTTGCTGCCCTCCCATGGTCCAGGAAAAGGAGCATTCAAACAAAACAGGCCCCGTGACTCAGTTATAAACCATTTTATCCATTTCATGGGCTGAATGATGTATTTGCATGAGTTCTTTACATAATTATTCTTTGGCATTTAAAAATTATACAGATTCCCTTCCCCTGAGACAAAAGAGAGCAGACGACAGTGTGGTCCATTTAACAGAGTCTTGATTTCATTTCCTGGTGAAGTGATTATATTTCTAGCTGTGACCACAGACATGCAGTCATTTGCTGAGATGCTCAGATCTTGTTAGGCAGGTACATTTTCCTTATTACTGGCCTTTCGTTAAATTTGGAGCCTGTTTCCACTACAGAATCATATCTCAGAAAAGTATCTGCATCTCTGATACAAAATTAAGTTCCAACAAGAATGGTACCTCTTTGGATGTTACTTTTGTAAGTTTGAGTCACTTGACACAAAGAATTGCATCTGTTTTCATATTATGAAGGGATCACTCCCCTAAATGTGTGAGGTACCATCATAGTTATTTATGAATAAAGTTCATCTGAATCTCTTTTACATGGGTTTTCTTTTCAGTTGTCTGTGGATCCTGGTTTGATCATTTCCTAAGTTGGGAAGAACATGAAGATGACAAAAACATTCTATTTTTATTCTATGAAGACATGAAGAAGGTAAATATACTCTGCTCTTGGTTCAAAATGCATTACTTGTAAATTAGCATCATTAAAATATCAAAGAGGAAATTATAATGAAAAAGGAGAAAGAGGGAAAACATGAATGTATGTCTTAGGGCATATTTTATATTTGCATAGAATTTTATATTAGTGAACTAATTCTGACTTCACAAGTTATATAAATATCAAATCCTGTGAGAGTTGCATCTCTTACATGCAGGAATGGGACTCATATTACACAATTTTTCCCAGGCTACAAAGAGAATTTTAAGTTCCTCTTTCTTGGTCCTACGGAAAGACCAGCCAAGGACATCTGTCCACACATTAATTTGCTATATCTGACATTTCAGGTCAAATTTTCAAAGAGTGATATAAGACAAGAGAAGTACTCATGGTCAGTTGTACTTGTGTTCCAAATAAACAATAAAATTAGAAGCTGAAGGGGTAGGAAAAGAGTTTTGGTTAAATGAAATTAATCAAAAACTGCTTTGCTGTTAATTAAAAAAAAAAAGTAAAATACCAACATAGCTTTCAGAGAATGAATTTTTGGGTGAATAGAAAACACTTTCTAGTGTTTCTATTAAAATAAGTTTGTTCATTTTGGGGGAAAAAAATCCACTATGAGGAATATAAACAAACCATTTTGTATTCTGAGTCACTGGTTAGATCTCTAGATACAGCACCTCCAATGAAATAAGCTACCTACACAGAAGCTGAGCTTTGAGTATTTCGCTATTCCCAGTGAAATAATTCTGAGAGACAGGAGAACATTTCATCTGAACTGGGAATGAAATTGGGACTATAACTGTGTTTGATATGACATACTCAGTATTTTCTAATTTCTGTGAGTATGGCTAAGAGGGGTATCAGGTTTACTGTACCTGTCATCTGCACAGTCCAACTGCATATTTGGCTTTGCTTGAAAGAAAATAAATCTGTTACAAACTTGTTATGTAATAAATAAGATCCTTTTCAAATTAGTTAAAAGTCTGATAATCAGCTTAGAAATGTAAAAGCATTCTTTTTCTTGTACCTCAGGATCTCCCTAAGGTTGTAAAGAAAATTACTTTGTTCTTGAGTTTAAACATCAGTGAAAAAGATATTCAAGACATCTGCAAGAAGTCCTCGTTCTCAGAGATGAAAAATGACACAGAAAAGGAGAACAGCAACCCCAATCACACTGTGTGTGCTCTGACATCCAACAGGAGGCTGATTTTCCGAAAAGGTAAATTCCTTTGTGCTTAACACAGCAGAAGGAATGGGAATCCAGACAGGGGCCAAGGAACAGCTCTTTCCCACAGTGTAGTGACACATTGGGTCAGCCCTGGGAAGCACCAACAGGATTCTTCAATTTGAAGCCCTCTTTAAAATCACTTTCTTTCTAAGTTCTCTGGCTGCAAATGCAGACTCATGCTAGAGAAGCACAGAGGAGCTGGAACAACAGCCTGACCCATGGGAGTGGGAGCTGCTGAGCTAAAAGGAAAGGTTCACTCAGCATTACTCTTTATCTATGTTTTTTTATCTAAAAGTTGACCACTTCAGTCTTTTACAACAGGTCTCCTCTAAAGCCACCTGCAAAGGTCAGTCAGTTTACTAGAAAAAGAAAGAGCGAGACACATTCCTTCTGAATAAGACTGCTCTTATCACCTCTTCTCTTACGGAAATACTCCCGCTCAAGGCATATGCCAACAATTACAACAACAAAAGTATGGTCATAGGCAAACTCCAGACCTTGACCAAGCTGGAATCCAGAGGAAGATCTTCCACAGTGCTTAATTCAGATGTGACTTTAAGATACCTGCAGGAGCTTCTTTCTTGCTCCTGACATTTCAGAAGCTTCCTCAGATTTGGATAATCAGTAAACCAAACCCATCATGGTTACAGGGATTTTTATTACTTTTATTTAGTTAATTTTTGAACAACAATTGACAGTTTAAAACCAAGAGTTGTTTCAATTAATAAATAGGGAAATGGTACGTTTCATTAATTCAGAGTGTTTTAACCCACGAGCTGAAAAACAAATACCACAATACAATCTGTCAGTAAAAAAAAATGCCAAAAAATTTGATACATTTTTTCTAAGTCAGTGAACTTTGACGAGATACGTTGAAAATTTTGAAAAATCCCAACAGTTTCCCTTCCAAGTAGTTCCTATGCAAATCCCAGAGGTTTAGCTAGTTTCAGCTGGCTTACAGAAGATTTAGATGTATATATTATTCTTCAGGCTCTCTTTTCCTGTCCTTTCTGACTGAATGCTATTTCAGTGAGTAAATGGGGTGACTGCTTTAGTCAGTTTTGGGATACCAGGTCTTTAGAGTGTATACATGAAGGGAAGCTAAGCATTGTCTCACTAAAATGTATCAATTTAAAAAACAATTTCCTCTTTGCTCAAACTGGATAACAGTTTAGACGCTTCTCTGAACACAAGTGTGCATGGCTACCCAGAAGTATTTAGCTATATTTAACATCTCATGCGTAGAAAGTCTCAGAGATTAGGAGCAGGTGTGAGGGTGGGATTCATCTCTCAGGTCACTCTGGACTCCTTTTTTAGGAATCTTCTTTAGACACATGGCTGCTTTTGGGGCACCATTCATTTAATGAATTCTGGATGTTGACTAGGTTGACTTGTAAAAGCCCCTCCCAGCCCAAACTGTTCCATGATTCTACGATTTTTTTAGACTATTTACAAGACTATGTAGTAGAGAGACTATTTACAAAGACATGGAGTAACAGGGCAAGGTGAAAACTGCTTTAAACTGAAAGAGGATAGGGAAGAAATTGTTTATAGTAAGGGTGGTGAGGCACTGGAACAGGCTGCTCAGAGAAACTGTGGATGCCCCATCCCTGGAAGTGTTCAAGGCCAGGTGGGATGGGGCTCTGAGCAACCTGGTCTAGTGGAAGGTGTCCCTGTCTGTGGCAC
>JAWWEU010000190.1:0-30332 GCA_035583155.1 Acropternis orthonyx | reverse complement strand
CCTGGAAGTGTTCAAGGCCAGGTGGGATGGGGCTCTGAGCAACCTGGTCTAGTGGAAGGTGTCCCTGTCTGTGGCACGGGGGTGGGAACGAGCTGGTCTTTAAGGTCTCTTCCAACCCAAACCATTCTATCATTCTATGATTTTCTCTACTGGCTGTGGAAAAACCCAGGCAGAGACCTCTAAACTACATACAACTAAGGCATGGCAAGATCCCTCCCTGCTGAGATGACCAGGAGCTCTAATTTCACCTTGGAAACCTGCTGCTCTTCATCTACCACTCAGTTCTGTTGGCACTAATCAGCTCTGAGGCTGAGGATTTAATAGCCTTTATAGATGACAATCCAGCTGCTTCCACCAAAGTCTCATCAGATCAATAAAACAATTACTCACAATTACAACCTACCACAGAGACTATAGTTTAGAACATATTAATAATGTTTGCCAACTGCAACATTAAGAAAACCAGACTGCCTTTTAATCATTTTTTGCTTCATATATTGCTGGCTTAACTGTTCTTTCTGTTCCTTCTCCCCTAGGTGCTGTTGGTGACTGGAAAAACCATTTCACTCCAAAGCAGAATAGTAGGTTTGACGAGATATTTAATGAGAAAATGAAACTCAGCAAGATGGCACAGGGTTTGATCTATGAATTTTGACTCCACGTGAAGAACAATATCCCGCTCCCAGCAAACATACATAGAGCAATTGGCGGGAGATTCTGAATGGGCACTCCCACTTAGCTTAAAATGCTTCCAATAGGAATGATTGTAAACATGAGACTTTGAGGACAGGAAAATTCTGACACAATGCCAGAGCTGAACTCCATTCTCAGTGGGCAGATGTATATATGGTTTTACAGAGTCAGGTGTCAGACCCATTTTTTGACAACTAAATTTATTTCACCATTTATTTATTTTATTTTATTTTTTTGCTCCAAGGGGATTTGAACAGACTTCTTAGATCTGAATTAGGAGTTTTACCAAAGGTACTAAGGAAAAAAAAATAAGAAACTGAATATATAAAAAGACTAAAAACATATCATAAGAAAATGACGAGAATTTTGACCCCAGACTCTCTCCTTCTGTAATATACCATGATTTGTGAATCTTATTGGACACTGTTATTGATATTGAAGTTGAAAACTGAAGCTGTGTATTTGAAGATCTGTAGTGAAGTCTGTTTACAAAAATGTTTCTCTTTTTTTTGCAATATGTAGTTCTTCGATGTAACTTATTTCTGAGTTAGATACTGTACAGTGTTTGTGTTTTAAATACAACTGATATAAATCCAAATAAATTTCTGCAGCATACATTGGGCCGTTTAAAAAGGGTTTTTTTCCATTTGACTTTCTTTCTGCAAAATGCCTGTTTCCACTGTTTTGATTAGAACCATTTTACTTCACAGTCCTTGTGCAATAAAACTCAACAGCTCCACTGGGGCAAACAAACCACGACTCAGAGACAGCTTAATCTGAACACAACTTATTTATCTAATCTGCCCTGATAAGACAGATTTTCCAATAATCAGCTGTCTGTGTTCACATCTGAGGAACTGTTTTAGGAAATCAGTAAAGATTTTTCTTCTGATTTATTCCATTATGTGAGGATTTTTGTGTCCTCACCTTTGCTTTGAAGGCTGTCTTTAAGAACTTTTCTCCCCAGATCAGTTTTCCCCAGCCATACAGTTATAAGGCTGAAAAGCTGAGGTACAGCCTTATTTAGTGAACACCAATCTCCCTCCAGCCACACTTCACAATTGCCACACAGCCCTTTCATTGTAGACCTGGCTTGTGCAAGATAAAACCAATACCTACTGATTTTGCATCTGCATAAATGGTACTGAAGTTACAAGCTGAAGAGACAGAGAGAAAAGCCTGTTTGACCCCAGCCTCTTGGTATTTACCAATTCAACAGAAGGAAGATGCTGCCCTGAGCACTGCTTTTTGCAAATGACCCACCTGGAAACCAAAATTTTCATGTTTTGCTTTGCTCTTCTGACACTAAAATCACTCTCTCTTCCCTCCAAAATGCCACAGACCACAGATGCCCTTCTTTCAGCTGTCATTATTCCACTGTTAATAAATGGCAAGAAGTCAGATAATGAAGATGTTTGAACATTTTACTGAAAACCTTATTATTTTCTTGCCCTTTGAGTATGGCAAAAAGCTAAAGGGTCCTTGGGCAAACGCAGTTTGCAAGCAAGTGTAACTGCACTAAGACTGCTGTGAGCAGCATTTACATGTATATTCACATTATGAAACTGTGTGTGAAGGCACAGCACGAGGACATGCCTCATGGATCAATGGGGTGTTAAAGCATATACTCCTCAAAACTGCCTGAAAGGGTTATGTTGGAATATAACGTAGCAAGTGTTTTGCCAGCTCTGCTCAGTGACACTTACAAATACAAATACTTAACAAATACAGCACTTTTAGTCTTAAAATGCAGTTTGACTCGAGCTTTGCTCAATACAGGCACACCTGAGGTAGAGTGCAGCAACTGCTTGGTAATGATTAAAAGCTTGAGAAAGAAAGTAGCTTCTGCCAGCAAAACTACAGGGTAGCAGGTCCATCCTGCACTGGCACAGTCTGGTGCAGCTGCAGAGATCTACGTCAGGGGTCCAGAAAGCCAGGCTGGACATTGTTAATAAAGGGCAGGGGTGTGTGATGCTACTGGCAACCAGGGCCTGCCAGCAGTTGCTACACTTACCATTTCTTTCATCCCCTTTCCCCTTGCCCTCCCCACTGTGCTGCCACTCCCCCTCTCCTTCCCATTACTGTAACAGAGGGGTTCAAAAGGAATGTTTCAAAGAACTGTCAGTCCGGTTCCACACATTGTTCTGGCAGGTTGCGGAGATGTTAAAGAACTTTCAAAACTTCTGCAGTAAGATGTTGTAAAAATGTCTCCTCCCCTCTCTGTTTTTCTTTCTTTTTTCCTATGGCAGTTAAAACATTTGTGGAACGTGACATTTCCGCCCTACAAAATAGGAAAGCATGGATCCAAAATGTACCTTGAGCAGAGCAATACTAGCTTTGGAAGAAACAAAACCCTGTGCAACCTCTGTTACACGGAAATGCTTACAATACAGCTTTCCTAATGTATTTCCCCTTCCTTAGCAAGGATTCTTCGCAAGATTGATTTAAGTAGAAAGGACAGGATTAAACATTTACTCCATCAGAGCTGAGATATGAGGCTTCTACCTGCTCTCTCTTGTCAAAGTCAGCCAGCTTTGCTTGCTACCCAGGCTCACCTCATCTTTGGGTCAGATAAAAAGAAAGTAGAGCGTTTGGAGGGCCAGAACTCTTGTAAGAGGAATACATGAATTCCAGGCCCAGCTTTATGGAAATCTTCCTCAAAAACATCACACAATTATCTTCTAAAGTAGCTCTCAGAGAAGAAAAGGTGCTCAGGTAAACATCCCAGCAACCTGAATTTAAGTCATATTAGTTGTGACACAATGAGCGATGCCTAAAGCGATTCTTGGAGGAAAACAATTATTCAGGGAAAAAGTCTCACCAAATAGCTTCAGAAACACCTTGTAGAAGACGCAAAATAGTCTGGGAAAGTGGAAAGAGCAGGCAGGGGAAGGAATCTGAGCTAGTTCGGTTATTCTTTGAAGCCAGAAGTCATGGGAAAACAGAAGATTCAAAGCAGGAGATCAGTGGCTGGGTTTCTGCATTGTGTCTGAGGAGAGATGCTCAAGGCAACAAGACAAGGGTTTGCTTGTAACCATCTGTCAGCTGGAAAAGTCAAGGTGGAGGACAAGAAGGAATTTCTGCGGGGTTTGCTTCATGACCAGCCCATGAGAGAGGAAAGACAGTCAAAAGAGCCAAGGGCACTCCTGCTGAAAAGACCCAGTGGCAATGGGACAGGAGAAATCATGCTTGACAGAAAGGGCTAAGTATGTGGATGAAGTCAGTCACTAAAAAACCATGTTCAGAAAGGGGGGAAGAGGACTGAGTGGTTGTATCACTCTTTCACCAGTTCCAGCCTCACAGATGACCACAATCATCCTTTTTTTTGAGGGACCAGAAACCATCAGATAATTGTGCAGGAACTTCTCTATTAATTTGACAGGAGACAGTCCTCTCTAGCTACTGAACCTGTTTACCTGTCCTGCCGACCATAGAAGATAAACTGCTGGGAAAGACTGACCGTGTATGTGGTGAGACGTTGCTCTTCCTGCGCTCCCACAGAAGAGGCTTTTCCCCGGCCAAGCAGGGAGGAGAGGAAGCACCTCACAGTCTTAGCAGAGAACAAGTGAGAGCACCCACCCAACAGCTGCTTGAGCAAAAAAACAGCAACAGAAAAACATGAAGTCACCAATTACACTGCCGTGCCTCCCTTTGGCCTCCTTCCAATCTGGTCCTGAAGGCCAATGATAAGTGGAAGAAAGAGCCGTGTTGGAAATGCCTGCAACCCCACGGGACCAGAGACAGGTCTGCTCTGGTGTGGGCTCTGCAGTCATCCAGGCTTTCTGGCAGGAGAAAAGGAAGCAGCGCTGCCTCAGAAAGGAACAGAAATGTTTGTTCTTCACTGACATCTATTGACGGCAGTGCTATAACTGCAAAGTCCTGCACAGTTTCACAGGATGCTGCAGGGCTCAAAAGCAGAAGCAGACTGAAGGGAATCAGCCACAGGTTTGAGGGTAGCAGGTCTGTACCAGGGTACCTGAAGCACAGCCCGCTTATGAAGTCCTTCAGGTCTGAACACCAGTGTCTGCAAGGATCATAGGATCATGAAATCATAGAACGGCCTGGGTTGGAAGGGACCTTAAAAATCAGCTCATTCCAACCCCCCTGCCATGGGCAAGGACACCTTCCACTAGACCAGGTTGTTCAGAGCCCCATCCAGGCTGGCCTTGAACACTGCCAGGAATGGGGAATTCACAACTTCTCTGGGCAAGCTGTTCCAGTGACTCACCAGCCTCACAGTAAAGAATTTCTTGCTAATATCTAATCTACTCTCAGTTTGAAGCCATTCCTCCTTGTCCTGTCAGTACAGACTTTGTAAATAGTCTCTTGTAGACTCCCTTCACATATTGAAAGGCTGTAATTGAGTCACTCTGAAGCCTTGTCTTCTCTGGGCTGAACAATTACAATTCTCTCAGCCTTTCCTCACAGTAGAGGTGCTCCATCCCTCTAACCAGCTTGATGGTCTCCTCTGGACTCACTCCAACAGATCCATGTCCTTTCTATGCTGAGGACCCCAGAGCTGGATGCAGCACTCAGGTGGGGTCTCACCAAATGTACCCAGGACGTACCCAGGCATGATGGCTCTGAGAATCCACTAAGAGCCACAGTAGGGACAGGATGATGGCACAGATGATGGCATTCACAGGCAAGCAAATATTGACAGGAGTAATATACAGCAGAATTTCCTTTTCTGCCTGCAAAGCCTCTCACTAAAACAAAGGGCAGCTGTGGTTTTGCTGTTCTCTGTCATTTTCTGACCTTGGTAAACTACTTAAACCTATCCATCAGTCAGGAAGTTATCCCTGTCCTGCTCAAACTGCTGCTAGTTGCCTAGCTACTTCAGAAGGATGAGAAATCAATCAGTTTGCAGCATTGCCTACTGGCTGAATTAAGGAGTTACCTAAATTAAAATTTAAAAAAAAAAAGTACAGCAAGACTTCATTGGCAGGTAAATAAAATGCAATATAGAGCTAGGTCATATATCTCTGTGCTACCCAAGCTCTGACACCAGTGACAGCAGCTTATTTGGAGCAGCCCAGACTCGAGTTCCCCTCCTCCTCAGCAGGGGCAGCAGAACAGAGGCACTGCAAGGCTTATATCCAGTTAGTTCTCCACACCGCCATGCAATGCCTGAAACTATACCCTGAGACCCCCTAGAATCTCTTGGCTTCAAACACACAAATCCAACGTGTGTTTTCTTTAAACAAAGTGCACAAAGACACAAGGGTGTTGCTATCCCAATGTGATGGGTCAGAACTACTGTCCATAAAACCTCCTCATACTCCAGTCTGGGGCACATGTAGCTCCATGTCCTTTAAGAGGCAGCACTCAGAGAATGGAATGAATCCAAAGGTAGATCATGATAAATATTGTGAAGAAGTCTTTAAGTTCATTAAGTGAAGTGAGTGGGAGTATTTTATATTTGTCTAAATTGGATTACTGTGTCCCATTCTTCAGCTTTTTAGACCAAGCTTTACTCAATAAATTGAAACACTTCAGTTGGGCCTCACTGCTCAAAAGGATCAGTGAGTGGTGATGCACCCCCTTCCAACTTGAGACTGAGCTGCTGTGGACAAAGTGTAACTAGGAAAGAAAACGTGTCACATAGTCAAAATCTTACATGGACTGTACAAGCAATAAAAGGTTGTGCAACTATAGCCTCAGTTAAAAGTTACATCCCTGAAGAGACTATCTCCATGTGTAATACAGGAGCAGCCATACTACTCAGATATATGTCAATTTAGCCCAGACACTTATCTGCAAAGTATGTGAAGCAGGAAAAACATGGAATTTCCCCGAATGTCCTCTCAATCTCTGAGTACATTTTGTCAAAGAGCTTTCTAAGCAGTTTATCGTATTTATGACTATAGATATTAATGACTACTGTTTCATCTGAGGTCATCATACTCTTGCAAAGTTCTCTGTGCACTTTTGCCCTTTTATCAATGAGTTTTTAAGATTAGATGAGTAATTCCTAATAATAATAGTAATGTCATGGCCCGTCCTGCTTCTCACTATGTCAGAGCTACATATTTATGTAGAATGAACCACTAACACATATTGTGAAATAAAAGTAAAATGCAGTTGAGTATTGCCCACACAAGAAAAAAGGGGAAGCCAAGATTCAGAATCAGAGGAAGTGTATCGGGTGTCAGACTCATGAAACATGTGGCAAAAGCCTGTTTCAAGTGTGTTTGAGTTCATTAAATGTCTGTAAGCCATTTCCACCTTTGGAAATCCATGAGCTGCAAATGTTTTGAGGAAAACTGGAAAGCACTGCCAAATACAACATGGCACATTCATATTCCTCAGGCATCTGGTTTTGGTCACCACTGGTTTCTTTAGTGGTCTTTTCACAGCTTCCCATCCTTAATTTTTACAGAACAACACAACTCCCTTCAGTCATCCTTCTTCCAAAGTGAAGAATTCTGACTTGGCTACTGCTCCCACTGAACCTCATTCCTTTCCTCCTCCATCCTCTCACAAACCTTTTGAGTGCTACAACCTTTTCAACATATAAGAAACAAAACACACAATATTCAAGATACCTGCAAATCACCAATTTAAATAAGTGGAATAACTATTTTAATCCTATTTGTTATATATTCATTTTCCAATAATTTCTAAAATTCAGTCTGCTTTTTTAACTGCTAGCACACACCTCAAACAACTGGATATTTTTCTGAATTATAACTGCTCATAGAAAATGGATGTCTTTATATATATATATATGACATTAGGATTTTGTTTCTGTTAAGCTTATATCTTTGGTTTCACCAGCCCCACTCTTTACCAACCTGAATAATTTGGTGTCATTGTCTCCACATTGCTCAGTGCTCATTGCCTTTAACACCTTTTTTTATAAACAATTAAGAAATCCTTACATCTGCAAGATGAAAATAGTGGCATCTCTTTTAGGGGAAGTGGCCTGTCATGCTACAGAGGTTTGGCAGCTACAGAACTGGGACTGCTCCCTGGTGTTTCTCTTTCCTCAAGTATTTCTAGAGCAGTGGGAATGCTCTATTGAACCAGAGCCACATACATAAACACATCTAGGATCATAAATAGGGATAGAACAGTATGTCCCAGAACAATAGAGAGAAACAAACCTACTGTCCAAAAATTTTTCAGACAAGTGCATTAGTGACAAGTTTTTCTAACTCATTTATGCATCAGGTTCATGCATAATAGTGTTTTTCTTCCATGCAGTATTATTGTTCTTACAGTGGTGATGTTTAGGATGATAGGCCCTGCTGGGTGCAACTATACTCATTTGGAGCTATTTCTGGAAAAAAGAAACAGTAATTTAAGAACACACTAACAGAAAAGAAAAATAATTAAAAGCAAAAACCTTCCCACACAGGCTCTGGAAGAACTAGTTAACTAATGTATGCTCAAAGTTTAAAAGTATTAAGAACTTGAAACCACGAAGTACTAGAAATATCTCTGACTTCAAAAGGCTGAGATATATGTGATTTGTATTGATGTGAAATGAACTAAGGTCAGAACATGTTGGATCACCCTACAGGAACTGGAAAGAAACATATACTGAATAGGAGACAGATCAGACAAAAATTAATGAAGGGAGTCAGAAGCAGGTGAAGGGCTAACCTCTGGTGTCAAAGTTAGTAAATGTGATGACACACTTACTGCCTAACTGGATATTCTTTCCTCTCCCCAAGTCCACTGGCAAGAGGCACCAAACAGCGAAAAAGCAGGAGAGATCTCAAGGCCAAATCAAAACAAGAATCTCTGCGAGAAACTCCTGCCAAGTAATTCTCAGTGAGTTCTGCTCAAATTTACATCATCATCCTTCTATAGAAATACTGGGCTGGCTTTGACAGCTCATAAAACAGAGGTGAATCCCACCTTTTCACAAACACGGACACAAAACACATAGCACTGTGTAACCATGAAACACAGGCAAGTGAAGGAGTTTACTCAAGAGGGTATAAGCACACCCAAAACACTCAAGATTTGCCTCCAAGAACAAAGTGAGATGAAGATTTTGAGTAACTGTGTGTGCACATGACTAATTTGGGCATTGAATTTATCCACTTTCATCAGTATAATCCATTTGTGTGGCACATGAACATGGAGGTATAGAAACTCATCACAAATCATCCATAACCATGCTCTACTCAAAAGACTACAGAAAACTGTTTATTTAAAATTTCAGGCAATCAGCTATTTTTTTCAAAATAGCTTATTACAAATTATTACAAAATTTCCTTTTCTCAGTTTCACATAATCATAATAAAATAGTCCACATCTTTAGAGATTTTCTTTGGAATATACTAGGCATTTTAAAGTAAAAAACCAAGTGCTCACATGACTAAAAGAGACTGTTTCAAAATTAGCCCAGTATAACAAAAATGACCACTGAAATCTACTGACTGAACTACACCCCTTCTAATCAAAGGCAGTCGTGGTGTCACGGCCTGTACTGAAAACAGCAGGCATTGGCAAAACATACTACACACGTGAAGCCTGCCTTTAAGGTGACAGAGTTCTCATCATCATCTCTGTCTTTGTGACCCCTAAATCCTTCATATGATTAAGGACCTTCTATAAAATCAAGAGAAGTAATCAAGACATCCCTCATCCTACTCTATAATTAGGCTTTCCTTTGCGGTGTGGAGAACACAAACCTGAACCTTTCAGGCAGCAGATCATGCATGTCCCATATCCTCAAACAGGCTTTATTTTGTAAATAGTCTCTAGAGCTTCTATTCTTCATGTTCTTCCCAATGTAAGATTACACCATGTTCTTCTAAACAAGAATTTATCAAAGTGAAAACATTTATATATCAGCGACCACTTCTTTCTGCTTGTTACCAACACTCACATGAATGTGTTTCTGTATTTATTTTTGATACACTTAGAAATTTTGGGTGCAGCCCCAAAGTACATGCAGCACATTCAGCAAGCATCTGAAACACTGGAAGAGTTCTTGATTCAAACAGTAAGCTACAAACAAGTACTGCCAACTCATATTGCTAATATAATTGCATTTACTCATGCTTTATGCTTTCTCTAACATAAATGAAATGGGAATGAAGTTCATCACAGTCACCTTGTTTAAAACTATTTATTCACAGGGAACTGCTCCTGCAATCAAAGTCACCCAGTTAATGATGACAAGGTGAAGTAACCAAAAACTTGGGTAATTTGTGAATGATACTATCAAGCCTGAATTGTTTATCCAGTCTGGGCTTCTGAAGCTTTACAACATAGTCTGTACAACTGAAATCATTCATCTACTTTTACCAAAGTCCGTAGTGCCATTCAAAATGTGGCTCTCCTGTTATCAAAGTCCATGGGATTTATCCAGCACAGAACCATAAAAACCTGACAGAAAGGAAATACTTCAGTGATAACTTAGAGCTAGTTAGAGCAGAAAACAATTAATCTGTTAACCTTGATAACCCTCTTCACTGTAGATTGGACTGAAAATCTTCTACTGCCTAAATTATGCTTTATGAAAGAAAGTAAACACCAAGTTAATCAGAGCTCAATATATTGAGTGATATTATATTGGGAGCATCTATTTAGCAGAGAAACAAAACAAAATGACAAGCCATTATCATTCACCTCTGTAGCAATTGCCTGTGCACCATGGGTATTTTTTATTTTTTAGCATAACCTAAGACAGAACTTGACTCACTGATAAATACTAATGTATTTGCATTGTACAATACAAATCCTATTTTTCATAAATACAAACATATAAACCAGCTTTACCATGCTAAAAGTAGTATATATAAACTTATATACCTACAATCAGCTATGTTTTGCTTTTGGGGTTGTTTTTAAACAGCATATGTCCATACAATAAACTCAAAGACCTTTGCTTGGCTTTAACTCATTAGTGGTAGCCATAAAGTCTTCGTAGAAAGAAACTGAGTTTCTGCAAAGATCTCAAAGTCAATGGGAAATTTAACTCCAAATTTGGCAAAACATTTGGGTATGTTAATTTAAGCACTTCAGTAAAACCCAATATAAACAGACTTAAATATAAGAGGCAAAATTCCAAATGCAATTTAATTATTTACGAGACTAAAATCGAACACATGCTTAAGTGCTTTTCTAACTAATATCAACTGGTTTTCCAGTAACTGAGCTGTGTTTTAAAAATACAGGAAGAAGTTTTATAGTATTTTATATCTGACCTTGCCAGCATATGTTAACTCTTCCTTACTAGGGACAAACTCTGCAAAATGCAATCACACAACCACAACACCACGTTGACATTTGGTAGAAGAAACATAAACTACATAAGCAAAACTGAATTTTTTTCTTTACAATCTGAATTACAAACCCTCAAGTCACGCAGAATGATTGATCCCTGAAAACATTCTGGTTATGACATAAAGACACATCATTCCTGAAGGACAGGTGTGACAATTAAGAGGAGATTTACAGTACATTTGCTACCTTTTGCAACATTCCTTCCTTGCATATAAATGGCTTTTAAAATAATCATGAATACGATCATATTTTCAGCATACAGTCATGAATGTCAGCACTTAGAGTGGGACCTTAAATTAGAGGGAGACATCTTTTTAACTCTACTGCAATGTAAAACTTGAAAGCTCTCCTGTGGGGTGCAGATTTACTGAGAGGAAGAGGACAAGAAAAGCAGGACTGACCAACGGTGTTACTCTTTTTCAATTAGTTCCTTATTTCCTCTCCTGCTGTTCTCATTTCCCCCCATTTCCTTTTCTGCTGAGCTCATTTCTTCCATTTGCTTCCTTGCGGAGTTCACTTTTTCCAACAACAGGAATATGTGTTCTGCGAACTCCCGCACAGCTCCACAGCCACCTCTGCTTTTACAAATGTAACCAGCAGCCTTTTGAGCAGCTGCACAGGCATCAGCAGGCACACCACTCATGCCTGCCTGCTTCAGGCATTCCACGTCAGACTCTTCATTTCCTATTGAGGAAGATGACAGACAAGGCAAACTATCACGGAGAGGAAAGGCTGAGCAAGCTCAGTGTTTTTCTGCGTGCGCATTAATCTGTTTCTTGAAATCTGTATTTTTGCCACAATGTTCATCTCAGCAGCTCTTTGCATATGTGAGTCAGTTGTCACAAAATCTGAGTGATTCATGTAAATTCTGATCACACTTCACAATCTCCAGGCAAGAGAATGGTACTTCTAAGAGTAGTGAAATTATGTGAGCGACTGAATAAGCATTTGCAGGACTCTACACTTAATCTGTCACTGAAATACAGTTTAGCACAGAATCATACTGGCTTTCAGTTTTTATCTGTCCATTTCTGATTTCCATTTCAGAACATAACCTATGCAATATGCATCTGAAATGAACTAGAATCAGTTCAAAATTGTCAGCTGTAACTGTATGCTTGTGTGATGTCAAAAGCTTTCATAAATCCCATTAGAAACATAGTTCAGACTTCCCCTACCAAATTACACACTGATTCATCAATGCTTTTAACATTTAGATTGCACCCTTAAAACCCTTAAAATACATGCCTGTTTTTGCTGATTGTGTGCTGCTAGTTGCACATCAATCCTATTAAGTTCAGTGTATTTTCAAAATGTATTGAAGCTCAGCAGCACTATGAAGTTTGCATTTGTCTATACTACACGAAGCTTTTACTACCAATAAAAGAGGAACTGACCTAAGTAAGCCACTTCTTTCCAGCTCAGGCCCATGTCTTCTTGCCAGTCCTTCAGAACTTGCAGTTTATTTGTTGCACTAACTTTTGCTACACATCCCAGCTGCATGGATGACAGTGTTTTGGAACAATCTCTTTCAGAGATGAGTCGAACCTATTAAAATAAAATCAAGTTAGAATAAATTCTACATACAAAGAAATAAGACATGTAAGTTGATTTACTATAAGAAAAAAACAGTTTTGCTCATATAAGGTCTCTCAGGTATCAGAAATGCATTGAATAGCTAGTGTCTTCAATCAGAACTCAGAGCACAAGTGATTAGCATCCAAAGCCACATCACAGTCTTGAAACTGCTCTGGGAAAGTGAAACACCATTCTGTAGCCCTCTCTGATGTTCAAAAAAGAAATTTACATTTGTCTTTTTAAATGCAACATGTACCAAATAAAATACTGGATATCACAGTACAGTGGCATGATGACCATCTGGAGCAGCATCATTTGATTAAATATGGAATAAGAGAACTCCCGAGAAGGACTTCTGTAATATTTGTAGAACATTATGAAGTATTTTCCTTGAGTCCCCTCCTTAATAACATAATTTTATTAACAGTAGCACTTTAGAGCATCAAAACAACACTAAATGACTGAAGTAGCACAGCACATTTACCTCTGGAAGTTCATTCGAAATTTGAAATTTCAGAAATTATGTACAAGGGAAGCTGAAACCAGAAGATCATTGCAGCAGGACTTTTAGAAATCTCAGATGCAACTCCTTCAAATTTTCTTGTCCAAAATGTGGACAAACTTATATTCTCTAATTGCTTTTAAATACTAACAAATGCTTGGCTCTGATTTTAAGTACAGAATGAGCAGAAGTGGTGCACAAAGAAAGATTAAATCAGCAACATATACTAGAAATAAATGAAGTGCAGCTAAAAGACCAAGAGGTTTTTAATGAAATATTCCCAGTCAAAGCAAGGATGGAAACAGGCTTCCACAGGCAACAAAACAATGATTACAAGCTTCCTTCCCCTTCTGCCTCACAGCAAATGAAGCTGAGAGAGTGCTGAAAAACCATCTACTCCATTTCACAGCCCCAAGGCAACAGCTGCAAAATAAGCCATGAGTCTCATCTAGCCTGTTGTAAAAAAATTTTACAATAAAGACTCCAAAAACATATCTGAAGTCTACTTGGGGTATAGCTACCTTTGTTTCCATCTGCATCAGGACTGAGTTAAGGCTCTTTGAAGGCAGCCTAAATCTGAACTTAGCTCTTACGCACAAAAAAAACCTTCCAGTTCTATCAAAGGCAGCAGCACAGACAGAAAATAGCCAGGAGACTAATTTTACAGAATGCAAGCAAAGATTCAGATCAGCAGAACTTAACAGTATTAATAATAATAATAATAATAAAAGTAGCCATGCTACAGTCTGTGTTGCTTTAGCTTTTCAGTTATGCAGGCTTCTTACAACTTCGAAGCATGTAATTTACAGTTAAAACAATTATGCAGACAAAAGTGTTTGGGGTTTGACTTCTCCTCTTTGCAAAAACCACAAGTGACCTATGACAAATCAACCAATTTGCCTGGAAATTTCTTCCTCTTCTGCTGTCAAGATGTAACATAGCCCTGCTTGATGAAGCTGACTTCTAATTAATGAGTGGTTAGAATACAGAAAATGATTGGTGCTAGAAAAATTTCTTCTTGCATTTTTCAATGACAAAAAGGCTGGGGAAATCGGGTTTGTTCATGCTGGAGAAGAGAAGGCTTAGGGATAACCTAATTGTGGCCTTCCAGTAATGGAAGGGAGCCCATAGGAAAGATGGAGAGAGACTATTTCCAAGGGCATGTGGTGACAGGACAAGGGGGAATGGCTTTAAACTGACAGAGAGCAGGTTTAGATTAGATATTAGGAAGAAATTCTTTACCACATAAGCATGGTGAGGCACTGGAACAGGTTGCCCAGAGAAGCTGTGGATGCCCCATCCCTGAAATTGTTCAAGGTCAGGTTGGATGGGGCTCTGAGCAACCTCATCTAGTCGAAAGTGGCCCTACCCATGGCAGGGAGGTTGAAACAAAATGATCTTTAAGGTCCCTTCCAACCCAAACCATTCTACGATTCAGAGAAAGACACTATAGCTACTGTGATTGAGATTTCTCAAAACCCTTATTTTTCTCTAAGGGATCTGAGAACATTTGTCCCAGCCAATATATTATGCTGCTTGATCACAAGTACTGTGAAGGAACTTCAATTTATATGCTGCAAGACTGTTAGTTTTTAGAATCTTTTAATGTCCAGGCTACATGAGACATAGAGCTTCACGCTTCAGAACAGCACTTACCTGGATTCCTCTTTTCTTTAACAGATCGATACCAACAATATCTCTGTAATCGTAGGAGACCATTTCCTTGTGATCTTCTGTCACATAAATGCGACCATTTGTCAGGCATCCTTCAATACTGCAAACCAATAGCTTCACCTCCTTTAGAGGCTCTTTGCCAAAATATCCAAAGCTAGACAAAGAAGTTACCTTCTTAGGACAGAAGGTTCTGCACACTCCAAAACCAAATATTTGAAATGAAATTGTGATCTTCAGACAGAAGAATCAGCTTTGAAATTCTAATCTTTTCCCATCACTGTGACTCTCCACTAGATTTTCCCTCTTCAAAGAAACAAACAGAACAATCTAAAAGACAGCTCAGTTGCATTGTTCATTTAAAAATTAGGATGAAATTTATTTCCACAGCATAAAAGTTTATCTTCTGTAGCATTTTGAGGGGGAAAACTAAAATGGAGTAAAGGATGGAAAAGGCACTGAAAATACACTCCAATCCCACTCATTATTTCCTTAAAGAAGTGCAGAGTAGTTGCAAAAAAAAGGCAGCTGATGAAATGGAATCAGCTCATGCCTTCTACATGAACAGTCTCATTTCTGTGCATCAGTTATTGTGGTCGAGACCACGGAAGTCTGGGACACCTCAGCTGGAAAAGCCAGAGATGATGCTAACACAGTGGGGCTTACACTTTTTGCCAAGCTGAACTTTAAAAAAAACCCCAAAACAAAACAATCAACTCCCTCCCCCAAAACAACCCACAATATAACACAGGCAATTCAGTTGATTTCAACAGAGATAGGAAAAAATTATGGGTAGAAATAAAGTTGCCCAATTATCTTCGATCTTGATTGCTTCCATCACATTCATTATGAATTCATGTGACCACACTTTGAAACAACAAGCAACATCAAAGAAATAAAGGGATAAAAAGTGCTTTTACCTCAATACTCTCTGCTCTGCAATAGGCCAGTCAATGTCTATATCAATATCCACACTGTGCTCTGCACGCATTTCATAGTAGGCCATTTTACCACCCTAAATGAAATTTAAATTCATTCACATTTTCTGCTTGGGTTAGCACAAATACAGAAGTGCACAATTAGTACCACGTAATGAAAGCCAAGTGTCTGGTTACACAGTGGTCACAACAGATTTTACATAAAAGTAAACCATCAACAATAATGGTTTTGGCAGTGACACAGAACTAAAAATTTGAAGGCACTTTCTGCAGGCAAGGGTTAATAAGTATTTTCATTTTACAGAAATCAAAATACAGTACTGAATTCAGACTGCTCTACAACAAGAGTAAAATATGTATTATCCTAAAGAGCATGAGAAAGCAAAGCACTAACCTGCAAGTAGCCTTTCTCAATCAAATGTCTCTTTGCAAAATAAAATGAGCCATTTTCATACAGCTCCCCAGGCCAGTCTTGCCTCCGGTAGCGTTTCGCTGGATTCAGGTTTTGGGGCTCTGTCATCTTGTTTTCTGTTAACAGAGAAATAAAATGACAAAATAAGCTTTACAGAGTCACATAACTTCCTACATAGCTTTCTGTTGAAAAATTAAGGGCACAATTCAGTCACCAACTTCTTTCATTACTGGCTCTTGTTGATTAGCTTTATAAAGAATCACAGAGTGGTTTGGGTTCAGAGGGATCTGAAAGATCACTCCAATCTAAATCCCCTGCCATGGGCAAGGACACCTTCCACTAGACTAGGCTGATCAAAGTTCCATCCAGCCTGGCCATGAACACTGCCAGGGATGGGGAATCTACAACTTCTCTGAGGAATCACTGAATTGCTTCTCTTTCTTGGAACTGCGGATAACAAACCTGAGGACTACTCTGGATGTCTACCAGAAAAAAAAAACAGACACACAAAACCCACAAACAAACAAAAGAAACTTAAGAGGTTGTCAGCTCCAAAACAGTTTTCTAAAAGCAGTAGGGGGGGACATTCTTCTAGACTGTCCTTGCCAATGTGAAGTACTATTCCTGTACTCTCTCTCCTAGTGCACATAGGAATGCCCTCAGTGAACTCTGAGACCTGACAGGACCAATGAGAAATCTTCAAGGTAATAAAAAAGGAGCACATGTGAAATTTTTTTCCTGTGAAAGCCATCTTAACACTTCCCCAAAATACTTCTTACTTATGGATATGCATTATCTTAATTTTTCAGAAGTCATTTGATCAGTGTCCACAAATAAATAAACAAGTGTCTTTGAACAAACACTATCCCCAAAGATCCCATATTGTTACCAGTGCCTGAACCAGGGACCAGAGACTTCTGTCCCTAAGCCATTAAAATTCACATGCACAAAACCAGCCAAAATTCACCAGATGTCACAACCCAGCAAACATGAAAAAGTTATGGGGCATTCTGAAATACTCAAAACATCCTGAGTCTTTAGTCTACATAAACACACCTTGTGTTTCATAAATAAACTAGAGCTTTGTGCCCAATGAAGTAAACATTTACAGTCAGAGACAGACACCTTTCTCTTTCAGGGTGTATCAGTATTAAACCTTCATGCAGAAGGAACAACAGAGTTACACAGAAAAAAACCCAAATAAAACTATTTTAACACAATCAATATTCTAAAGCTGCATGGAAAAATAAAAAAGTAAAAACAACATTATATAATGTTCCTGTGAGTCACCTGAAACAGCACACTCCTGAAAGACCATTTGCAGTTACCCTTAGGATGGTAATGTTTGCACAATGTGTTCCTTGTTCTCCTCAAATATACTCCTTACAGCTGAATGATTCTTTGTCTCTCCCCACTTTAAAAGACTTTGGATGTTACTTGGTACTAGAGAATTACTTGCTCCTTTGGTAGGCCTTGAGGTTTTGTTATTTTAACAATCTACCTGTGGGGACAAGGAGGCACACAACCACTTCAGAAGGCCACTTGACACATCCAAGTGAGGTTTTTTTCTTTCACAGATGTCCATTCTAGCATCTCAAGATGTGAATTGGACTTGCATGTGGCTTCCTAAAGTGCAATCCTGAAATTACCACGCATGCTTTTGATACTCCTCTTATACTTTACCAACAAACTGTGTCACTTATTTTGCATCTTACAAGGAACAATGAGAATTCAAGTGTTTATTCTAAACAAAGGCTTAACTTTTATTCTAACTTATCTCTAATACCAAGCTCTATTTATTTTCCATGCTCTTTCACACCGTGATGCTTTCTAAACTCATGTAAAAAAAATCTTCATCTGACTCAATTTATATCTCAGAATAATCACAATATCTGAGTAACATCCACTTCTACAGAAATAAACAATGTGACAGTATCTGAAACAACCATTTTTTTAAAAAATAAAGAAAATATTTCTGCTTTAGTCACAGAAGCAAAACCAACAGAGATAATGCATGGAATAGTTCTTTGTATAAGGATAAAAGGTACTTTACGGATAAAACAAGTTACAGTCTTTATTTGTAAAATTTCAGTCTTTAGTCATCTTAGCAACTGTAGCCATGAGGTATATTTCCTCCGGGAAAAAACAGTCATATTCTTCTGGATGAGCTGATTAACATGAGTTCATTCCTTGTGACTCAAAGGCAATTTGCAACGTGACATAAGTCAGGAGCCAAACTAGCAGGATGAAACAAAGCCTAAGCCTCCGGGCCAAGAGGTTGCCATTCCATCTTCACCACGACCTTACCTCACATTATTTCCCACTTGTTAGTTACTGCGTAGCAAGAAGTAACAATATTCTAGTTAAGACCTCAGTGTCCTATCTCCATAAACAGGAATATCCACCCAGCAGAAGATAACATGTAAATTTACTGGGAGCTCTACTTTCAGCCTAGAGAGGCTGAAATTTTCAATACCTTATCACTTCTACAAAACAACTAAAGAAAGACTGAGCAATGCCTGGTAATATCAAGACAACACTACTGAGAAGGAATTTCTAACCCTCTCAGGGAACTCAGTCCGTGCCTCTGATATAACTTCCTAAAATACCACAGATATGAAAACAAAGCATTTGAAAAATAAAAAGTAAGGATAACTGTAACCAGAAGCACCTAAGTATTACCTCCTTTCTTTACCTCGCTCCATCTAAATTGATGCCGCCTCACAACAGAAAAGACAGAATCAAACCCCTCCTTCTGGATCAGATCTGCCACTTTTACAAGATCGCTGGGATGTAAACAGGGGGATGTTGCTTGAATATTTCCTACAATATCAACCTCTAAAGAAAAACAAAGAAACATTTATGAAACAATTCATACTTTTAATAACACAACCGCAAAGCGTGGTAAGAGTAGGCGCCACAAAAAAAAAAAAAAAAAAAGAGAATCTTTCAGCTTTTATTTACTAAAGGCTTTATTTATTTTTCTATATGATAAGTGCAACATCTCTCTGGGGCTACAGCATATTTCATTATTGATTTACCATGATGATGATTAAGAAACTCTCTGATGGCTTCTAGGGAAGTTGAGGAGTCTTGAGAAACTTCAGGGCTTCTGCGATGAACCTGAGCACCAAATTGCTTTGCAACCTTCTCAATCTCATCGTGGTCTGTAGAAACCCATATACTGTTGGCAGACAGTGACAGAAATTAATACAAAGAATAAATCCCAGCATTGTTGACCTACCTGGCACAATCTAACCTGAACAACACCCTGGATTATGTCTGCACTACACCTTGCAATGAAAGGAACTAGTTCTTGTATTTGCATGACTAAAATTATCCCGGTGAGTCCAACACACAACTTTTAAAAATGAGGATTAAGACACACACATTCTCTAGACTGTAAAATCTGAAGTTTGAGTTGCACTGCATGCAAGAAGCTTAAGCAACATAAAATTCACATGTGTTACCAAAAAATCCAGTGCCAGCACACAGAATTTGTTAGGCATGTTAACAGATCAATGAATTGTGAATGGGTTGAATCAGGCAGTCAAAATTGTACAAGAGTTCAGAAACAAGACTGACAACAAGTAAAAGTGCCCCAAAGTTAGAATATTAGCTTATTCTGCAATTAGTTTAAAATTTATTAATCGGTCTCTATATAGTCCCAGAGAAAGAGCTGTTTAAGTTACGCGTGTTTTAGCACAGAAAACTTCCAGTACTGGTAAAGAAAGATTGTGATCATTTGGGGAAAACAAACATTGACAAAAGGAAGGGCTAAGACTGAATATCATATGATGATAAACACTGAGCAACTGTGAGGCCACTGTTGTCATCATTGTGACAAAAGAAATGTGAGCTATGAAAAATAACCTTTCCTCTCTCAGCATTCTCAATGCACTGTCCCTAGCAAATGGTGCTTTAGTTACATTTTTTCACCCAAAGACATAATGGGATCATCAGAATAAAAATACGTATGACAGTGACAGTAACACCAAGTCACACCCACATGAACAAATACAGAAGAGGTATTTTCCATAAACTGCTTTGGGGTGGTTAACTTAAATATACACTCCCCACTCAACTAACAGAGTTTTGTTGTGTAACAGGCACCCTGTCAGCCGAGCTGTTTCAAAGGTGACTAGATAAACCTGGAGCACACCCACCTACTGCACCTGTTGTGCCTCAAAGTTGGGCTGCACATCCCTATCTGGCTTCCTGTTGGGCAAATTCATATGGCAAATAGAAGCCACCAGAGGTCATTAAGCAACATGGATTCAAATTCCTTAAGTAATTACCAGTAACTTAAGTTGGAAATGTTCTTGACTGTTTCTTTATTAAAAATAAAACTAAGTGAGCCGTGCTTCCTCTACTTTTCAGACACAGTAAAAAAGATTTTCCAGAATAGATAATGGTACAGCAGGATGAGGTACAGAGGGCTCATGTTCACGTCCAGCTCTGGATCCAGATGTAGGTGGGCTACATTTGTACTTGACAGCACTGAGTCCTTGCTCTGAACATAATGCAGTAGGTTTGCATTGGGAACCTGCCCCCAGGTGTGCTACATACCAAATACATCCTAACCGTGCCCTGGGCTTGTTTCTCAGTGTATGTGTAGAAGATTCTCCTTTTGTTCTGGCAGCAAAATCTGTAATGCCCACATTCTTAACACTAACAACACACTTGTTTCCATCTAGCTCTAATTGTTGCTACCATAGTTTCAGACACTTTGCCACAAACTGAGCTTCTGTTCTGTATCATGGGAATGCATGATTATCTCTTTCCACTCGACACTGGCAGGACTGCCTCTGACATGCTGTGGGCTCCCCAATAACAGAAAGAAAAACGGGTGCAACCCAGCAGAGAGCAGCCCGATGGCTGGGTCTGGGAGCACACCTGTGCCAAGAGATGCTGAGATATCTTGGTTGGTCTCCTGAGGAGAAGGGAAGGAGTGACTTCATTGCCGTCTTCAAGTACCTGCTGGGCAGGTAGAGAGAAAACAAAGAAGCTTTTGCTGGATGAGCACAGTAACAGGGCTATTGACTCCCGGAACCAGTGCCCAGAAGGGCTGTGGCGTCCCTGTCCATGGAGATCCCAAGCTCAGCCTCCTGTTCCTGAGCAACCCTCACCAGCACAGCTCTGGGTAGAAGGGAGCACCAGATGACCACCAAGCAGTGTCATGTCGTGATTCGACCATGCACAGGAGATTACCTACAGCCCGGCAGTTCCATTCAATGCAGATCTTTTTAAAACGTCAGTGTTTACTGTCAAGCATCGCCAGCTAGAGGCTCCCCAACCAAGTCAGTTCATCATCATCATCATCCTGGGTCAGAACAACTTCAATTTCAAGTTACTGTAAGACTAATTCCTTCATTCCCCCACTGCTCACCCTCACCAGGAAGGGAACAGTGGAGTTCGCGGCAGGGTCCTGCCTGCCGGCCTTGCCTGATCCTTAACCCGCACCCCCCACGTCTTCAGTGAGGATCTCCTGCAACACACCTGCCTCACTCACAGGATGGGTAAGGCCGGAGCGGACGGCGGAGCTCACCCGGTCCCACCTCCCTGCTCGGTACCCGCACCCCGGGCCGGGCTCCCGCCCCCGGCACCCTGAGGGGCGGTGGGATGGGGGGTGGGATATGGGGTGGGATGGGCAGGGGGGCCCGTGCGTGCGCACCTGTGGAAGACGCCGGCGTCGATGGCGGCGCGCAGCACCCACCCGATGAGCGGCACCCCCGCCAGCAGCTTGATGTTCTTCAGCGGGATCCCCTTGCTGCCGCCCCGCGCCAGCACCAGCGCGGCCAGGTGAGGCTGCGGCTTCCCCTCGCCCGCATCCATGTCCGTGTCCGTGTCCGTCTCCCGTCCCGAGCCGATCCCCGCGCGCGGCCCCGCCCCGCGAGGGGGAATGCCGGGAAGTGTAGTCCCGCTCCTGCCGCGCATGGGCGCGGGCTGAATGGGGTGCGTTCGGGTGTCCCGCCCTGTGCATACGGAGAGGGGGGGAAAGGGGGATTTTTGGCAGCGGGACCCTCGCACGCCTCGGGCCGGGGGTGTCCCCGCCCCGCCGGGCACACGGGATGTGTTCCTGGGCAGGTGGGCTCCGCCACCGCAGAGTGCCGGCCGCCGGGGGCGGAGCGCGCTCGGCATCCCGCGGCTGCAGCGACGCCGATCCGGGAGGCTTTCCCGAATTCCAGGGGTTTCCCCTGCGCCATCTGCTTCCCGGCAGAGGGCAGAGAAGCCTCACGGAGCCTCCGCGCGGGGGAAGGGGAAGGGAAGCCAGAGCGCGCTCCTCGCCTCTGTTTTCTACCTCCTAAAAAGCAAATTAAAGGATAAAAACACACGATGCTAAATTATTCGGACTGCCCTGTAGAAACCGAATGGGTAAAACGAAGTAGTCCACTGCTGACATAGGGCTGCACAGGAATTTGGGGTTTAATGTACTTTAGAAAGGAGAGGCTGTTGAACAGCATCACAGAGTCACTCCTGGAGACTTGGGGTCAGAGGTGTCCTCTGGTCATTTAAGGAGTGTTTATCACTGCCAAAGGAAGCACTCCCATTTATGTTCATCTGTAGGCAGGCATTTAAGAGGAATAATCATATTGCGGGGGGGAGGGTGGGGTGGGTGTTGTTTTTACCTTCTGAGGTGTTCAGAGACACAGCAGAGGTGGGCAGCTTGCTCTCCTGCTCTGCAGATCAAGGCAGCACCTTTCAGGCTGCTTTTTTTTTTCAGATAAGATTGAGACTAGTAGCCACAAAATGCCGAGCACTGTATTTCCTGCAGGCTACTTTCCATGCACTTGCTTCTAATTCTTTTTTAACTCTAGGGTTTCAAGACTGCTGCATCTGAATTCCCACTTGCTTAGCACTGCGCTTCTGTCAGGGATTGCTGTGCCCACGACAGACAAAGTTCAACAAAACACGTGCCCAAACAAGGCTGACTTCAGTGCAAAGCCTGGTGGTCCTGCTGAGAGAACCACAGAATCAAAGAATCATTAAGGTTGGAAAAGATGAGTCCAACCTTTGGCTGAACACCACCACATCAACCAGACCACATCACCAAGTGCCATGTGCAGTTGTTTCTTGACTCCACCACCTCGCTGTGCAGCCTGTTCCAATACTTGACCACAGTGAAGAAATTAAGAACATCCGTAATTTGGTTCATCACATTGTGAAAATGTTATGACTTATCAATAATAATATTTCAGCTACCCAATACAGTTCAGTACTGTTCTTATAGTCTAGGAATATCCCAAGCAGGGAGCTGAGTCTGGATTCAACTTTCATTTACAGAGGAAAGAAATGACATTAGAAGATCTGGCATACATCACAGATCTAGATGGGCTTCATCTAGTTAGAATGTTTTTACAAATCAGCTTAATTTTTTTTTCTCTTCATATCAAAAGCAAATCTTTCATTCATGGGGCTGAAATGGTTGTCAAACAAGTGTCTTAAATACTTTTGTCTTTTCACAGACATGCATGTAACCCAGTCCTGATGAGTGTCCATAATGTGAACTTCGTGACCTGTCCAGGCAATTTAGAGATTCATGTCATAGCAAAGGTTTTCCTTATCTTTACTAAATCTTCTTTTCTGTAATATAAGTCAATTCATTCCTGTCTTATCCAAAACAGATCTAGAGATTAGATTATTCCTTCAGCAGGCATGTGCCTATTTGAAAATAGGCATCCTCTCAACTCTCAGATTTTTCCTGCCTGGGATTATACTTGTCAGTTCAGTCTTTGTCCTAGTTCAAATCTTCCAGACTTCCCAGAGAGAATATTGCAAGCAAGTGAAGCAGAAGGATTACTGCTTCACATACCTTGGGAGTTCATGCTCTCATTTATACATCTCTGTATCATTTACCTTTTCTTGTGCAGTATTGACACAATTCAGCCAGTGGTTTGCTTTGATCTAAGTCTTGTTTCAGCAAGAGCTGGTATGTAGCCAGATACTTCCAACCTCTGTCTTTGCATCTGGCTATATGTGCCCCAGTGCAGTTTCTTGCAGTCATTCCTACAGCAATCTGATCTGTCTCCACCTTAAAGTGGTTTCATGTTAACCCCATTCCTCTAGTTTATTTATGTGAAAACTATGTGAGACCTTATGGAGACTTTTGCTGAGTTTATGATGCCTGGTATCTACTTCCTCTTATTCTAGCCACAGACCTGGTTTTGTGGGTTGAAATTGTACTGGTTTGACTTGTTCTAGGTAAGTTTTTATTGACAACTACTAATTGCTTTGATTTCTTTTGTGTGCTTATCAAAACTTGTTGATTATTTATTCCAGCATTTTTTTCCACAGGATCAAGTGTTTGACTAATGGTTGAAATGCATCTGTGTCAACATGTTAGTTCAGATCAAGAGTGCACTTCTGAACTGAGTCTCCAACTACATAAAACTGTTGCTCTGTCACACTAATTGCTAAAGCAGACATAGCAGATAGTTCCCAGGCTCTTCCTTTCTCCCTGTTTTTAATGTAGGGAGCATTTTATGCTTTCTAGTCTCAGTAACTCTACCTGGTTCTGAGAGTTCATCAGCCACCTGCTTCCATATCCAAGGATGGAACTCGGCTCTGAGTTAGTTTGAGCACACATTACTCACCTAAATACATTCTGACTCATTTTTTCCGTATTTGTACTGGCGTCTCACTCCTGAAGGGACTGTGTGGGCAATGGCACTCAGTGAGATAAGAACATTTGCTACTCTAGTAACAGAGTAGCGGAGAACAAAACAAAGAATATAATGTTTTCCACTTCTTTGGATCATGTACCCAGTTTTATGTAATCATGAAGTGGCCTGCAGGGATGGGTTTCCCAGCATGGAGAAAAGGGTTTCAGCTCTCTCATCACCACTAGCTGATGCAGCACTCATTCCCACATCACGTATTGTGGACAAGGTCTTGTAACTGTACTGCCTGCCTGCCCCTAGTCCTGTCATTCCCAATTGTCCCTGAACAAGTAGAGCGAAACTGTTTAATTTCAAGGAAATACTGGTATAGAACTAAAATTAGCAGGAATAACTAGGTAGAGCAGCCTGATCATAAAACTCACACAACATGACCTAAAGACAATTTTTACTTGTGTTTCTGACAGACAAAGCCATCATCTGTCTCACCTCACCATATCACAAGTGTAATTTTCTCCCAGCTTTATCTATTTTAAAAATATCTTCCGTACTATATGATTCCATTTGGAATAATAAAATCTGGGAGTTTCATTTCTGGCCACCATTCAGTTGCTATACAGTATCAGTTTCTCTCAAGAAAGAAGACCATTCATTCGTGTGCATGTGTAACAGAAAATGAACAAAACCAGAGGCATGCAGGTCTGTGTTGAGGTGTTACTGTGATCATTGTTCAAAGGTTATCATCCACCAACAGGGAGAACATTGTGGAACTTAGACTATTAGTTAGGGAAATGTTCTGCATTATGTGGTTGTTATTAATGTGTATCAGGTACTTCTGAACAAGAAACCACACTAGTAGTGATGGCTGGGGTCTGCTTTCATACAGTACCCTCGGAATTTCATCCACACTGGTCCTAACACTCTTCATATTGTGAAAAGACGGGAAAAAAATTTAATTTAATAAATTAGTCTCTGAAGCTCACACTGGAGCCTTGTGGTGTGTTGGTCAAAGCCAAACGCATTAAAAAGCAATGGCACAACTGCTGTTGGCCTAACTGGGGCCAGGAGTCTGTGTGTGTGTGTGTGTGGAGTCTCATTTGCTTTTTGCCAGTAGGGCTCCATAAGTAACAGTGCAGGTGGGTCCAGTTTTCCAGGGTCCTGTCTTTTTCTAGGACTCACCTAACTAAGTGAATACTACAGAAGCAGGTAAGAAAGACTCAATGGAAGCATGTAGTGGAAGCCTCCAGAATACTCTTGTTTGTGGGTGAACTAGTGCAAAGGAAACTGGGAATGGGCCTGGTAAAATCTATCAAAGTGCCTGTCCCTGTTATTGGAGGCTTCACGAAAGCCTTGGGCTAATACAGCCTGTCCATACATTGGAGTGAGGTAAATAAAAGTTACCATGTTTAGAAAAAAGGCCAAGGAAATGTTCAAGGGTCAGAGATTTCTTAAAAGCAGGCAGGAAGGAATATGATTACTTAGAGTTTACGCTTGACCTGATGTATTATAGGGACTTTCTGCAGAAATGAAATGGAGAAAACTACTTTGCTGCAGCATATTGAAATGCACTGTGTTTAATTCTATGCCTGCTTGATGGAGTGTGTTCCCTTTGGCAATCTCATGGACATACAAGAAAGCAGAGAGAATTGAAATATGTATATTAAAGAGTAATTTCAAACTGCTGAGGTGAAGTCTTTATTACTATTACCAAGACCATTACATTATCTGACAAATTACGTTGACATTACTTGTCTGGATACAAAATAATAATTATTTTTTGTAGTAACAACATTTAAATTTTACTATAAAAGAATCCAAAAAAACTTTGTAAATCAAGTCAATGTTACAGACATTTACACTTAGACGTCATTTTTGATACCATGACAGATTCATCCAGGTATCTAAATGAGGTAGTAAGCTGGAAGCCTGAACACCTCAGGTTCTTTGCATAGCCAAAGTTCAAGTATCCTTTGGGAGGTACCTTTGGAGGACAGTTAAAGGCACCTAAACTTTGGATTGCCCTCAGAGAGGGTACATCAGCATCTTTTCCCAGCTGGAAAATGAATTTTAGCAGTGCTATGTATGTCACAATACTCAGCTTTCTCATATGCCAGGTTAGTTTGTCCTGATTATATGGACATGGTTAAGCTTTTAGCCAGATGTGCAAGCAGAAAGAAATTTTCCCTAGTTCAGATTTGCAATGACCTTTGTTACCTTGATTGTTGTTTTTTAAATTTTCTTTTGTAGTGTGATTTAATCTTGATCATCCCTAAAACCATCTTCAGAAATTCCCTCCTACTTAAGGGTCTTCGAACATGAATGATGTTTTCTTCCTGTATTTTGTGGCTTTTCATTCTCTTTATTCCAACTTGTGGGTATCTCCTTACAGTGTCAGCATTTTGTGAATGGTTTTTTGTGGTTTTGTTTGTTTGTGTATTTTTAACTAAGCTTCTATCACATGCACAGCCTAGCATATTTTTTCTAGCCTATTGTTCTTACATCTTTTCTCCATCAACTAGCCTGTGGGAGTCTAAATCAACCCCAAAAATATGAGATACTTGGTGCCAACTGGCAAAGCAAGGGACCAAAAAACCTGCCTGGTTTTCCTTCTTAGAATGAAAGTGGGAACAAATGTCAAGGCAAATGGAGCTCTTTTAGTAAACACTGAGAGGGCACATGATAGTAATTGTCACACAAGTAAAAGATTTATTTCAAAGTGAAATTTCATTGAATGAAATTTCCAGAAATTAATTGAAATGAAATGTTATGGGATGAGATGCAATGAAATGAAGTGAAATGGAGTGAAATGAAATGAAATTTCACAGAATGAAATTTCTAGAAATGAAATTAATTGAAACTCCATGGAATGAAAGACAGTGAAATTACGTGATCTTCATTTCATTCCATTGTTTAATTTCATTATATCTTCATTATTTCATTTCATTACATGAAATTTCATTATTTTATTTCATTATTTCATGAAATTTCATTTCACTTCATTATTTAATTTAATTTTTCATTTCATTATTTCATTTCTTTTGATTTTTTTATTTAATTCCATTTCATTATTTGATTTGATTGCATGCTTATGCATGATGTAATTTCACATTCATGCATGAAGTAATTGGATGCTCATGCATGAATTGATTGGGAATTTATTAACACCTTTGTGCAACAAAGGAGAGATATTGTCTTGCTTTTTTGAGAAGAAATCTGGAAGAATCCATCACAGAAAGGAGATCTTTGGGGTATGAAAGTTCACAGTCTTGAAAGAAAGGCAGGTTGGGTATTCCTAAGAATTGTCTTACTTTTTATAGACACATGTTAACACAAATTCTGCATTAACATAATAAAAAACTCAGCTTCTGAGATGAGTGAGAAGGACCAGGAACACAGGTAGGAAAACCTCACGTAGAAAGGATTTCCCCACCCTCTGGAATGCGATGATTTGCTCGCAGCACTGTCTCCTCACTGGATCAGGTGCAGGTGATAGGCTGTCCAGGGAACGGGGGGGCCTGCAAGACCTTTCTGTCCTGGCCCCTCGTGTGTGGGAGCAATCCTTGGACATACACAGCTTCAGAGGTGAAATTGAAATTTCAGCAATGGGCTCCTGGAAGAGAATGACGGTTCTTTTCCAGAGGAAGGAAAACATGTAGCCCAGGTGTTTCAGGGGCAGATGACAGGCTCTCTAAGGGAGGCAAAAGCCACCAAGTCCTTTCTTCATCTCCCCCTCCACTTCAATGGGCAGCAACCCCAGGTGTGGCTGGTGAGGATGAGGAGAGAGCTGGGGGCTGCTTTTTGGGGGGTTACCTGGGTGTACCAGCCACAGGGAGCTGCTGGAGTGGGTGATCCCAGGGGGTCTCTCGAGGAACAATGGTGAGAGCATCTTACAGGAGCAGGGGGAACACCTGGATGCACCTGGAGATGGTGAAGGGACTTGAACACAAGTCCTATGGGGAGAGGCTGAGGGAGCTGGGGTTGTTTATCTGGAGAAGAGGAGGCTCAGGGGTGACCTCATCACTCTCTAGAACTCCCTGAAAGGAGGTTGTAGCCAGGTGGGGGTTGGTCTCTTCTCCCAGGCAACCAGCAGTAGGACAAGAGGACATGGGCTTAAGCTCTGCCAGGGAAGGTTTAGGTTAGATATTAGGAAGAAATTCTTTCAGAGAGAGTAATCAGGCATTGGAATGGCCTGCCTAGAGAGGTGGTGGATTCACCATCCCTGGAGGTTTTTAAGATGAGACTGGACGTGGCACTTAGTGCCATGATCTAGTAATTTCAGTGGTGTTGGATCAAGGGTTGCACTTGATGATCTCAGAGGTCTCTTCCAACCCAGCTGGTTCTATGATTCTGTGGAGGATTCAAGGAAGGTGCCAAGGGATGAGCCATGTGCCAAGGGGCAGCGCAGGAGAGGGTGGCAGCAGGTGGGCCAGCCCGTGGGGGCACAGGGGAGGAAAAAAAAGGGTGGGAATGGTGAGGGGGAAAAGTGGGGGAAATGTGAGGAAAAAGGGGCAGGAAAGATCGGGGAGGAAAGGGTGGGAAACATGAAGAGAGAAAAAGGGCAGGAAAGCTGAGGGGAAAAGGAAGAGAAAAAAGGGTGGGGAAAAAAGGGCAGGAAATGTGAGGGAAAAGGGAGAGAAAAAAGCATGAGAAAGGTGAGGGGGAAAGGATGGGAATGGTGAGGGGGGGAAGGGCAGAAAAATGGAGAGGAAAAAAGGCAGGAAAGAGAAGGGGCAGGAATAGGAAGAGAAAAAAGGACGAGAAACAGGTGGAAAAGGGCGGGAAAGGTGAAGTAACTGCACACTCATGCGTGAAGTAATTGGGCGCTTATGCATATATTCAGTGGGCATTTATTATCACCTTTATGCAACAAAGGAGAGATATTGTCTTGCTTTTTGAGAAGAAATCGGGCAAAATCAGTCACAGGAAGTTTTCAGGGTCTGAAGGTTCACAGTTTTGAAAGAAAGTAGCTGAGGTATTTCTGAGTATTGTCTTCCTTTTTATAGGCACATCTTTCTTCAGAGGAATTCTGTATTAACGTCATAAGAAAAACCAGATTCTGGGCAAGGAGGACCAGAAATGCAGGTGGGAGAACCTCATCGGGAAAGGATTTTCCCATGTTCTGGAACATGATGATTGGATTGCAGGGCTGTCTCCTCACAGTGAGACATGAGCAAGTGGACACTGTACCCCCTGAGCCACTCTGACATGTCAAATCTGTGTAAGCACAATGTTGTTCACGCTATTGAAGAAATTTGATTTTCTTGATTTAGCAACACGGGTGTAGGTTTTGATGTACATCTCTGTACAAAAGACTGGGATCAAACCCCATCCTTTTGCACTAAGAATAAAATATGTAGTCACAGTCACAATCCAGGTTTTCCCCCATTCCAGGTTCTGGCCACAATCCAGTCTGGATTTCCCTGTGTTCCGGATCTTTGGGTAATTCCAGTCCAGGTTTTTCCCCACTCTGATTCCTGGCGTCCCCCAGTCTGTGTCTTCTCCCATTCCAGATACCAGCCGTGATCCAGTCTGTATTTTCCCCCATTTCATATCCCGGCCTCAACCCAGTCTGTTTTCCTCCATTCCCAATTACATCTTTGATGAGGTCCAGGTTTTCCCCCTTCTGGATCCTGGGCCCAATCCAGTCTGGACCAATTGTAGACTCTTGG
>JAWWEU010000189.1:0-19135 GCA_035583155.1 Acropternis orthonyx | reverse complement strand
GACATTTATCCGTGGATGCTGTCTGTGACCAGGGACACTCATCTGTGGGGTCTGTCTGTGTCCATGGACATTTATCCGTGGATGCTGTCTGTGTCCAGGGACACTGGACCATGGGGTCTGTGTGTCCCGTGTCTCCTCTGCCTCCCCTGACCACGGCCCCTGCCCTGTGAGCACTGTAGGGTTGCACACTTGATCCAAGCTTTTCCTTTTGTCCTTCCCATCTGTAAGGGCACTGCCAGGGCTGGAAGGGCAGGGTGGGGACAGGAGCCTGTTGGGGTTGGAGCTCAGGAGGTGGGGCTGGAGGCAGAGGGACCCGGGGCAGCAGATCCTCAACCAAGCTGTGGCATTTCCCAGGAGCTCCATAGCCTTGTCCAAGCCACTTCCCACCCCCTCCTGCCTCTCTCTTTGCTTTTATCTGAGTCTGCAAACTCGGGGGGATGGACTGTCACTCAGAGCACGGCACTGGGACCTGCACAGGCACTGCCTGGGATCCAGCACGCTGAATCCAGCCTCGGGAAGGATGGACCCTTCTCCTGGGAAGCTGCAGGGCTTCTTTTCCCTCTGACCAGCTCTCTGGCCCCCATCCCAGCAGAACTCAACCCAGGATGAAGCCTTTGCCTTTGCTCCATCCCAGCCCTGCTCTCAGTGTTTCCAGCTGTTCAGGGACAGGTTCACACATGGCACAGCAAAGAGGGAATTTAGGAGAGGGAAGTGGGTCCCAGAGCAGTGACAAACCCTCTGTGGGACCCAGGAGATCTCTCTTTAACAGGCAAAGATGGAGCACATATTTCTGAAGCAAAGATGAAAAATGTTTCTGTTTATTTTGGTTTCCTATCAAGCTGGAATTAATACCTGGAAAACTATCAACATTTTAAGATCATAAAACACTGGGACTGGCTTCTTTTGCCTGGTTTAAAGAGAGGCCTTGGAAAAGATATGAACCTTAAAGTTGTTTTGTATGGGTCATTAGTAATTCAGACTTTCCATAAACAATACCCTGGTTTACTCTGTTGTTATGAGAAGGAAGAGAGAAAAATAAAAAGAAATACAGAAATACAGAGAAGAGAAAGAGAAGAATGAAAAGAGAGAGACAAAGAGGAAATTTAATAACCAACCTGTGATTTGATACCTGATTCTGACTGGAGCATGCACAAGAACTTGTAGGAGATACTGGCAAAATGAGTAACAATCACTAAATAAATTAAATAAAAAGGGAGAGTTACACTAGTGCCTGCAAAGAGCTGATTTACCAAACTATAGTTACTGCAAGGGCAAGGCACACACATGATGTGAGAAACTAACTGAAATCCCCCTCCCAGGGATCCTGGGAATGGTTTGAACCCAGTCCAAGCATGAAACTCCCCCAGATGTGTGAGGTGATGAGTGGGGAGAGGAGGAGGAACAGAGTGGGGAGACACAGAGGGTCTGAGAGCAGCTCTGAGCCCACGGGGAGGGGGAGGCAGAGACTGTCTGTCTGTCTGTCTGCAGAGCCAAAAGGCACAGGCAGCTCATGCTCCTCTCCTGTGTTTCCAGGGAAAAACTGCCCACAGCCCACATGGAGTGGATCCCCTCTTGGGAAAGTGGTCCTTGCACAGGGGCCTTTGCAACCCCCTGGCCAAAAACGCCTCCCTTTGTGCCTGGGTAAAGGTGATACCCAGGGAAAGACCAGGCTGGATAATCCCTACCTGCCCCCCACCCCACCCCCAGCACTTGGCCATTTGGGATGGGCACTGGCCGGGCAACCCGGGTGTCTCCAGGGGTGTTGCTGCTCCCCAGCCCTGCCAGGGTAACCCCCAATTTCCAGGTGGATTCTGTGAGCTTGAACTATCCCTGCCTGCAAACCTGAGCTGCCTTTTACATCACACCAGTATCTGGAGTCTTAGGAAACAGTGGACTCACTCCTGGGCTTTGTTAGGCAGCCCCTCCATGAGCTCAGCCTGTGTGGAGTGTGCCTGGCACTGCCTGGGATTGCTGCCTCCTGAAGCAAGGGATTCATCCCTGGGTACCTCTGGGTCTGTGAACTCATTCCCAGGTACCTCTGGGTCTGTGAATTCATTCCTGGATACTTCTGGGTCTGTGAATTCATCCCCAGCTACCTCTGGCTCTGTGAGTCACCAACCAACCACCTAAGCTGCCTCATTCCATTCTAAAACATCACCGCAACAAACCCAGTCCCATCTGTGTCTTGTTACTAAAGCCTGAGCCTAGAGCTCAGCCTGGCTCATAAAACCTGCCTTCCCAAGGCATTCTTGCCACCTTGGCCACTCCATAAATATTAAATTGGAGACTTGAGCTGTTTTTTCCCAAACTAAGAGGAAGGCTTGCATTGGTAAGGTCATCACTCCAATGGGGTTCTGATAACCTGGTCTCTCCCTGCAGAGGCAGCACTGAAAGCTCTGGGTGTTCTGGTTTACCTTGAAAGAGCCTGTGAAAAACAGGGTGAGGATGTTTGCAACAAGATCCAGAGTTTTCTCTTGGGTCCCAGTACCAGAAAACCAGAAAAGCAGAGTTTTCCATTGGGTCTAACCATGGTAGATTTGACTTTCTAATTCCCAGGAACAGAGTGGTACAAAAAGGTGTTTTCCGGTGAAGCCTCTGAGGAGATTTGGGGATTTACCCCAAAATGAAAGAGATAAACTTACAAGAACTAGTGATAAGTAACCTTACACGTGGGCACTGAACTCCAGTTATACCAGAGGCAGTTTGCCACACTGCAGACAAGAATTCTGCCTAAATTCAGCTGGAAAGGAGCAGCAGAAAACCCACTTAACTTTCCTTGCTGCCTTGACATGGTTTGGTCTATTCAGATGTTAAAGCAATGGTTTGTATTTGTGTTTAGACAATCCTGTTCTGCTCAAGCAACTCAAAAGCTGCACTCATTGAAGAACAGAGGAACCTAAACACAGGAAAGAATTTGAAATAATTAAGAGCTTAATTTAGAGCATCAATCCAGTCATGTTGGCTGGTGAATAAAGCTCTCTTATGTGTGTGTATATATATATATATATATATATGTACAAATACTGTGCATCTGAGGGCCACAGTGAGAGTGGTCCTGCCCATTCAACCTGTTGTAACTTTACTCCTGAGTTTACTCATCACTCCCATCTGTGCCTGACTCTCCAGACCCACCACAGCCCCAGCAACACCCACAGCTCTGCCAGTCGGGCACTGAGACCCTCTGCCCACGCTGTGAAGGACTGGACCAGCTGGGGGAACCTACTGGAAAGGGAACAATCCCAGCAAACTCCTCCCAAAAAGTGAAACAAGATGATGCAGCCAAATCTGAGTGTGGGAATGAGCTTAATAGCCTCCATCTCCGGCCCGTGCCAGAGCTCAGGAGCGTGGCCCTCCGAGATGAGTGGGCATGTGCATGTCAGCAACAGGCCTGATTGCTTTTGCAGGAGCTGCTTTGGCTCATTTGGGCTGTGGGATGGGTGTCATTTCCAGGAAGATCTGGCCATTCTTTCCCATTGTCTTTCTGGAAAGAGGCAGCTGGTCCTGGAGAAAGGCTGAGCAACACATCACAGGCACACCTCACACCAGGCTCTGATCTTTCTCGTGGGGGTTGGATAAAAAACTTACTGGGCATGAGGAAAAGAGAGAAAAATTCAACTGAAAAATGAAACACGTTCTTCTGGCAGCAATAAGTGGAACAGCTCAGCAAGGGCAGTGGGAAACATCCCTCCGGAGGGGCAGAGCAAGCCTTGCAACCTCCAGAAATCCGTGATCTGGGGAGGATCCTTCTGTCTGGAGAAGGATCTTTGGGCAGGGGAGACAGGGCGTGATTCAGGACAGTGAGGGTGAGATGAGCACAACTTGCTGGGTGTTTTGCATGACTCAGGACAACGACCCTGTGCAGCGCTGATGACATGGGAATTACTGCCCACCTATTTGGTGAGAACTAATTCCCACCCCTGCAATCCCTGTTTGCTGGGTTTGCCTTGGCTTCTGTCTTGGGATAAATATTGCCCTGGATCGAGGTTTGACCAGGATGTTCCCTTTAGGAGCTGGGCACTCCCTGCCTCAGGAACAGGTCAGGCAGCTCAAGGGCCAGCTTGGCTTTGTTCTCCCAGCCCTGAGCAGATCTCCAGGCTTTTGGCTTGGGAGCTGTTAATTCCAGGAAAAAGAGCTAATGTTTAGGTTAACTTTTCCATGGCTATTAGTGGAAAACCGCACTGCAGTAGTGTGTGTGGAAAGGTTGCAATTTTTGTTCCCAGGCTCCACAGCAGAAATCTGTGAGCTGGGATGCAAGGATGGGTCAAACAGCAGCTCCTCGTCAGTGCCTGTGTGGCTTTGGCTCTGCAGGGAGAAGGATCATCAAACAAGCAGTAACATGGCAGAGAACAGGGGTGTGGGGTGGCCTGGGGGTCTGCACAGCTGGTTTTGCTCTCAGGTCTGAAAAGGGACCCTGTGTGGGGTTTAAACCAGGAGGGTTTGAAACCGTATCTCCTAGTTTCTGGTCTTTGTTTCAGGAGGAGGTTCCTGTTCATGACACTGAAATCAGACAATTGCAGCTGAATTTCCTCATCTCTAAAACAGGCTCCTAATTCAAGATAGGGGAAGGCCCAGGGGAGTTTCCAGCATGACAGATTTTCTTCCTGTGATGTTCCTCATTAATCAGTAATACCTGGCCTTCCCCACATCACCCCTCACCATGGCTACTCTAATAAAACACATTTCCTGCCTTTCAGTGAACTCACTGGGGGTTTGTGTGGCAGCATTTGCTCCTCGGTATCCAATTATGAGCAAACAATTACAGCCCTGGGGATGTTTTCCTTGGATTTGTGCACTCCAAGCCCAGGCTACCTGCTACATTCCCTCTGTGTTTTTTCCCACAGCTCTAATAAAGCAGCCCTGAGTTAAACCAGAATTCCCGTGTGCCGGCAGTGCTTAATGGGCTTCACAGCTCCTGCTGAGCCTGCAGAGGGCTGAGTTTGCTGCGAGTCCCTCGTGGTGACCGATCCTTGGTGCCAACACCAAAATGAATGGCTTTAGTGCACCCTACAGTCTGTGAGCCACTGGTGGGACGTGGGCTCTGCTTTACCAGGTGTAGGCGCCTTCTGCTGGTAGGGACACACAGGAGAGGGTGGTTCTTTACTGGCAGAGCCCTTTGGGACAGACTGGGCTTTGCACATCCCCTGCCTTGGGCACGGGGTGGCACCCACAGCAGGTACCTGCAGGTTTCAGAGGGACACCAGTGCCAGCAGAGCTGGGAGGGAGGGGGAGCTGAAGCCCCAGGGGCACAGCAGAGCTCCAGGCAGCAGCACAAGGCCAGCTGGAGCTGTGCTGCCCACACAGGGTGGCTGCTGCCCTGCCCTGCCCCGCTGAGTCTCTCCATGGCTCTCCCAAAGTGCCACTCACAGGTTTGTGGTGTGTATGGGCATGACCCGAACTGGACCAGGAGGCTCTGCAGGTACCATGACTGACAGATGTGGAACACCAGGACTGGCTCAGCAGGGAGATGTTGGACACCAGATCAGGAATTATGGGGTCAGAACCACCTTGTGTGTGTGTGTGTGTGTGGAGGGGGAAGGGATGGGTCAAACCGCATGGAGCTGGGGTGGCCCCATATTCCTCATGGATTCCCTGGAGCCCACATTGGGAAGCCCTGGAGTAGCTGTCAGACACAAATAGCCCTGGAACACTATAATACCCCACAGCTCCTGGAGCTCTGACCCAGCTCAGATGGGCACCACAGTGAGGGCACTGCCCCTCAGCCTGGTCTGGAACCCCAGAGTGGCCAGTGGGTCACAGGCTCCACCTGGGGGGTTTGGCCATAGAGACCAGATCAGATAAAGCCAGAGGTTTTGGGGTGCCACATGTCACGGCCCTGCCGCCTGGACACGTGAGAGCTGGTCTGCCACAGGGTCCAGTGGGAGCTCTGTGATCTATCTCTCCCTCTTCCTCCTTCTCTCTCTCCGTGTTTCCACTGCTTCTCTTTCTTTGCTCCTTTCTTGATGCTTTGGGTGATTTGGAGCTGGAGGGATTGGATTTCGACCCAAGTGTTGTGGGTTGATTGGATCGTGACTTAAGTGTTGTGGGTTAATATGTGCTGGGTCGATATTGTGGTGGAACACTTTGTCTGGCTTTTGTAGTGCCCTTTTTGAACCTTTGCTATGTTCCCTTATTTTCTCCTCTAAATTAATACAGAAAACCCTTGGGAACAAGTCTGTGTCTTATTCTCTTGGCACGATCTCAAGGTGTTAAAAACCCCTATATAAATATATTAAAGTAAAGCTGCTGGCTGAGCTGTGAGCGGCTCTCAGGGCTGGAGTGGTGCAGGAGATGCTGTAACATCCCACACTGCCAACAGGATGCTTCAACCTCTGACACCCTGACAAGGTGTGAGCCCCTTCCTGGATCCCCCACATCTTTATCTTCCCCACTCTCATCCCAACAGTCTGACTCTGCTCTTTTCACACTTGGTGCAGGTTATTTGCCCAGGGTCCTGCAGGTCCCTCTTGTTTCACACCCAGCATGGGGGTCTGACTAGGGAAAGCCAAGGGTTGAGCTAAGCTGTGGTTTAAGTCACCCCTTGGCTTACAGGTACAGCACCTGCTGCTGGTGCCTTTGTTGGTGGGGGGGTTTGTGTGCCTGGCAAGGCCCTGAGGGGTCCCCCTGGTTGCTGCTGTAAGACCCAGGGCTCCCCTCACAACTTCTCAGTGCAGATGGACCCAGGCACAGTCCCAGTTTTTCAGCTGGGGCTGCTGCTTATTTTCAGGAATTCATTGCAATCCCACAGGAAACAACGACCTGGCTCTCCCATAAGGATAAGGAGAGCAAGCCCAGCCCACTGCTGGAAGCTGCAAGAGGGAAACACACCACAAAAGCAGCATCAACATTCCCTCAGCAAGAAATGGGTACGGGGGGGATGGGTTTCCTGGGCACCTGTCGCAAGGTGATTCTCGTTGCATCTCTCTAAATTCTTCTACTGAACAAATTTGCAGTGTTTTCTGTGAGAATTGACATACCTGGACACTTTCCTGCTGCTGGTCTCCTGGGCCCTGCAATCCCACCCCCACAGCACAGCGTTACCTCCAGGCAGGGTTTTACTCCAAGTTATTTCATTTCCCCACAGCTGCAGAACTACTCACTGCATGGAGAGGAAAGTCTGAACTGGGGTGTTCCATTGGCTTCTTTTGCTCTTTAAAACAGAGGAGGAACCCCCGTTTCCTTCTCAGCTCATCACACCAAAGGCTGCCCCACACAGGAACATCCCCCCAAGAAGAGCCTGCCCAGCCCTCTCTGCTGGGGAAGCATCAGGTCAGTGTGACACGGGCTGATTTCTTGCCTCAATTCAAAGCAGCCTTTGCAGTAAAGCTCAGCTTGTAAAACCACTTGTGAAGGTTTCAGTACTGTGCTAAATCCGGACAAGCCCTGTTTTATACAGATTCTCAGAGAAGGAATGTGCCTGGGGCTGAGGAGGGTGGGAGGGGAAGGGGGACCAGGGTGGAATCACAAGCACTTGTCTTTGCATCAGGAGGGGAGATGGCTCTGAGTTGGATGGAGAAACCCCCCACCTCCATCTGTGTGCTTGCACCAAGAGCTCTGTCCTCTGGCAAACAAAAATACATCCTGATAGTTTTTCCCATTCAGGCACCCCTGAGGGTCTAATTCCCTGTGCCACCGGTCCAGAGGAGCACTGTCTGACTCTGCAAGTGCCTGCTCCGGGCTCTCACTCCCATCACTCAGTTTTGGTTGGAATTCTACGCTGCTGCTTCGGGGAGCCATGGAATGGGTTGGCTTGGAAGGGACCTTAAAGCCCATCCAGTGCCAGCTCCTGCCATGGGCAGGGACACCTTCCACTAGTCCAGGGTGTTCCAAGCCCTGTCCAACCTGGCCTTGGACATTTCCAGGGATGGGGCAGCCACAGCTTCCCTGGGAATTCCATCCCAGCCCCTCCCCACCCTCACAGGGAGGAATTTCTTCCTAATTTCTTCTTTGGAAGCCGCATGGAAACTGTGCTGAGGGAGAATGAAGTAGCAAGAAAAACAGTTCCTTGTGGTTCAGGGAGGATTTGAACTACATTAACAGAATATTCCAGCTGCTCTCGTAGATCCCCTGTTTAATGTTCCCATGAATTAGTACCAGCACATCATCCCAGAGTTTCTCCCTACACTTGCTCTGCTGCTTTCCTTGGACAAGGCTGAGGTTCTGGTTTGATTTTACCCCTGAACAGCCCCTGGCTTGGTGGGTTTGGTTTAAGCTGCTGTCTGGAGCTCACGATTACACCACTACATGAAGAAGTGAGGCCCCAGGGTATGTGGCAGCACCATCCCAATCTTTTTAGCCCAGGTTTAATTCCCTCCCATTTCAGCACCGTGTGGGAAGTGAGAGACAATGAGTTATTTCCCAGCTCGGTCTTTACAAGTACACAGCATTCCCCACCAGGCAGGGAAAGTTCAAGGGAAGGAGGCTGGGTTTTATGAGAGCCTGAATTTGCCAGAAATGAAGAATCATTCCCATTCTTCAGATGGTACAGCAGCCAGAGCTGATCTCCTCTGTGGAACACCCAATTCCTGCAGCAGATTAAAAGTTACTCAAAGAAACAGGAAAGGACAGAGAAGAAAGAGGTTTTATGCTCACAGGGCAGTGATCCAGGATGCTTTTTTGTGTCCTCTGTGTATTTCAGACACAGTGATGGGGCTGTCCCACCAATCCTGGTCTGCTGGACAGGTCAGCTCCTGGCACAGATGGCAAAGGTGCCAGGGGACAGACTTGGCAGAGCCATTCATGTCCAAAGGCACAGACCTGGACCCTCCGAGCCTGCACCTCTGACCTTTAACATCACGTTGTGGCCACATGAACCCACAAGGTGCAGCCCCCTCCCCATCCCTGCAAACACCCCTGGAAGCTGCTAAATCCCCCCATTCCCTGCTGAGCTCCAGCCCTCATGCTCACAAATGCTTTGGGAAAGGAAATACACGGGATTAGCTGCTTTTAGAGGGCAGGAAAAGCCTGTGAGACAGGGAAGGTGATTGAGTGGCTTGGTTGAGGTCACCCCGTGTGTCAGTGGCAGAAACTGGAGGGACTCCAGGCTTTGACTCCCAGTTTGGCACCCAAAACTCAGCTTTTCCCACTGCCCACAAACCTCCAGCTCTTTTGGACACCTCAGATATGGAATTACAATAGCAGGATGCAATTAACAGAGCTGTCCATCCCCACAGTGCTTTTCTGTAGCGAAGCTTCACACAGTTTGGCTGTAAATGTGTCTCATTTCATACTCTGACTGTTCTGGTTATATTAAGACCAATTTTTATGTCAGCACATACACACACACACATTCTTCCTTTCCCAGGAAAAAGAGCAATTGTGATTACTTTAATGGGGCCATTTTCATGTATTTTGGTGGCCTCACCCTCTCAGCAAAACTCACCCCAATCTGTACCAGAGGCCTGTCACTGAGATCCAGCACAATATCTGTTTTATGCGATTCCAACCATCCCAGTTCTGGAAAAAGCTCCTCTCCCTGCACCTTCATTAATTTAGGTAGGATGGATCTTTACACATAATTACACATGGGCTTTTAGATTTTCCCCCCCATATTTATACCCTTCTGTATCTGTATTTGTTTATACAAACACAAAACGAAAATGCAATTAATGCAATAACAAATTAAAGTATAATTTGCTCCTTGATTGAAGAGTTCCTGGCCAAGTCTGAGCTTGAACCACATTTTAATAATCTCATAAATTCCTGACAGAACAATGTTTAACAAGGAAATGCAACTGACACTTCAAAGAGACATGAATTGTCTGGCTCCTGTGAGCAATTTGCACAAATAAGCATTCCTGAGCTCCGTTGCAAAAGTGATAAAATCCTCTAAAAAAATGTATATGTTTTTACATCACCCCATCTGATGATGTTTCCAATATAAAAATAACCTCATTAATGCTGACAAGAATGCAAACCTAGTCTCTTGAAAATGTGAGAAGCCCACAGGAATCCCATGTGACTCTCCCTTCCTTGCCTTATTGGAACCATCTGTGTCTGTTGGTAACCTCAGACCGTCTGACTCCCAAAAACCAGAATTTCACCCCTTTTTGGTGCATCTCAACCTCTCTGGGTGCACTTCGAGACAGATCCTGAGCATCCCTCTCTTTCCCTTTTGCTCTGGGCTGAAAGATGTGCTGTCTAAAGCCTCGTGCAGAGCAGCCCAAGCTTTGCCCCATGGTTTGTTCCTGCCAGGCTCTCTCAGGTGTAATGATGGGCTGTCCAGGACCTGCTGCTGGAGCTTTGCAGGAGCTGTGGCTCAGGCTGTGCCCCACTCTGGGCAGGGATCCCCTCCCTTCTGGCATTCCTCCTTGGAGAGCTCTCAGCTCTGTCTCCAACACCGTCTAACCCTGCACCCAGCACTCCCTGCTCAGTTATCCCTTTGCAGTGAGGAAACAGCCCCACCTTCATTAAAAAGCTCAGGGCATGGCCAGCCAAGAGGCAAAGACAGGGAATACTGGCTGAGGTCACCTGGAGGAGGAGCAGCTCTGGAATCTTCAGTCCCCACATTATCCACTGCAATGGATATGAATTGCAATTGTTCAGTCACTGCCCTCGCAGCACAGCCCGGTTACGGACTCGTGTGAACCTCAGGGCATCTTTCCTGACAATTTCATGGATCCCTGGAAGCTGCGTGGGCTGCAGCAGATAAACAGCAACAATTACTCAGCGCAGGGTTTGAAGTGGAATCCGTGTTTCGTTCTGTGCAAGGAATCTTCTGAGCAGCTCAGCTCGTGCGCCGGCAGGGGATAAAGTCACTGATTACAGCAAGGGATTGCTTATATATGAAAATGATGTAACCCTGGGATTCAGTCCAACTCCTTTCCAGGCTCCAAAGCAAACAGAGATGCCTTTCAGTTATTTTACATCTGGCTTCACTTTTTTATCTTGATCAGTGGGTGAATTAAGGAGCCCATTCGACAACACTAAGTCTGAAATCTGCTTCCCTTTGTTCAGGAAAGAGAAGAGAAGGAAGGAGCTACAAACTGCTATCAAAACAGCTCCTCCTTGTAGCTGTTAGGAATATCTCATGGTCAGAGGCTCCTGACTGCAAATTTCGAGCTCCCCTTCACTCGCCACAAACTCTGCCTGCAAGGGTTTGAATGTTTATCCAGCCTGAGAATGCTCCGGTGTGGTGGGTGTTTGATCTGGTGGCTCCCTTTGAGGCTGCTGGTTCCTGGGGGATGCTCTGCTAATCCCTGGCTCTCCCATTCCCAGGGCATGTCCATGGATCTGCAGCTCACACGGAGCTGGCAGCGTGGGCTGCTGCTTTGCTGCTGAGAAACTCCGAGGTGTTTATTCAGCTTGTGCCGTGAAATCCTCGCGGGGCGGCCGCTCGGTCTGAGCAAGACGGGGCTGCTGAGGCTGGAGCTGCCCTGGGCGCCTGCCAGGGAGCCAAAGCAGAGCCCAGCCTTGCTGAGAGGGGCTGGCGTGGCACTGGTGGGTGACCTGGCCCCCTGTGCCACCCTGACAGAGGATGGCATCGGGATGAAGTTGGGCAGGGGGGGAAAAGCTGGAAAACTGGAGCTGCCCTCAAAGACCACAGCTCCCTGTCCTCTGAGAGCACCAGGGCTGGCTTTGCACGGGGCATCAGGGCTGGAGTTTCAAACCAGCTGCGCCTCCACCTTCAAACACAGCCCTGGCTGGGAGCTGTCAGAACCAGCTCAATGCCCCTTTGCTGCCAGGCTGGGTAGAGCGTTCCTTCAGCTGTGCTTCCCAGCAGGACAGGAGCAAAGCCAAAGCTGCCAGTGGACAGCTCTGATTGCCCACAGACTCGCTGCTGAGGGTTTGGCAGCCTGGGGAGGACCAAGGCTGGCCTTCTTGTGCCCCTGGTCCAACAGAGCTCGGTGGAATCACATGGAGAGGACACAGGAATTTATAGGCAAGCTCACCACTGCCAAAATGACTTTTGGCAGCTCTACCCTGGCAAAACCTGCACGGGGAACACAGGGCTGGGAGAGCACCCAGGAGTCTGTGTGTGCCTGTGCGGGCCTGCCTGGGTGTGAGTGTCCTCCACATGCTGTCCCTCAGCATCTCCTGCACCAGGAACATCTAAATTTGGACCAGCCTCCTGTCCCTCAGCATCTCCTGCACCAGGAACATCTAAACCTGGATAAAACCTGTTGGCCCCAGGCTGCAGGCCAGGCCAAGGAGGTGACATGCCAGGTCTCAGAGCACAGTGTCACCTTCCCCCCGCCCCCACATCTGCCAGCCATGAGTCCCCCCACAGCTTGGCAGCATCCCTGGGACCTGGGCCACTATCAATCGGTGTTCCTGCCAAGGTGCCCAGGCTGTGCATCCATCACAAAAGTGGTCCTGATTCTGGACAGCCAAGGGTTGGAATGCTGTGGCTGTTCCACGTCAGGGGGGGGACAAGACCCATGGCCTGGGCTGGAGGAGGGAAACAAACTTACATTATCAGACATGCACTGCAGAGGAAGGGCTGTGTTTGTATGCAATCCAGAGGCCCTTTCATTGTGATTCCAGTAAAAAGTCTCCCAGCTGATGGCAGGGATTGGATCCAAGCCCATCCACACCAGCCCTGACTTCCCAGGCAGGGAATTCTGGCCACACAGAAATCTCCCATCATTTCAGTGCAACATCTGCTCCTTTTCCTTTGCAATTCTGTCCTACAGATACACGTCTCATTTCAGAAAAATTTTCTGTGGAATTGCTCCTTTCCTTGGTGTTTTTTCCCCTGCTAGGAAGGCAGACAGTGCTCTCTGCCCCAGCACTCTGCTTGGAGGGCACTGGCAGATGTTGCCATGTGCTACTCCCATCAGTTCAGCACTGACCTTCCCCCTGGATTTCCAATCCCACCAGAGCAGTGATGTGTTTTGTGAGATAATATTTGATGTTTGCTGACCTGGGAGAAGCCACGAGCCTCGAAACAGCCTGAATCCTGCAGCGTTTGCATCCTAAGGTTGGACATGCATTTAAATTCCTCTTAGAAGGACAGAGGAGAACAGAGAGGGATGGATTGGCAGGGCTCCAACAGGGCTCAGAGTGTCCTTATTCTGGGAGGTGCAAATGTTTCAACTCTTTTTGCTTTTCTTTTTGACTGATTTGGCTCCTAAAGCTCAGTTTTGTTTCTGGCAGTTCAGTTTGCAGCAATGCTGCCTCATCCCTTCCCAGTCCTTTGCACAGAGGCCCCTAAATGTTATAAAGCCAACCTTTCTAATGCCCAGTAAAATCACTTTCCACAGCTACAAAGGAGAAAGTGAGGCAGGACAGACTAAACCCAACATCCAAACCATGGGAATGTCTACAGAAAGATGGGAGGGGACTCAGAAATCACACAGCTGGACCCTTGCGAGCTGGATGCTTCTCCTTAGTCCAAATCTGAAGCAGCAAAACAAAGCCCACACATTTTTACTGAATAAGAAAGTGGAAAACCTGATCTAATTGTGCCATTTCAGCTGTGCAAACTCATGAGAGTCACAGTGAGCTCTCATACTGCTTTTGCCTGTGCTGTTGGGGGTGACATCACCTGGGAGTGACGTCACGGCTGCCCAGGGATAAACACAAACTCACTTCACTCTGAAAGTGATTTACAACAAGGGGGTTGATGTTCTGTAACACGTGGTCAATCAAAGCAGCCAAACACTCAGGCTCACAGAAGGAGAACAAATGTTCTAGGAGCAGTCTACCCTTGCAGAAGGGTCTGGAAGTGCTTCCTATCTGCACGGGGAAGAGCCCAAACACAGGAGTGAGCTGGAGAGAAACAGGTATTTCAGCAGGGATTGTCAGCCAATTCCTCTTTCACACCAAATTGCATTGTACCCAGGTCAGGGATCCTTCAGGCCACAACTCAGTGTTAATTTACCCCGAGGGTGGGTCGTGTAAAACCTGAGGGGCTGACTGTGCTGGTGCTTTTTCTGCCAGACACAGGATGGTGTGTCCAAGGGATGTGGCACTGGATAGGGATGGAGCCTCCTGGCAGCTGCACCAAGAGGAATTGCTGGTGACTGTTCCTCTGCTCCGGATTGTCCCCAGCAGAAATGGAAGTGGCATCTGTCATGCAGATAATTTTAGCTGGTTGAGTCAAAGAAGTGATTCAGAGAACAGGCTTTCTTCAGAGGGACAATTGCCAGGCACCGGCAGTCTGTGTGTCACCAGCTTTCCTTCCAGAAATCAGGATCAGTGAAGGCATTTTAGCAAGGAAGGAATAAAATATTAAACCTCCTAATTCACAATGGGCCACTGGTCCTGTGCTCAATGAAAATCCTTCCAGGGAGCCAAATGTTACAGACCTGGGATTCTCCACCAAAACATGTTGAGTTTCTCGAAGCCTTCCCAGTGCTGCAGTTACACTTATGCTTTGAGACAAATCTGTTCCTGAAGCAGCTCCAAGCTCTGTTGTTGATTCATGTCAGAGATGTGGAACTGACTCCATCAGACATCCATATAACTGACATTTCCCACCATGAGCTGAGTTTAGGGAAGGAAAATCACAGAACCACAGAATGTCAAGGGTTGGACTTCATGATCTCGGAGGTCTCTTCCAACCCAGCTGATTCTATGATTCTGTGATATCCTGAGTTGGAAGGGGCCCACAAGGATCAGAGTCCAACTCCTGGCCCTGCACAGACACCCCAAAATCCTACCCTGTCCCTCAGAGTGTTGTCCAAACCCTCCTGGAGCTCTGGCAGCCTTGGGGCTGTGCCCAAACCCTGGGGAGCCTGGTCAGTGCCCACCACCCCCTGGGGGATCCCTGATATCCAACCTAAACCTTCTCCTTGCAATTTCCTTGAGTCCTGTCAAAACATGCAGGAATATCCTTTATTATTAATCAGTAACTGATGGAGAGCAGCTCTTTGCCCCAAGAGGAGGACCATGCCGTGCTCTTGGCTGGGTGTTTCCCTCCCTGCACACGGACAGTTCGCTCTTAACTCTCCATCAGCCAAACCACAGCTCCAAACAGGCTGACAGGTGTGACTGCTTGTTTCTGAGTGTGTCCCTCTGTCCCACGTGCCAGCCCCCTCAGAGGGGTGTTGCTTTCCCTGCTGGAAGGAGGTGTTGTGGGCACAGTACCTTGTCTCCTGGCTGAGGGCGCATCACCGACACACGGTCGTATCCTTTCCGCAGCAAGACCCAGAGAGCGTCCAGCTTGCCCTGCAACCAACAGAAACAGGGTGATTGGTTTGCTGTGTGCAAAGTGCAGGGCAGGGGTGACACAGCTGGGACCCACACAGGCTGTAACCAGTCATCCCCAGTGCTTGCACAAGATGCTGGAGAGCAGGGATTTCTCTCACAGAAACTTGCTGTGAGTGCAAAGGAAGAGCTTTCAGTATCCATGTATCAAACCTTTCCATGGGTAAGAAGTGACCCAGAAACCACCTGGGATGGGAGAGAGACAAACGCCCTCTCAGCTCCTGACAAGGTGCTAAATCAATGCAGAAAGCGACTGGGGCACTTTCCAAGTCTTCTGCCTCCTCCCCTTGCTGAGAGCTGGTTTCCAGCTCTGGGTGACTCCTGTGACATGTTAGAAATAATTCTGATTTATGTCTCGGAGCAATGTGCTGGGGATGGCTGAGTGAGACTCCCCGTGCTGGGGCAGCTGAGCCCCAGCGTGGCGTGACGGCCAGTCAGTCTCACCCTGCCGGGTCTCCCACAGGCTCACCCCACGTGTCAGTTCACATTTGAATCTTTTCCAGGCAATAACACCTGCCTTTGAAAGCCCTCCAGCCCCATGAGCTCACCAGCTGCCCTCCCCCAGCCGAGGAGCTGCTCCCTCCCGGGTGGTCTCACCCCCGACAGCCCCCACCCCAAAGGTGTGCACAGGCACAGACCCTATGCTGAAAGCCCAGCGTGTCGAAATCTCCTGCTGGCAGAAGGTTTGGGTGATTTGTGTGGTCCCTGGGATGCCTCCCTGGAATTCAGCAGCCACACAACACGCCAAGCCTGTGGTTGCTGAAGGAGGAGACCTCGAGGAGCAGCCCGGCAGGAACAGCCACCAAATCAGCTGCTCTGCAACATGCTTCTGCTGCTGAAGGATTCCTGCTGTATCTCCACTCCAAAGGGCCAGGGTTTCACTTTCCAAGTGGAATCAGCTCCTGGGAGACCTGCAGGGGGGTTTGCACCAGTGCAGCACCTTGGCTGGCTCAGTGGAAGCTGCAGGCGTGTTACAAGCTCAAGGTTCATTTATCAGACTCTTCATTTGACCCTCTCTCTGTTAAGTGAGATTTGTAAACATTTCTGGAGAAGGTTAAGAACAAACAGCATTTATTGATGTTTCCGTAGGTATTTTCCAGATGCTCCAATTGCTGTGATGTTGGAGCAGGAACCATGAGCAACCCCCCTACCAGTACACACTTCAGTGTCCCTGCAGAGGCAGAGACAAGATATTCTGAGAATGCACAAAGTTGTCCCTTGGTACAAAACTATTTTCTGCAGGTGAGAGGATCCGAGCCAAAGACCTGACTGGCCCAGGAACCCCAGTGTGATCCCTCCCTGTTTCCTGGAAATAAAGCCTACAAAACTCCTGTGAGAGCAGAACTGCCTCGTGCAGCTGTTGAGGGGCAGGATGAGCAAAGGGGGATGTGAGCTTGGATATTGCAGGGCTGGTGGGGAAACAGTGAGTGGTTCATTAGGAGGAAAGTTGTTTTCCTGAGAACCTGGGTCTGGCTGGTGAACTGTAGTGCCTGTGAAGGCAAGACCTGACAGCCAGGGTGGGTGGAAGGTCCTTTGTGAGCTGGGTCCCCTGGTGTCTAAACACTCCCCATGGGTGCTCTCCCTTTCACGGGGAGAATTTGTCTCTTCCCCTTTCCAGGAACCATCAGGGCCATAATCCTCTCTGAGACCTCTATCCCTCAACCAGTGCGTGGAGCCAATGGTTCAAAGCTTATTTGGGAGCTGGAGACATGGGTGGAGACAGACAGACCCAAGGATGACTGCACAGAACTTGTTTCCATAGGATACTGGGAAAAGACTGGCCAAGGTGAGAGCCAGGAAAGTCTGTTACTCTCAGAGGAAGAAGCAAGAAACTTCTCTGTCAGATCCTTCTGCATTTGGACAGCAGAACCTCTTAGACCTGAGGGAAGCCGCACCTTCTATCCCAATCCATCTTTTTCCCTACAGCAGAGCTGGTGGAAGCTCTTGATCTCCCATCCAGTCTGACAACTTCAGAAATAAATACCTTTTTCTTCCATTTTTCCTTTCAGGGGCAAAACGACAACTTTCCATGGAACAAAAAAAGTCCTTTTTACTCTGCAGTCCCAATTTCCAAGAACCTACCAGGGTTTCTTGGGAAAAACCAAGAGCTCCATCTTTGGGAGTCTGAAAGGAGCCTCAGGGTCTGCCTGAGACATCTGGGTGGAAGGGAGGGAGTGTGCCTGTGGAAAGGATGATGCTGGTTGAAGAAATGAAATGGCGATGAATCCACTTTGAAATCCCAAACCTTCTGTGCTCTCCAATGGAGAGGAGAGGAGAGGCTGTGCCTGTGTCTGGGAACTCCTCTGCAACTGAAGCACAAGGTCACTTGGAGGAAAAAGAAAGGTCTGGATGCAAAAAAGCCTCAAGTCCTACTAGATCTGAAGCCCAGAAAAAAGAAAGTCAGGGCGGATGACAAATGAAGGAGGGCAAAGTTGCAGCCTTTGCTTTAACATGAACCCATTTTCTTCTGAATTCGTGGTTGATTCAGCACCATTTCGCCCTTGGTGCGGTGAGCACCCGATTCCTGCAGCGCTCCTGGGACCTGGTGGTGTCACCCAGAGCCAGTTCTGTAACTCTGTAAATCCTCTTCTTGCAAGGCCAAGCCAGCTTTCTGAACAGGGACAGGAGGGACAAAGACTGGAGAGCGGGGCAGGGTCGGTAAAGGCTGGAGTGACCTCCATGGAGGGGTTTCTTTTTGAGAGCAACACTTGTTGCCTCAGCCTTAGGTGGTGGTGAGGTGGGGGTCGGTGTCTTGTTCCAGATAACGAGTGACAGGATGGGAGGGAACGGCCTCAAGTTCTGCCAGGGGAGGTTTTAGGTTGGATATTGGGAAAAATTTCTTCGCAGGCTGCCCAGGGCAGTGGTGGAGTCACCACCCCTGGAAGTGTTCAAGAAACACGTGGATGTGGCACTTGAGGACGTGGTTTAGAGGTGAACGTGGTGGTGGTGCTGAATTATGGCTGGACCTGGTGGTTTTAGAGACCGTTTCCAACCTTAGCAATTCCATGGTGTTCTGATCCACTTCCACCCAAATTTTGTGCTAAGATAAACTGGGGATTTGGCAAGTTTCTTAAGAAGTTTTTAGATTTGTCATTCTCCTTGGATTATCTGCACTGACTTCCCAAAGAGCTGAAATGACATCTTAAAAGCGGGATAATCCAGTTGACATCGTGCTAAGGAGTCACAGCAGCAAATCAGGATGACAACAATAACCACAGTCTGTCGAGTGTCAGTACCCACATTTGGGAGCAAATAAATCTCTGGAGCATTTTGAAAAGGAATCTATCCACTCCCAGCTGCCTACCTGCTTATAGACATTACTCTGGGAAGATTTAAGAATAGAGGGAAGAAGAACTCCATTAAAGGGCTGAACACTCCGGGTAAAGGCTGGTACTTGGGCAACCTGGTCCTAAAATGTGAATTTCCTGGCCCTGTGTGAGATTCAAGCCTCCTTGTTTCGCTGTTCCCGAGCTTTAATTCCTTGCCCTTCTCCTTTAGCCACGATTGTTTAAGCAGCTCGTTACATGCATATTTATCTACCTCCCAAAGGGGTGTTTCCATCAATGGAGGGATGGAAATTTAACACCCCATTTAACCTGAGGAGCCAAGTGCACTTGGAGCTTAGGGATGAGGGAAAATTCAAGCTGAGTATCAGGAGCCACTTCCTATGGGTGAGGCCTGGGAGTGTGTGAAATATCCCCCCCAAGAAGTGGTGGAAGCCTCTCTGACATTCTAAACCACCCTTGGCACAGCAAAAAGGATGGACTAAGCCCAGCAGTACTGCCCTGGCTGAGGGTCCAGCCCTGGTGTGCTCACAGGTTTTTCCTTCCTCACCTCCCCTGCCCACCAGGGCTCCGTGAGAGCTTCCCTGATGTCCCAGTTCCAGTGGTTGGCTTATCACTGTGTGAGTGTCACCAAAACTGTGCATTCTACACCCTCTGTGCCGTTTCTGAGGGACTGTCAGTGATGGATGGTTGGCAGCAGC
>JAWWEU010000188.1:0-24444 GCA_035583155.1 Acropternis orthonyx | reverse complement strand
CAGGAGAAGTTTGCAAGGTCAGCAGTCCATTGATTGCCTTTTCATTTTTCCTTTAGTGGCTATTTTACCAGAAAGGTTTTACAGAGTGATCAATTTGGATGTGATTAAAATGCCAGTACATTTCATGTACCTGTTTCAGTAGCAGAGCAAAGCCGTAAGACTGTACAGCATTTTAAAATACATTTTTAATAACTTTTTAAATCAAGGGCCTGGTTTCCAGATGTGCTAAAGATTGACAGAAAGTGGAACTTCCCCATGAGAGCAGATGGAGGCTTACAACTTTTAGAAAGCAACTCCTAAGCATTTAGTTATCAGATTCATGGGCTCCTGGGCAGCAAATAAGCACTGGATAACTCTGCATGCACGTAAAGGAATGCACACCTTAGAGGCATTTGCAGGTGGAAATAACCATGGACTGACCCATGGGTTGAGGTTTTCAAGGGCGGAAGTCCAAGCTATGTAACTTTAGACCTCATAATTTTTCTCTTTTTTTTTAAATTTTTTTTTCTCTTTGCTTGTTTGGTTGGTTGGTTTTGGTTCTGTTTTTGTGTGAGGAAGCCAGAAATGCTTTGATTACACACATGACGTCTATCAGAGTGGTTTCTGTAGGCTAACTGCTTTCCCTTTTTCTCCTTTGCAAATGTTACCACTGAGAGCTGTAAATGTTGGGGGTTTTTGTAACCATTGCAAATGTGAACTCACACAAAATATGACACCTCCAAGGCCTCAGCAGAAAGCCAGCATCTCCAAGACAATTGTTTGTTTACAATTACATTTTTGTGCTTCTCTTTTAGCTGTTATTTTAAAATGTATTTTGTAAAACCCTGAACATATATGATGGTTTTCTAGATTGTGTGATTTTTGTCATGGATTTTGCTTTTATTTCCAAACCAAAGTAGGAAAAAAATTAGTATCAGCATTTTCCACTGCAATTTTCCCTCTGCAGAGAAACTTGCAGTCTTTAAAGTCAATAGTATTCTTGTTTTTTAATCTCATGGAGAGATTTGTTTGTTCAATTCCTTTCCTCAGCCTGAGCTCATGTTATTGCTGTCACCTTACAGCCATGGTGAGAAACATGTGTACAACTTTATTATTTGTGTTTGTCAGCCACCTGATTATCTAGCAATATCCTTACATGCCTTTTACTAGGGATAAATCTAGCTGAATCACACTTCATTCCTGTGATAGTGACAGGAATATTGCACAAAAGCCTCACATTGTTCCTATTGCTTTTGCTGGTCATTGTACAGCAGATTTTTATCTCGGTGTTCTCAAGTCCATTGCTAATGTATTCCAGGTTTGTATCCACTGAGAACTCTCTGCCACTTGAGAAATATTCAGACAAATATATTTTTTCTATGTAAAGGTAATATGGATTGGCTGGTTTCAGGGATATTATAAACACTAGTTAATTTTGAAATATGCATGGAAGGCACAAGTTATTTGCTTACAGCTTCCTTTGCCTTTGCTTCTGTAGGAATCTCTGCAATTATTTTATAGGAATTTTGGTTCCTTATTTTAAGCAGGGTTTATGCTTTTACATCTGCTGATCCACACTCATTTTTATTTCTGCTTGTCCTACTAAGCAGTTCAGGACTCTTAGAAGGCCACAGTTTTTTCTGGCATTAAGTTATGGAGGAAGCATGCTAGTGGGAAAAATGGATGGAAGAAGATACAGGTAAGTATGACATTCTCCCTTACCACCAGTAGACTTGAAAAAAGAGACAACTTCGAAAGAGTTCCACATCAACCTGTTACGTTTTCATACCTTTGGCTGTGTAGTTGTCAGGGAATTGTACTTTTTTCCTTGTCAGTCCTCAACAGATTTGTTATACTTAAGGGAGGTTTTTATACTTCCCATGAAGGTGTGTGAGTCTAGCTACAGATATCAAGATTTTCCATTGTTTAGGCTTATTACAAGCATTAGGAGTCTTTGTTGTGTTAATGAAATGTAAAGGGAGAGGTGGAACAAGTAATAGGAAAGCAGTCAAGGCTATACAAACTGGTATTTTTGTATCTGCCTGGCACAAAAATCCTAAAGTGTTACTCTGTGAGATTGTTTTCCTTTAGGAAGAGGAGCTGTCTGGTCTAGATCTTTGACACTTGTAGCTCTAGGTGTTTGTTGGATAAATAAACTTCAGAGAAACAGGAAGATGGTCAAAATTTAAAACATGTTCTAATGTTTTCAAATTTTACTGCAAAAGTACAGAGTTTCTGTCTGCTACTGGTGATCAGCTACAGTGGAACTGGACCCTGAGTTTTCAGGTTGATTTTTAGTGCAGTTATCCCAGAGACTGACCATGGACCACAGCACACATGTATCTTGCAAAAGACCCAGAACTGATATGAATGAAGAGGTTCTCCTCAAGCAATTTTAGACCTGACATGAGGCAATATCAAACTTTACTGAAGTGAAAGGAAACTTGATCTCTAAACTGAAGAATTTGATGCTAAGTTAGTTTAGAGGTCTTGTATGAGAATCAATGGTTTGAATTCAGAGATAAAAATTATTTATTTCTTTTTTTTTTTTTTTTCATTATCAAGTGAAAAATATTTTAACTAGGGATCTAAACATATTTGGATTTTGTTTTACAAAATCACAGAGGACTGAGTATCTCCAAATCAGAAGCATAGACCTAGAACAAGGAAAGCTGTAGATGCAGTTTTAATTGACGGTGAATGTCATCCAGCACCATGGAGTTGTGTGAGGCTGAGTTGCATAGCAGTTCACTGACCATTTCCTCATAGATTAGGGGGGCTTTATTCTGTTCCCTGTCTCTGTCTTCCAGCTCATGTGAGATGGGTACCTTGGCAGCAACTGGTCTTGTTATTACAGACTGAGACAAAGAAAGCAATTCCTCATCCTTAGTCACTGCTTCCCTCCATATCTGACAAAAGATGGAGATTCTCCTTGGCCCTCCTTTTACTGTGGATGTATTTGCAGAAACACTTTTTACTGTCTTTTACAGCAGTGGTCAGATTAAATTCTAGCTGGACTTTGGCACTTTGAACTTTCTCTCTTCATGACCTCACAGCATCCTTGTAGTCCTTCTGAGCTGCCTGGCCCTTTTTTCCAGAGGTGATAAAATCTCTTTTTCTCCCTGAATTCCAGACAAAGCTCTATGTTCAGCCAGGCAAGGCTTCTTCCCTGCCAGCTCAATTTTTGGCACATGGGGATGGGCTCCCCTCCACTTTCAAGATTTCCTCCTTAAAGCACATTCAATGTTCCTGGACTCCTTTGCCCCTCAGGATGACCTCCCAAGGGATTCTGTCAACCAGTCTCCTAAACAACCCAAAGTCTGCCCTCCAGAATTCCAAGGTGGCAGTTCTGCTGAGCTCCCTGATTACTTTTCCAAGAATCAAAAACGTAGTAATTTCATGATCACTGAACCAAATATAGCTGCCAATTCTTCCACCACCTACCAGTCCTTATCTGTTCACAAACAGCAACTCCAGCAAGTACCTTCCCTCATTGGCTCACTCACCAGCTGCGTCAGGAAGTTCTCTGCCACATGGAGAAACTTCAGGGGCCTCATGGCCTGTTTCCTCTCTACTGTGTCGTATTTCCAGCAGACATCTGGTCAGTTCAAGTCCCCCATGAGAACAAGGGCCAGCTACCATGAGGCTTCTTCCAGCTGATTATACAATATTTCATTTGTATCTTCATCCTAGTTGGATGGTCTATAACAAACTCCCAACAGAATATCTGCCTTGTAAGTTCTTCTCCAAGCAACCCTAAACGAGTTTTCATTGATCAATTTATTTACTATCTTATGTTTATGGAAATGTATATTCAGTTGCATATTACTGGGAACTTGGAACGTTCTTAGACAATCATGGTATTGAACCAGATCCATTTCTGCTGCTCTGTCACTAAACTTTAACACTAGACTCTTGAGATCAACTGAATGTTCTGCATCTATTTCATATTGGAATTCTGAGCTGTGATGCTGTGACCATCCACTGTCCTCCTTGCAGTGTTTCCTGGGATGGTTTTAACCCAGCTACTTGTTGCCTGAACACCAAGGTCTGTGCCATTAGCAACTGAGATAATTTAGTCAGTGCCTCCATTTAAATGTGCAGTAGTATTTGCTTTGTATTAATCTCTAGAGGATAAGTCTAATTGAAATACCCATACGCATTAGTGTGATGTGGCCAGAGGTCTGTGGAGTTATTGAACAAGGTCAGTATCAGAAGTAGCTGCTCATTAATGCCATGTCAGTGCCATGACTTCAGACACGGTTTACAGCAACCATTGGCCACTGTTATGAGGCAGAAACCAAAATGAAACACAGGAATGTTTCATTACTGTCTATTCTTTTTCTTCCTCACACACACTGTCAAATGTTGAGCTTGAATAATCCTTCTGATTGTGCAACAGTTAACAACAAATTGAAATAGATTTTGGAAATAAGGATTTCTTCATCTTCCCCTGCCCCCAAAGGGGCATGTCTATGGCTAATTGAATGTTTACATATTGCAATGTTTCTGAGTAAGTCATGCCTATAATAGTTTCTAGAATGCACAGATGCCTTATTTTCTTCCAGTGAGTATATGTGGATGATGTGATTGCCTTATATAAAGCTCAGCATTTGAAATGTGCATACCTTTCCTTAAAATAGTAATATGAAACAATATGGAGTGGGAGGAGTAGGAGTTATTGAGAGATGGTAAGGAGATGGCTGCAGATTTTTCAAATATTTATTAATAGGGTCTTTTGTGGCATCCATTACCATAGTAACAGAACAGCTCATGCAGTCATGCCCTCATTCTTCATTTTCTGAAGATAAACAGATGCGAACCAAGATGCACAGATGAGAGGACTACAAACCCAATGTCAGAATGGGATTTCTTCAAAAGAGATGGTACTAAAATCTAGTTTTATGGAGTCCTATCCATTGTTTTAACCCAAATTAATTAATATTTTTACTGTAGGATGAAGTAATTACATAACTATTCACCAAACAAATTAATAGTCTTAATTTTTTGTTTGTTTGTTTTTTCCTAATAAATTTGGTTTATCTAAATCAGGTAAAACAAAGATGATGCTTCTGCAATTTGAAATATTTGGAGAGAATATAATGAAAAGATTGTCTTAGAGGCCCAAATGACTTCAGTGAGACATTGCAGAACATGAACCAGATAGATCTAGAAAGGAAGTGTCATAAGAAGTTTTATCTGTGTGTGATTATGAGAAGAACAGATATGGTGTCAATGAGCTCACAGACACCTTATTTTTCCCACAGTTATATTTTCTTAGGATTAAACCCTCCTAGAAAAGCTGAACATTGTTGTGCTGGTGAGTGTGAGAGGTTTCAGCATCTGCTGCCTTCATTTGCACAATGTTTTGTGTGGGTCAGAGAATGACTTTCCCTCTCAGTGTGGGCAGAGTGAGGTTAATTCAGGGCACACCAACTAGATGTGCTCTAGCAGTGACTAGGGAAGCCCCAAATCACCATTCCAAGGACACTCCAGCTCTGCTGATGGAATCTTCAACCCAGTGTATCTCCTGCTTATTCCTGAAGGATTTCAATGCCAGAGTAGAACTGGCACTACGTGTTCATCTCAAAAGGAAAATTTCTAATTGCATTTCTTTGAAAATCACTGAAATATTGGCTTTGGGGAGACACAAACATCTCCATCTGCCAGACCCATCACCAGGACTTTCAGAAGCATTAGTTTTCGTCCCCTAATATCTCACACTGTGTAATACTACAGCAGCATCCAAAGACCTAGACTAAGTCTTTTCCATCCAAATGAATTATTTGGATTTTTCTGAATGTTTTGAAAGTTGCAAAAAAAAAAAAAAATCCCTTTTTCTTCCAGATGAAGCATATTTGTGAGGAAACTACGTTTTCTGGCATGAAGAACACTGATGAAAAACACTTGATCTGTCCCAGCGTATTTTTGGGCTTCTAAAGTGTGAATTCTGGAGCTGGAGGTTGGGGTTTCATGTGCCTTTGCCCTCACACATGCAATTTCTTATGAGGCCCAGCAGCAGAGAGCAGCAGACAGCTCAGTACTGCTGCAGAGCTGGGCTTTGCAGTGTGTGGTTCTTTCAGCTCTTGTCCTGCCCTTTGCTTTCCCTAGGGAGGGCACCTCCCAAGTTGCTCCCTGACTCCTGTCCTGCATCTTGCCTGACTGAGGCTGTTCACCAGCTGAGCTCTCCTCCCGCCCCCTGGGAGCAATTCTTGCCATCCAGGCTCTTGTGGGCTGAGTGGTGGCTGCAGGTGGCTCAGAAGCATCTCTCAAGGTAACAAGCTTCTTGTTTGGAAGAACATCAGGAAAAAAAAAAGTGATGTACTAAATGTTATTACTTTCCCTCCCTTTTCAACTGCCTTTACTATGTTTTCTTTCTCTCCAACAAAAGGATCACCCTGTAATCCCATCTGCAAGACCTATATGTATTATTAGTGTCCATATGAAGTGTTTCTTCCTTCTTCCTTCTTCTCTCCCTAATTCAAAGCACCTTTCCTTTTCCTCCCACCTTCCTTTTATATCACTCCTTTCCACATGAATGCATAGGTCTTTTTCTCCTCACTGATTAAAAGAACTCCAATTGGTTGTACCTTCAGGTTGTGCCTTTCCTCTGACTGTAGATCAGCAAACTGTGCATGTTTCACTCATGCCTTGGGCAGAAATTGTGTTGGGCACTACTGGAGTTTTCTGCTTCGCTGTGACGAAAGTCAGGTCAGTCTTTCACTCAGCTTCTCTGGAAGCAGCACCATGAAGCTTTTTCAGATCTTCCATTGTTGTGGCTGCATCGGCATTTCCTGCAGCCCTCAGTTTCCTGTAGGCCCTTGGCTGGGGGTGGGGTGTGAGGTCAGGGAAAGGCACCAGGAGAAGGGAGAGAAAGCCGTGCCTAGAGACTGTGTAAGGAAAAGAGCCATTTATTTCTTTTTCTATGAAGATTTTCTCCAGCTCTGTTTGTGCCACTAGTGGCGCCACTTCTCGCTGGGCTGGGGATTGTCTGTGGGTCCAATGACCTTCTTCTCTGGAGGGGTGCCTGGACCTCCCGGGCAAGTGGTTCCTGTCCTGTCCTGAATCAAAGGGGCTGCAGTTGCTGCCGTTGGCAGTGCAGTCTGTGGTGACTTCCTGCCCTGGCTCTTCCTGTGGCTGGACCTGCTCTGCAGAGATGGGCACAGATTGGAGGTGGCTGGGATCCCTGCTGGAGATGGAAGTGGCTTCAGGGTTGTCACCCTCATCCCTGGCAGTGTGGGAATGCAGCATCTTCCTGACCCTCTCACTGCACCAGTTCTCAATGACACTGACGACATTGTGGACCAGTGGTTCTGTGTGCTCCTGGAGGTAATGCTGCAGCCTCCTGACCAAGACCTCCACAACTGGACCGTGCACACAGAGGCTAAGCAGGATGTTGCTCTCTGCACTTTCTACCAGCCACCACTGGTCCCAGTATATTCCCACCAATCTCTGGTGCAGCCAGGGCAGCACAGGGTCCAGGAGATGTTGTTGTTGGCAGAAAAGTCCTGCCCAGACCTCAGACAGGCCACCGACAGTCACAGGGTGATGGAAGTTGTTTTCAGTCAGGGTGTTGGCAGCTGCCCCTGCCTGGCTGCTGGCCTCTGGCAGTCCTTCCAGGTTGGTCTCCCTGTCCATGTTGGTGTGTTGCAGAAGACTGGGGAGAGTGGAGGATCAGGGTCTGCTCCCACTTGTGGATGTGCTTAGCAAGAGTCCAGGACTGAGCCAGTCTAACCCAGGCTCTGGTGGCAGCTGAATAAGCAGTGAGAGATGTGATGTTACAGTCCTGAGAGTGTCAGAATCTACTTTTTGGTACCATCACTCTCTACCACCCAGTGATGTCACAATTGAATGTGACATTGGAAATACATAAAATACAGTGATATAACACAGGGTCACAAGCCATTTCCTGGTGATGTCACAAAAGACATCAAGACCTTGAGTGACTTCAGCCCCCTCAGATGCCCTTACTCTTCACTTTCTCTGCTACAGTCTCCTACCAAAATAAATACCTTAGTCCTAATCACTTTCCCCCCCATTGCTTTGGCATTGGCTACATCTGGCCCCAGGTATGGGATTTTGGACAGCATTACTTAGTCAATGTCAAACTTGAAGTTGCAGCTGGTGCTCTGCGCTTTCAGGACTACCTTTCCCAACATGTCTCTACTGCTTTTCTCCAAGTTATCTGTGTTTGTTGGCCATCACTCAGGCAACTCTCCTTCATGAGATGTGAAATCCAGCCATTCCTCACAGTGCCATCTGAAACTTTTCCTGACTTCCTGCACCACCCTGTGCTGCAATTTCTCATGTTTGGCAATGGACCCAGCTGCAACTATGAATCCATTAACACGGGTCTGATGGTTTGACTTTAAATGATGGTGCTGGCTTTGACACTCTTGTTACAAAATCCCTAAATGTTCTAGAACAGGTATCAGGGGAAAAATGAAAATAAAAATGTAGGTATAAATTTCCAATTCTGTGATTGAATGGTACTTGCTCATAAATGCCTTTACAGACATCACAGAAGCACAGATTTTTAAGAGAGGATCATGTCCTTTTAATGTTTCCCTTACAGGAGTGTGACATCCAGGTTGATGTACTGTCTGGTGGGTTGTTGAAAACTGACTTTATGAGTGGCTCAGAAAATAGAAGCACAGTAAGTCTTGTATTGTTGCACATGAAATGCAGACAGCAGGAAGAAAGCCTCTTTTATGAGCACATCCTTAAATTTTCCATTAGGACTTGAAATTATTAAAAAAAAATAGGTTTCTTACTTTGGAAGAAATGTGCCTCATGATTTCTGTTTGTAACATTTATAAAGGAAAGCACAGTGACTCTATCAAATAAAGGACATACAGTTCAATCACTTATATTCTGCTTTTCATGGCATGATTGAGTAGTGAATTACATTCATTTTCCTTGCATTTACATGCTGGAACAGATGGTGAAAGCTTAGTTACAGGGAATGTGTCCATGACTGTAAGTTTCTTTGTGCCAGGGTGGCTTCCTTGGATGCACGTTCACTGTCTGGATTGTTCTGGCAAAATCTGAAGCACTGTAGGTTGCTCTTGGAGCTCAGATGGACACTTGAGCATGATTCAAGAGTGGGTTACTTGGTCGACTTGTATCTGCCACACTTTAAAATAGACAGTAAGGTCTGGTTAATAGGGCTACTGGCTTTGTACTCAGGAGCTTGGATTCCAAACTGTTCTCATTTCCAACTCCTATCTTCATGCAAATATCTGCCTTGCAAAATTTCTTCCAGTCATTTAGGTGAGTAAAATGAATGTGATTGCTGTAGTTCTGGACCTCAATCTCTGTTTTTCTCCATGTGTGTCTTGAAAACAGATATGCATAATATGTGAAGGATGAGGCAACAGGACAGAAGCCAGATGCACATTCGTGCATCTGAAAATGGATTAATGAGTGATCAGCCTTGATGAGAAGCTTGCACTACATATCAATTTACAAAATAATAATGCAAGAACATTTTTAATGAACAGGCAAAGTATTTTACAACATTCTAATTTGCATACCTTTCTTCTCTCTTTGTAAAATTTTCTTGACAAAGTCATGTTTAATGGCATAGCAAATATAATGCCACATACATGACAGGCACTGGCAAATATCACAAATAAATACAAAGCAGTTAAAGTCAAGGTTCCACCTTGCCAGAACTGGATGTTAGGTAAGTGAGTTGATGGAAGTTTTCCTGCCAAGGAACACATGCAAGTGTAGACAGTTGAATTCTGTCTTGCAGCTGGAGCACAGAGTCTCTTGAGATGTCATTATGCTATTTGTGTTTGTCACTCATTCAAACAATATATTAAAATGGAGATTAACTCTTGTTAATTGTGCAAGAACTAGCAGTCAAGCCATAAACATAATTTATTGTGCATTCTGTTGAACAGAGCTTGCTCACCAGGGTGATCTGCTTGTGTCCTGACTTGATCCTAGACAGCAACATGTAGACAAGTGTTCAGCTGGAACACATGAGCCCACGCCAGGAGAGTGTTCAGCACAACTTTATGGGACTCATATTCACAAGAACTCCTCTTTATGCCCCACATCCCAAAGGAGTCAGCCCAGTCTGTGATTGTGTTTATCTTCTTTTCACCAGAGCGACTGAGGAGAAATTTATTAATAAGCCAATTCTGACTTACATGTCCTCTACTTCTTATTGAATGTTTTATGAAAGATTTATCTCTCGAAGTAACTTCCTCTCTACTTTGCAGAAGAAGTTGTGTTACTGTTATTACAATGTGCAAATCTCAGTTCTGTGCAGGGTTGAGAAGTTCTGTGCATGTCGAATGACATAAACTTGCAGTTTAATATCATTTGAATCGAGTCCTCCCTGATTTATTTTTGGTCAAAGGACATTTCACCTCCAGATAAACATGGGGTAAGATATCTTCCACAAGACAAGGAGTGTCAGAATCAGATTTTTTTTATGTCTTTTGTTCAACAAACTAACTTAATTATTGTAAGCAGCTACCAAAACAGGAACATGTGCTCATAGAAAGACCTGGTAGAGCTGTGTTACATTAGTAGGCACATCAGTCTTTGGTTATTTACACAGCCACTTCTGAAAACATCTGAAAGCAACTAAATATTTGTAAATACATGGCTGAGCAGACACAGGGATGCTGCTGTTAACAGAATGCTGTTCACTTCAATAGCATTTGGATCATGTCTTGAAATAGGGAAGTTTATACAAGTTTGATTTATATTTTGAGCAATCTGAACTGATCCAAATGACACTGTGCAAACAGCCAACATCTTTAGCAGCAGCATGTGGTTCAAGCAGGTCTACTGTTTGAGATTTTTCAGCCTGGCTCATCTGTTTTCCACAGGGATGTAATAAATACATGATGCTCTGTGAGAAGGCATAAAAGGCAAGTCACCGTGGTAGAATATCCTTGTGCTTGCTGTGACTGGGGATTCAGCATTAAAGGAATTCACGGTTTGTCAGGAATGGTTTGTATGGTTTAAGAGGGCACAAAATGCTATAGAAAATATTGTAAATGAGGGTAGAAATTATGCACCTCTTCCTCCTACTGAGAGGGCAGTTATTTCTCCACTGTGTCTGTCACCACTAGCAGTCTGAGTGGCAGAGTCACCAGGGAGGAGGATGATGGGCGAGCCAGACCTCGCTGATTTGCATCAATGAAAGGACAGTGGTGCCTGAGACTGAAAATTCACTCATTTCTATAGCTGGTCCCTGTTGGATTGGGTTTTGTGGCATATAGGTCGTTCAGGTCCTTTTACAGATTATTTTGTACCCACGGAAAGGAGTTAATGAGTCACCAGGGCTTTCAGTTTGACATATTTTTCTCACTTTAAATTCAGTATTACAGGAAATAGGGAACAGTGTCATTCTTCTCATACAATATGGAGATTCAGTTCATTTATTTGAGTCATAATATTAAAAATGCTTTTTTCTTTTTTTCCCCCTGACTGTATAGCTAATATAAAACTATAGATTGAATAATAAGGAATATTGGCTATTTTCTTGGTGGGTTAGATGTATAACCACTGATTTATCTGTTGCTTGGTGCATATAGGAAAATGTGTTTAATATGTTCTGTCATGAATTTTAATGTAATCAAAAATTGGAAAGAAATTTTCTCCAAAACAAAGATGCACAGTTCCCACAAGCAGTCGGAGAGGCATTTCTATTAACTGAATACTCATCAATCTGACTCACTTGGTGCAATGAAGTCCTGAATACATAAGAGACTTTACAGTTTTTACCTATATTTATACTTTTATATATAGGTCAAGAGAAATCCAAAGCAAGACTTACTCAACAACATTTCTCCTGTGAAATGGAGTGGAAAAAAATATTTAATTCCTGAAGCTGTTTTTCTCACTCAAGGACTGTCGATCATGGACTAGATTTTAATCTCATTTATAGCTCAGAAAAATAGGAAGGTCAAATCTTGCATCAGAATTCAAGGGGGCTGTTGTTTCATGTTATAGAATGTAAAACTGTGTAGCCCAGTGAATATCTTTTTGTTATATCGGTAACAGGGCACAGGCTTGGTACTAAGCTAAAATGCAGACCATGGGATTCCTCATGCTTTCTCTTGACTTATGTCACTTGTCTGGTGCTTTCTTTCAGCCCATTTGGTTGAAACAGAAATTGATCAACAATCAGTGGACTATTGCCTTGTTTGGTTTGGATTTGGCTTTGGCTTTGGCTTAGCTGTGCTAAACTGTGTAGTGTAAGTCCTGCTGTTACATAACTCTGCACCAAAAGAAAATACTAACAAGAGATTGCTTTTGTTTTAGCTATGTGGCAATAGCGTTGCAGCTGGACTAGCCTTATCCATTGATTAGACTGCAATCTTTCATTATCAGATCAATGAATTACTGACTTTGCATATTAGGTACGTTTCCTTGGCTCTCATGAAGTGCAAAAAGTGCAGAGAAATAAATTAGTGGAAAATGTCAACAGTCTAAACTGTAATTTGGACACAAAAAATAAGTTTCAGGTGGTGTGGTGTTTGTCTGAGTGTGTGTGTTAGATGCTTTTATGAAGTTTGAAAACTTCATTTGTAGCAAATGCTCCTGAGAACTTTTCCTTTGAAGAATTATGTTACCAGTTAATTCAGGAAGCAGACAGTTTCACAGGAAATGACAACAAGAGCAACAACAAAACCAACAAAAAAAATCCACTCTCAGTTGCTGAAGACAAGGCCATGGAAGGGAATGAAATGGCTCCCTCTGCTTCCAGGTTCCTCTGATTCTTGAAAAGGGTTCACCAGGTGTGGGAGAAAGCCCAGCACTGCCTCCCGCACAGTCCAGGCTGAGGCTCCAGCAGCCACTGAAGCAGGATGCCTCACAGTTCCTAAAGCACCACCAAGATTAAATCAAGGTCAGCATGAACCACCTCCAAGGCCTGCCATGTTGTAACTAGCGCCATGAAGTCTGATTCCTAAGTAAGCAGTTGTCAAAGCCTAAACTAAATCCTAGGCACAGCATGAAGCTGGCCAAAGCACAGTGTATTTGCACCTCTGTAATGACCATACTGTCTGTCCAGATAGCTCTTATGGACATAAGTAAAAGTTAGTTATTTGTGCTAATGTGGTGGTTGACCTTGACTGACTGCCATTGGCCCACCAAGCTGCTCTCTCACTCCCCCTCTTCAGCAGGATGGGTGAGAAAATAAAAAGCTTTGTAGGTCGAGATAAAGGCAGTGTAATGAAAGCGGAAAAAAAAAAAAAGAAGTAAAGACTGTATGTAGAAACAAAGAGAGAAAAAAAAGGTATTCTCTGCTTCCCATCAGTCAATTCCTTGGCCTTAATACACATAGAAGTTGCTTCAGAAAACAGATACCTTAATACTAAGTGCCCCCCCGCCCCCGCCTCACCCCTCCCCCGCCCCCAACATCTCCAGGGGGGTCTGTTCTTATTTGTGAAGACACATCTAAAATTACTTGAATGTACACAGGAAAGGGGGTACACTTTACCATATCTATTTTCTTTTTTCCTGAAATCTTTGCACAGTAGGAGGAGAATTCAGTGATGTGCAACAACAACACTCTACTGGGAATTTTTTGAGCAACGGCCAACTACACTTTCAAAGTGGAGTGAAAATGAATTTTGTGTCCCCCAGAGAAAACTGCTACAACAAACTTGACATTACACTGTTCTTTTTAAAAAGAAACTAATCAAAGGCTTACAATCAATTGTGTGCCCTGTGGGAGAACACCAGAGAAAAGGCATAAAAGGGGCATTTTATTTCAAGAGGAAGAAACAAAAGCAGCGAGTCTAAACAAGAAAACCAGAAGGTTGTGGTATTTATGAGACAAGAGGAGGTAACTCTTTTCAGCACTCCATTGGCAGAAAACCCCTGAACAAAATCTGATGGTAGATAAAAAAATGTGATGCTACAGTTTAATACCCATTGAAGGGAAATGCTCAATGCTATAACTGTGTAACTTTGCCATCCCATGGCAATTCAGGGTGATTCTGTTAAGGATGGAGTCATCTGCCAGTCAAGGCTCAGAGCTCCCAGCAAGGTCTCTAGAAAGAGAAGGTATGAAAAGATGCTGGGAATCCTCAGCATATTTAAGGAAGGAATTGTTTCAGAAATTTTATTTAAAATATGGCGTATTCTTCTTAAACTAAGGAATTGTGAACAGCCGAGGACTGTTAAAAAACCCCTCACATTACATAGGTATATTTCAGTGAAATCTGAATAAATAGCTAAGTTTTGTGTTACTAGACAGCAGGCAAGACATTTCAGTTCTAGAAGAAGAGGAATCTGAATACTCTAGGGAACTCTAAGGAACATAAAAATGTCAGCTGAACAAACACACAATTCATTTCACTGGCTATCTAATGGAGCAAGGCAAAGGAGTTAGGCAAATGTAGTATCAGTTGACTCTAAAAATGTGGATCCAGCTATAAATGCAGAACTGCTGTGAGTATTCTTATGCAGGATTTGGATTTTGTAGAAGGAGTATTAATTTAAAACTTGGACAAAAAGAATAAATAGGCCCAAACTCAGCAATGTACTTAAACCAGTACACCATTTGGAATGAAATGTGACAGTTAAAAACTGTCTTTTGAGATGATCTATCTACCTCTATCAATGTGATGTAGCATCTGGATCCCAATTAAAGTGAAAACCATGTGTGTGGCTGTTGCTTTCATTCTTTCATCTTGTCACCTTGACACCGAACCCAAAATAGGAATGACTGAGTTCTAGTTTAACAATAATTTGCTAACTTTTAAGTAGGTCTCAGTAGTTGGTAAAAAATGATGACTTTGCTGTTTTTTAAAAATTTACTTTTGCTCCAAAAGCTGCCAATCCATAAACTCAGTTTTCCACATGAAATTCAGGCCAGGTTAATTTTTCTCTTGGAAAGACAGCAGTGAAGATCCCGTGATCTGCACTCCGCTGAATGTGTAAGTGACTGTGAGTGAGGACAGCATCCAGCTCCCATGGCTGGAGGTGCACTGGCACTGAGGAGTTACTTGTAATTTATTTCAGTCAGCAGAGACAGCAGGTACTACTCTGTGTGCACACAGAAGGATGGCTCCAGTCAGAGCAGGCCATTCTTTCAAGGACAATTTTCAGTGTAAAGCTACAATTTATTATGCCCCCAGGAGGGAAAGAGAAATGTGCTATAATGCTTTCATTGTTGTATAAAGCAAATGCGTGCCTGTGCTTTGTTGTGGTGGCCTGGCTTTTAACCTAATCCTGGGAAAAAGAAATTGAGGAGATACCAGATGCAGCTGACAGAGGCAAATAAGAGAGACAAGATTAGCTGCATGAAAAGATTTCCATCATGGAAACAGGATTTAAAAATGTAGGAATGGTGAAATTACTTAAATGATGAATTCCCAATAAGCACCAAGTCTGCAACCCGAATGTCACTGTATTTTGCTCTAATTATATAAAGGCTTTCTGCTTTTTAAAAGTTTGATTAATATTATTTTTATTTTTCCCATGTGGAGAGAAGAAAATGTGAAATGTTGACAATTTTAATAGGATGAGGGAATTTATGTCCATTTTGCTTTTTATCCTGTATTTATTTTTATGAATAAAATGATCAGGCTTATCAGGTTTTCTAAGAAATCACTGGAGTTTTTTTGCTGAGTGCTCTCTGTCAAACTGTCTCTAGTGGTTATGTGTTGCATACTGCCTATGGATCTGTTTCCACTGGCATTGACAGGGAGACATGGGTGTGCCCAGCCTGCAATTACCACATGCTAAGACAGGATCAAAAATGGCTTATACATACATACATATATATATATATATGTATATATATGTATATATATGTATATATATGTGTGTGTATATATATATATATATATATAATTTTTAATGAAAGTGAGACTGATTTAAATTGTGACACAGTCTGTGTTTTACTCACATCTGAAGAGCTGCATAAATCTTTATAAGATAGTTGACTTGATTAAATACTGATGAAGGACAATACCTATGCATAATACTAATTTCCTGACTGTTCAAAAATTAATGTAATTGAAACTGTTTCAAGAACTGAACATAAATCTTTATCTGTGCCATGAACCAGAAGTCATGGCACTTGCCTAACTCGATGTTTTGCCTTAAACAACAGCCTGTGTTCACCAGGAGGTGTAGAAGACCTGTTGTATCAGAAGTTATCCTAATTCCATATCAACTGGATGCACTTGCAAACAGAAAATTTACATCCCTTCCAAAGGGTCCCTGATTTTCCATTGTAGCCTTCTATCTTCTCAGTATCTACCTTCTATCAGTAAAGAGGAACTAACCCAGAAGGAAAAATAGCTATGTAGAGAGAGAAATATGGCAGACACTATTTATGTGTTTTTGTAATAGGAAGACTCTGTGTTTGTTCTGGTGCTGCAGGTTTAAGGTTAGTTGTGAAACTTGTAGTTTCTTTCAAATTCATAACATATTATTACATTCATTTGTAAGGAGACTGAAAATAAAGTCTCTGAATACTGCAGCCTCCACAAGACCCTGAATGTCTCCTTTTGAAAGTTTGTTGAAATGTTTTGAAATTTGTATATGTAGATTCCAAGTCATTGCTACAACCTGAGAACACTGGGAAGAAAATAATAGGAAGAAAAATGATATATTGCTTTATTTCTTAGTGAAAAGCCACCAAACTTAGAGGTAAATAAATTCTTCTTTTGCTCTGTCTTTCATAAAGCTCTTTTCTGATGTTCAAAGGTGCTAGTAATAGAGTTTTCCCTCAGCAGTTCACACTTGGTTTAGAGAACTTCTGTAACTCGTCAAATAATCCATGACACTCTGCTTTTAGGAATTCTTGACTTTGCTTTTGGATTTGGGAGTGTGCTTCCCACTTGTTGTTTGTGATCTTGGAAATCAACATTACTTTCATAAGCTTCTTTTTCCCCTCTTAACCTACTTTAGAAGCACAAACTCTTTTGGCCAGGACTGTGCTTTTCTCTTTGTTTGTATGATGAAGTGGGAAGAAGTCATCTGGGCTTACAGGGACTACAGAGCTGGTTGCAGTGACAGATTTCTGTGGCTTGACCCTTCTTTGGACACGAGAGCATTTACCACATTACTCATGGCAAGTCAGGAAAGCAAGCTGGGGACTATACCGGTGTAATGAGAACAATATTAATAACCAGCACAAAGTAACATAAGACACTTGTTTTGGATATACTTTTGGATATACTTTTTCACTTTGATATGTAGGTGCTTACTCAAATGGTAATCATGCAAGTAAAATAATTTCTGTGCATAAATGCTGCTACTGTCTGTGGTAAAACAGGATTCCAAGAAATGGCAGGTCTCAGAAGATGAACCTTGTGCCACACAGCACCCATGTGGGCTGGCAGTTAGAGAAGGTGAGAAAGTGACCTCAGTTGTAACTGAAGGAGACAGAGCATGAAGATGGGAGTAGTGGTCCCAGACAAGACCTAAATAGCTAATTTTGCCATTTTATCCTCCTTCCCTTTTGCTGGTGGCGGATATACTAAGATCAAATTCAGACATGACCATCTCTGCATTCAAACACTCACAGGACAGTCTCAGTGCTGTGAGTTGTGGAGCACTGAATCCCTTCAAGAGTTGGTTTGTCTGAGTCACACAAACAGCAGCCTTGGAGCAAGTGTTCTACAACAGGACTGCAATAATCACTTTTGGTCATATTTCACCTGTGGTAAAAAAAGATGAGAGATTGAGCAGCTTTCTCTCTGCCTTTGAGAAAACCAAGCTCTGATGAACCTCATTTAAGCATATGGTAGAATTTGTCCATCATTCCAGCTTTTGCATTTTGTTGTTTTGTGAATTTACCTGTGTTTCTGTACAGAAAAGTGGTCCTCCTGATAACCAAGAATGAACAGAAGATTGTCATGAGAGTTGCTTTGAGACATAATGTAGTGCGTAGATGGAAATATATAACCTGTATTCCTGCTGAGGAAGAGCAGTTTTCTTAATTTTCCTGTTTTCCATGCTAGAAAACATCTATAAAATATATCTGCACTTTCATTGGTTAGCAGAAAATGAGTCCTACAGAATTACATAAGAAAACATTCTTTAGATTTAAGCCTATAGTAGGAAACATGAAAAAGTGTGGCAAATGAAAATGATCCCGGCAAAGGGAATTAAAGTGAGAGAGATTGCTGGTAATTTTTCTACAGCTTATCACTGAGTTGGGAGAGTGGCAGTGACAGGGAGCACTCCCCAGCCCATTCTGGTACCCAATGGTTTATGTATGTGCTGATCTTTCACATGGCAATAGATCAGTGAGAACACCTTAAAACTTTAGTTAAACTTTGTATATGATGGTAGTTGGGTAATCACTTGTTTTCTCCATTCCATCCTCATAAGAAAGTTGAATAGTACATATTCCACAAGTCCCAAAAATGTTTTAAAAGCACTTGTATTTGGTTCCCTCACATTTCAAGCTTCCATATATGAGGAAAGTGCACTCAGAGGCTGTAAAGGTCCTTTGGGTTTCTTGTTTTTTTTTTTTTTTATACTGAAAGGCCTTGAAACTAAGACAGATATCAATGAAGAAAAGTTTTTACCCTTCTGAAGCTTCCTGTGGAAGCTGTAGTTGTTCAAACAAACTGAATCTACATGCTGATATGGGAAAAAGAAAATTTAACTTTTTTCTTTTCAAAGGAAAGTCACGTTTCTTCCACAACAACTGGTGATCTTTGATTTATCTTGACATTCTGAGATGTGCAAAAGAGCTGTATTTTTCAAAGTGTGATTGCTTTTCTTCTCTCTAGTTGGTCTAATGAAAATATTACTCATATCCTTAGAAAAATCATGGCCAGGCAACACAGTAATTTAAAGAATAAAAACATTATTTAGAGCAGAAACTTCACTTCTGTTGCCATGTTGGACCCTATTCAGTATTGGTTGCTTTTTCAAAACTTCTGTTGGGATTCACAAAAACTGTATAAATGTATAAGTACCATGAGAATAAAATTAGTATTGTCATCGCTCTGAGCCAACGTTTAAAAATTACTTTTAGTATCTCTCCTGACACTGCATAGCAGCCACAAATTCCAGTGTTTTCAGTGCCACAGTGAACACTGTGGATCTCTGATCTGGCTGTTAATGTCATAAACAAACACACAAGGTAGATGTATCTCGTTCAAACCTGTTGATAGCTTCAAGATATCAGTAATTAAAGCAAGTGTTCAGATAGCACTTTCTATTTTCTTACTCAGAGAAGGCTTTTCTTGGCAACACCCATTATAGTTAAGAACCTGCTGGGGACACGTTTGATATATTGACATTCACAGTCACTACACTGCAACTTTCTAAAATATTTCCTTATATGGATTTTCACCTGAGGTTGCATCTTTTCTTTGAAAAGTGATGTGGTTTCAAAGGGGTTTTCTGGAATACTTAAGCTCTACATTTTTTGTAATAGGTTTAGTTTTGTCAGGGATCTGCTCTGAATATGAATTACAGATTACTTTGATCACAGTCATGGGAAGAAAGGAAAATGGAAAGCAAACATGCTTTAAGGCCCTTATTTTACTTATCCCTTAGGAAAGGACAAGAGGGATATGGCAGATCAGGTACTAAGACATGGTTCAAATGCAGCACCTGGGACGTTTGGAGAGGTCAAGCCTCACAAAAGACTCAGACCTTCTTTTCATTTTTATTTTAAATGGAGGGAAGCTTTTTCAGCAAAACATAATCTCTCACTGAAGTTGGCTATCCATTTGTTTTGCCCCTCTGTAGATGAGACTGTATCAGGGCAATGTCTCCAAATCTCCTGTGTTACAGCTAAAAGTGTAACACCTAACTCATTCTATGAAGATAGATTTGTCTATTCATAGAATAGACACTTTTCCTATCCCAGAAGATAAATCAAGGTTTCTATCTGTGACTACCATAACTGCCCACTGAGGACCTAGACTTCCTGAAGGGTGTTTTAAAATTATTGAATAATTTTCTGAGGACATTGCATCAGTTTCTTGTTCCATTCCTACCATTTTATAAGGTTTTGCTCTTCATTAATTCATACATGAGCTGGAAATCATGAGTGTGTCCCAGAGAGGGAAAATAATACACAATGATCTTTTGACTGAAGCCGTAGGGTGAAGCCTGTGAAATCATTAGATACTATTGGTATAGTATTATATATTATGTTTATAATTAATATAGTGCCATACCAGCTTCTTGTCTGTGTTGTATATATATTAAATACGTATATTTTACATTGATATTACTCATTACTTATTATTTTACACAGATATTAGTTTAACATGCTATCACTGTAGTATTATAGTGCCCCAAAGAGATGAAAACTCAAAGACTAATACCTGAAAAACTCATGTTCTTACAGTAATCTACAGATCTACAGGAAATCTGAAGCTCGTAACAACATGTGCCTGAATTTTGCTCTTTGTCTGGATGTTTTCCAAGTACTGTCTGGTCATGGGAGGGCTGGCTGGGACAAGAGGTTCTTGCTGCTTGAGCAGCACTGTCTGGCAAAGCAGATACGTTCCTTTAGCACCCCAGAGGAATGATACCCTGCACTGTGGGAGGCGGACCTCGGCTCTTTGAATTAAGGAGGGAGGTTTCTTTAAAAGAGTAGATATATGGAGCTTAAAACTAAAACTTCTTGTTTTATTATCAAAATTGTGACCTCGATTTTCAAAGACAACTATCTTGCAATAAATCTTACAGACTGAAGCTGAAATCTTTATAGATTTTAATTCACTCTAGTGAGAAATTTGTTTTTAAAAACAAGTAAGACACTGAAATCCAGGTGCAAGGCAGTCACATTACACATGACTGGATCCCTCTTTATTTCTTGATGTTTGTTTCTCAAAATTGATACACAAGCTAGATGTAGAATCACAGAATCAGTAAGGTTAGAAAAGACCTCCAAGATGCAATCCAACCTTTGAGAGAACACCTCCTTGCCAACTAGACCACAGCACTCAGTGCCACGTCCAGTTGTTTCTTTAGCACCTCCCAGGAAAGTGACTCCACCACAGTCAACAAGGATTAAAGCCCAAAATAAGAGTAGCCTCCACCACCTGCTTTCACCGCATCATTTTTCAAAGCTGGTTTTGATGTCAATTATACACCAAATGTCATGAAGTTGAACATGTATCTCAACATGTAAGTTGTTAAATATAGGTGAATTTGTTTTGGAAATGGAAAGGCAAACAGAGAAGACCATGTCAACCGTGTTTTAAGAAATTTTGGAAGATGGACAGTGCATTGGACCTCTTTGGAAACAGCAGAAAATATGTATTAAGGCACAGGACTGGGTTTATTGGATGGTGAGAGAGGAAGAGGTAAACATTAACAGTTATAATGGCAACCATGAAAATAATAATGAAGATAATATAATAGCAGTAGGCAGTTGTTTTGCTTTTTAATTGACATTAATTAACTAAAGAAACCACAGAACAAATTGTTGATTTGTTTTTCAAATATGTTTTTTGATATATTTCTCAAAACAAATTGTGAGAATTAACTAAGTTTCAAATAAAGACTTTCAGCCAATTAGTGGCATTATGCTCCTGCATATATATTCTATACATTATATAGAAAATATTTTTATGACCAGAATGTTTTGGATTCCATAAAAGAAAAATAAATTAAATGAACATATTTTTAATTCCAGGAAGAAGCCTAAAAGCAGGGTGATATTTTTCAAATCTTTCTTTTTTGTCCTCTAAGTTGAATTTGGGTGAATATTTGATACTGCTGAGCAGTAGGGCTGTGCTTCTGGCAGGCACTTGACAACATGCCTAATTTTAAGCTATGCATTTACTAAATAAAGAGCCAGCTAGGCCTTGTAGGATCCTCGTTCACTTTCAAACCTGTTTCAGTGCATTGAAACTCAGGAAAAAGGAGCTAACCCACTTGATTCCTAAAGGTGATTCCAATTAAGAAAGTATGTTGGTGTTTCAAGGACTGTTCCTATTTATGCTTTCTATATCTGTGTCATTTATGCTGTGATTCAAATAAGCATATAATGGATATAACATATGCCCAGACTATTTCTGCATTCAGGAGCATTTGTCTCACATCTTCCCTGCATTTGAAGATGTTCTTATTAGGTTTTTCTCTTTCCCTGGTCAGTAAGGTACAATTTCACACTAGTATCTGAACTAAGTCTTCCATCTATTGGAAGTATTATTGATAAACCAATAATAATAATAATAATAACAACAACAACAGCAACAAAAACAATAATATTAATAATAATAAGTGATACTATCTTACACTTTTTCTATGATGTGTGAGATCTTTATCAGAGTTTAAAGGCAGACTCCAACTTTGCCCACAACACTACTGCAGCCTGTTTTCGCTTGTTCAGTGTAAAGCTGATTGTAGTAGCAAGTACTATTGACTGGATAGGAAAGTATCTCAATAGCATAGGGGGAAGGAAAAAGCCAGGGATATTTGTGCTTACTGACCTGTAAAAGAAGTTTTAATTTCAGAGCTATAGGGATGTGAAATGTCATCTTTTACACAAAATGAGTAAATGCCATCCTGCTGGTGCGATTTTTGCTTTTGTTGCATCAGAGAAAGACCTGACACATCAGAAAATGCCTGGAGCTTTGTTCTTCTGCACATCCTCCTGTGGTTTACTAGGTGATACTACTTTTCACAAAGATAGTCGGAGAACTGGAGCTCCTCTGCTTTGGAGGCAGGTTGAGAGAGATGGGCTTGTTCAGCCTGGAATAGAAAAGGCTCTGGTGAGACCTTAGATCCCCTTCTAGTACCTAAAGAGTCTCCAAAAAAGGTAGAGAGGGACTTTTGAGAAGGCCATGAAGTGGTAGGACAAGGGTGAATTGCTTCAAACTGACAAAGGGCAGGGTTAGATGGGTTATTGGGAAGAAATTCTTGACTGTGGGGGGCATGAGGCCCTGGAACAGTTTGCCCAGAGAATCTGTGGATGACCCAGCCCTGGAAGTGTCCAGGACCAGGTTGGATGGCGCTTGGATTAACATGGTCTAGTGGAAGGTATCCCTGCCCATGGCATGGGGGTAGTACTAGGTGACCTTTAAGGTACCTTCCAACCCAAACCATTCTATGACTCTTTGATGATGCTGTGATTATAGCATGTGACTGCTCTTTTTCTTGCAGCTCTCTACAGGTCTTTTTGTGAACAAAACCAACCTTTCCCCACCCCAGGAGGATCTAGCTGCCTGAGCCCAGCTCTCAACCCATTCCCAGCACTGGCAGAAACCTTTCTCTGAAGTTTAAACTGAAATGTAGGTCTATCCCAGACAGAGTTGGAGTTTCAGACAAAATTTATCAGGGCAGTCCACCCACTGAGTTACGAGGTGCAGAAAGGACTCCTTAGGCTTTCTAAACTCCTTCTCAGAAAGAGCCTGGGTGCAGCTGAATCCCATTTTAGCTCCAAACTGAGGCAACAATTTATGTTTAAAGAATTACACAGGGGTAATTGAGCCTTTACACGACTTTATCATGCAGGACTGAGGGTGGCAAACCAAATATATTTATAAAAGTAATTTAAGTTGATTGTAATAATGATTAGACCAAAAGCTCTTCATCAGAATTACCTGACACACAGTATGGGTAGCTATAACTACTAGTATGATGCAATATTTTTGAAGCAGTATCGAGGCAATTATATAAAACCTAGCAGAAAAAACGATTATTAAGCAGAGTTTAATGTCACTGCCTACATCAATGACTGTGAGCAAATCTCTTTTGCTCAGCCCTGAGGAGTGACCTTGAGGGGTGTCCTCACTCAAGGGAGGAATCTTCACACTGGAAGGGATGTTTAGAAGTCCCTGCCATTAAAAAGTGGGGTAGGGCTTTTATAGTGTTGAGTGACTGACTGTGTCTAGGCCAGCCCTTGAGCTCAGCAGCCTTTGGGTAAATTATTGGTACTATCACTTTTTTGATTTCTTTATCAGGTACTTTGTTCTTCCTCAGGAGGTTTGATTTTGGGATTGATGAGTCAGGCTGGTTTCAGCATTCTTTAACACCACAGTGTGACCTCCCTCCTCCAACCACCGACAACCTAAAAGAGCCAAAAAATGCTGTGGCTACCATGTTCCCAGCCAGAGGACAAGCACAGGCTACACTCCTGGGGTGCAGCCATGTCCCCAGCAGTAGCAATGCATATAGATGTACATAGACTGACTGTCACATCCCATGTATCAGCCTGGCAACCACAACCTTTGTACATATGCCTCCATTTGGAAACTGTTATTCCTTTCATTTGGTTTCTTTTTACAGGGATTCATTCAGTATATACCCTGAGGAATTAATCACAGCTTGGTCTTCTCTGCTGGAATACAAAGGTACCCATTTATATCCAGTAAAAAGAAAAGAGCACACTAACAAATACATGGGTTTGGGAAAAAAACTGAATTTTTACCTGGGAATGGGAAAGCATATACTTTGCTGCTTTCTCTTGTTTACTTACGGAAATCCTTTTATCACTGGTGGTCTTCTGTAATCCTGAACTATCTGTTTCATTCCATTTAAATCATA
>JAWWEU010000187.1:0-24800 GCA_035583155.1 Acropternis orthonyx | reverse complement strand
GAGGCACAAACCACCGCCAGCATAGCTCACAACCTCATAAGGGCACGCAAGCTTCTCCCCTGCGACAAGGGGGTGCCCATGAAGAAGAAGAATGTACTATAGATTTTTAAAAAAAGGCCTAAGACCTTTTCAAGACGTGGCTCACAATTAAAATCAAAATACATTATTGTGCTAAACTTGACAATTCATGCTTTATGAAACTCTAATATCAATGAGTGAACTGCTGCTTGTCTATTTTCAGGTTTATAAAGACAACTATTATCCTGGTCAACTGATTTACCTTGCAATAATTATTCATTATTACTGCTATGCACTGGAAAACTTCAAAGTGCTAATACTAATGAAAATATCCTCTAACCAGATCAGTCCTTCATTCCTTTCTAAGTCAACTAACTCAGCAGCAGATAAACATTAACTGTGCAGGAAACTGCTTGCAACTGCCTTTCCCTTGTGTCTACCTGACACTGCAAAATTACTAAAATTCTGTGGGCTTTATGCAAACTTGCAAGAAGATGACAGTGATTCCAGCTTTTAAGTGGAGCACAGACAAAACAATTAGGCATTGAGAAAATGCTAAAACAATTAGGCATTGGGAAAATGCTAATAAGCCTGGAAAATCTCCCAAAGTTTCCTCTCCATTTTGTACTACCCAGAGAAAAATTGTATCATGTGTCATAGACGGTTTATAGAGTATGCTACAGCATTCCTGCAAGAAGAGATACTCAAACACATGTTGAAATTAATGACACTGGACCTTTGGAAGAGAAGCATTTACAGGTGGTTCACAAGTTCTGATTTGCTTATTCTGTAAGCTGAGTTTCACAGTTGGAATGTATAGAAATATGAGAAACCATTATAATTGCAGAAGTTATTAAAATGTTATTGTTGGATTTCACCTAGTAAATGATTTTTTGGGAGACTAATAAACATTCACATGAAAACAAAGAGTTGATTTTTTTTTTTTCAAAGTTGGTATTACACATGGTAAAATTGATATTATGCCTATATGTTAATCTTCTCATGGAAATTTAAGAGAAGATCTCTCCCTTCAATAATTTTTGAAGGTTTATTGTGCCATAAACACTCACTGAAGTTTCCAAAATATGTGCTCACAAAAATTCTGGAATCTGACAAAATCACATGTACGGGACTTGACCCATGAAAGCAAAAGAGCAAACTAGAAAAAAAAAAAAAAAACCCAAAAATTTGCACTCCAAGTATTAAGACTGAAAGGATAACCTGCTTCAACATTTACTTGCTGGTTTGGTATAAACTCTCAAGGAATATTTAGGCTTTTCATAATTATTCAGCGCAATACATTTATGCTTACAATTTTCTCTGTGTTTCCCCAATAAAAATTTTCCTTGTCCTTGTTCACAAAAATGTGTGATTATTAGCAGGACAAACTTCTCTTTCCTTTTTTCCCCCCTCTCCTCATGTTCTTAATTTTAAATATTCTTTAAAAAGAAATAAAAAAGAAGTTCAGACACTGATACTGTTGCTGTACTACTTTTGGTCAAACATAAAAAAACCCCAAAACAATCTACTTTTAGATCCAGGTTGTCTGACTTGTACATTCTTTAGAGCAATAAACTGAGGCCTTCTCTCTTTCGTGGTAGACTGAGAGTATATTTTAAGGATTTTAATTTCTCTTTAGTTACCTTTGCTCTTTTGCCTAGTTCAGGACTGGATCCTGCCTGTTGTAATACCACAAATACTAATATTATTCCAATTTTTGTCATTCTGCATTTGTCACTTTTAGTGATATCTTGTTCTGGATGCACTGTTCCATTATGCTCATTTATTGCTTACTGATTACGAAAGAGCACATTCTGAGCTCTCACCTTCATCTGCTGTTTTCATTCTTCACATTTGCTACTCAGAGCATTGGTCTTAATTTCCAAATTTTATTGATGTTTGCAGTGTTTCAGGCCTATGACTGAGGATGAAATTGCAAGCTTATTTAAAACAACTGCTGTTTTGGATAATCTGACACTGCATCAATTTAGCAATAATAGCTACTTATACAGGGTTTTTTTAATTAATATCATCTTGCTCATGAAAGACAAAAATCTTCTCTTTATGCTGCATGGGTTTCATGCATTCACCTGACCTTTTCCGTCACTTAAATCACAGGCAGCACCGACTTAGAAACTTCACCACCATGCTGTATTTGGTTTGTGTGTTATTTTCCCCTGCTCTCACTCACTAACAAAGTGACCAAAGACTTCTCAGTCTTAGTGTGCTCAAGCAGTTGCCTAATGACACCCAGCAAAGAAAGCCAATACACACAGCAGAGCATCTCAGAGTAAACATGAAATTTCTGTTACTCGCCAATCATTTGTTCTAAGGAATTTTGGTATGAGTAATTTGATGCAGGCAGTATGGAGCATGCAGCAGAATAAATAGAACAGTTTAAGAAGACTTAACAGCATAATTCTACATTATTGTATAGCTCCAGACCTAAAACTATTTTTTATAACTGTTACTGGCTGTTATTTTACTGTTTTAGGAGACAGCATTACCTAAAGTATCACCTCAGACATTTAGATCCCACAAGAATAGGGGTAGAGCGTTATCAGGGCAAATCCATCAAGAAGTCACACTAATTTAAAAGCTGTAAAATCTCTTCACCTTTGTTACTAATGAAGTACCACAGTTCACTACTTACCACTACTTATATTTGCATTAGTCTTACTGATCAAGCAGTTTGTATTTAAAACAAGACTTGCTAGAAGTCAAAGATTTTTCAGGATACTCTGCTGAAGACATACATAATAAGAAAACATGTCTTGTCTATGATTTAGAATAACCAAAATATATATTGTTTCAAAGATAAGTAAAATCTAATTGGAGAAATACAGCATATAGAATAAGGTGTCTCATTGATAAAAGTCTTATTTTCAAGATTTAGAGATTATATCTATTAACTTCTGATTTTTTTCCTGTAATCAAGGTTTGCAGATAACAAGTGAAAAAGAACTGTTTCTAATACACATAGCAAAAGCAAGATAAGTTTCCATTATAATTTGTCGTGAAAAACTAACAGATCAGGTGTTCTTTCTGCTGTACCATCCAAAATTAATTACTATCATAGTTTTTTATTTGTGTAACAGTAGTGCCCATAGGATTGAAATACTAACATTGCTATTGAGGTCCTTATATGAAAGGCTCAACTCCACAGACTATGAAAAGTAAATATTTTTGCCCTACACTGTTTAACTGACAAATTTCGCAATACAAGCTGCCCATAAATGCATTCACAAGTGCAGTGATTTGCTCAAGCTCATATAGCAGGTCTGTTCTACAGCTAAGAATAGGAATTGGATATCTTGATACCAACTGGAATACTGTATTTACTAAAAGAAGATGATCAAGTGTGATCAAAAGGGTATGCCCTTTTTACAATGAAATATTTGGTAAGCGGAGAAACATTTCAACACCACATTTATAATTAGCAATCATCTTCTTTGCACAGCTTTGAAAACTGATGGTGCAATGACAGCTCCACTAGATAAGAAGTCTTCCCTTTCATAATGCACGTACAAAAATTACAGTTCCCTTGCATATGAAAGGCCGCTGATTTATAAAATAATTTTGCTGAGGAAGACCACTAATTTGTAACCTTGCCTATCAAAACCCATGCCATTCTACTTACTAAATGGCATTCCTAAATTTTCAGGCTTTATATCTTCCTGTATACTACAACTATAGGGGACATTGCTTTAATAAACTAACATTTCTAATACTTTTCAGTAGAGGCTATTACCTGATTATAACGACAATTAAAAATGTGGCACTTCAAAAGTGTCTTCATTTTTAATTCGGAGCTAGTTTAAGAAAGAAAACAAAGCACTCCAAACCAACAACAAAAACAATCCTTGGAAAACACTGAGAACCCTCGGTAAGAAATTAGGAATTGTCAAGCAACTGGGATGTCTATAATTATTTATAATAAAGTTCTATGTGCAGCTATTCTCTTCTCTCTTTCAACCCCTTATATTACTACTCCTGTTTATGAAAATCCTGCATGTCAAGGATCAAGGTTTCCGCAGATGCTGTACTAATACCTAAGAATATGGCTACTCCACCAACATCACAAGCAAAATAGAAGACATTACCTCAGTGGCACAGTTGCACTACCTACCTAAAAAGCTGACATCCACATTAACAGCTACTGAGGCTTTATGTGATATGGGAAAGTTGAGACAAATAACAGGAAAGGAGATAAAGAAAATCTGTGCAAGATTTTTGGAAGCCCAGATCACCCACACTGCTTTCCTATTAGGAGATACTCAGGTGAAATTAGGTATTGTGTCTCTTGCTCAGTGTAGTTTTCCCAGTGTAAGGTACTTGGAGAAATCCTCTACACTCACATAAAACTTTTATTTACCTATTACGTGTTCAACTTATTTAAGAGGACACACTTCTACACTAGGATAAACTGTACCTTTACAAATCCCAGTATCTACCCAAAGAGATTCTGTGGTCCAACTTTATTCATACCTAAATGCCTTTTGCACAGAAGATACTTTGAGCTTTCATTGATAGTGGCTATATAATCTAGGAACAATGGAGGTGCTGGTAACTGCTTTAGTCATCTCAAAACAGATTCTGAAATTTTGAGCATTTCTGACAATGTTCTTTCCTAGCCTTTGTTTGATTCATAGCACTACCTACTGCAGAGTTCTGTGAATCTAATCCCCTACAAAAATTAAAACATAAAATGAAAAATGGATGTGCAAACATTATGAATAGGTTTTTACGTTACATTCTCTTATCTGTGACTTGTACTAGTAAAGGCATTCCTCTTGTTGCAAAATGTGAAATATGTAAAATTTTCATAAGAAATGATTTTTTTGATGTCTGATCTTTGTGCACTTTCACACCTAGACAACAAGAAGGAAGATTTAATCCATGAAACAGACAGCAGCCAATAAGCTCTAAGTGGTGTCCAGGTGTTACAGACAAATTGCTTGTTGGTAGAATTGCTTTAAGGTTTAAAGGCTTGACATTCTTCAATGATCTCAGACCTAGGGGGAGGTTAATTAAGCTGGGGAAGAAGGATGTACCACTGATAGTAAAGAAATTATTGGCTACAGGGACATCTGGCAGAATCTCCAAGATAAGGAAGAAACTAATAAAAGACAACCCAGCAACAGTGCTGAAATCAGCACTCTTCCACCTCCCTGCAAAAGTAACTAGGATAGGTGTTTTCTTATTCAAGCACACTGCAGACTGTCAATACTCAGTTCTCTCCTGACAAGTTGTGCTCTACTTAGTTTGAAGGTCTACTCACAGGGGTAGACAAAGATGAAACCTGTGCAGGTACTGCAGAGATGTAAACTAACTGCTAAAAGATCTGCCATACCGCACATTTTATGTGTCTGTATTTAGCTCTACAGAGTCACACAATTTGAAGGTCTTGGTCCCCAAAATAAGACAGTGGCTCACCAGGCCAGTGTTTGTGCATTGCTTACTTTGAAGTTTTCACTGTTCACTAACCCACCCTCACAAAGGAAGGAAAAGCCTGAGCACAGGAAATTCCACAAGGGGACAGGACCTTATGTAATTTTTCTGGAGTCTTCTCCCATCTATACATCCCTCTCATTTGCAATCTTCTATTGCCAGACAACTTGGTAACACACTGAAGATTCCCTATTGGCCAAGAAATATAAATAACCAGTAAAATGAACCATAGACATAGCTGGAAACGAGTACATATATATGCAGTCAAAAACACGTTTAGTAAATATATATATAGAGAGATGTGATTCAAATTAATCTACTTGATATGCTACAACCAGTTACTAAAGTGCAGTCAAGAAATCATGCACCTCTTTGGTGGGAAAAAAAAATAAAAATTGACACCTAGAAAGGTATAGAAAAGATGCCTTTCCAAAAGATGAGATGTTTGAAATCATCGGTCAGGCCACCACTGCACTTGAAAAACAAGTTTATTTCTTAAAATTGACAACCCAACTTAGTCAGCATCCTAAAATACCTGAAGAGAGAAGACTTAGCTTTTATTAAGTCCTCTGCTTGGTTTTGAGTGGGGCTTTTTTGGGCTTTGGGTTGAGTTTTGTGTGATTTTGGTTTGTTGTGTTGGTGGTGGGGTTTATCCCTTCCTTAATAGTTTCTGAACCACAATTGCTTAAGGGTCAAGCACTGTATGTACGTTTCTAGATCAGAAAGTAACTTACACTTTTCAGAAGTTTTAACTGAAAGCTGTGCTGAACTAAAAAAAAAAAAAAGAAATTGCTGTTTTACCTCAGACTAAATCACAAAATCCTGGGTATTTTCCAGATTCCAGACTGGCTGCAGCTCCTAATTAAGCCAGCTGAATGGCTTTTTATAGGGTACAGACCCATGACCCAGAGTATGTTGCTCTGTTTGCTCCATCTAGCTTACTTTTTTTAATTGCTCATTGAGAGGAAAGGGGAAAAAGAGACAGAAAAGATGTGTACATGAAGTAAGTGTATTTTCTGATTTTCGGTCAGGAACTTAGGTCGCGTTTGCAGGCACCCGAGCCACTGCAAAACAGCTTAACTGGTGTGGAGTAGCTTAACTTTACAGACAGGCGAGCCTCTGCGAGGGTTAGGTGGCTCTAGTTTCCCATTCACGCCTAATCGATCTTACTGCCCCAGGCACTGGGGGGAGCAAATCGGCTAATTACCTGGTTAGCGCTTAAAACCACCTGAATAGGTATTTCACCCGACAATGTAAAGGCGAACTGCAATGTTAGAGACGAAGGAGTCTCTGAACACCTTGGTTGGAAGGGACCTTAAAGATCATCTGTTTCCAATCACCCTGCCATGGGCAGGGACACCTTTGAATAGATCAGGTTACTACATCCGACCTAGCCTTGAACACCTGTAGACATATTTAGTATTACAATGCGAAAGTCACCACAGATGGTTTATCACTAAAACTGAGTGATTTCCACCTTTCAGCGAATTTTTTAAAACACAAACCATTTATAAATTAAAGTGTAAAAATCGGTTTAAAAGTTCATTGCCAGAACACATAGCATGCTTACTTTTTTTTAAGAGCCAAATCCATTTCAAAAAGCTCCAAGTCCAGCGACCACATTTACTTGGATCAGAGCAAAGACAGCCAATTCTATGTGTAGAATCAAATCATTAACAAATCTCTGTTCTTCCAACAAAATTATTTTTTTGTTCCTTATAGTGATTAACCTGACAAAATGAGCTTTGAAAACTATTTTTACAATTAGTTACAGAAAATAAAAGGTGAATCTTAACATTTACTTACACTAGAAAGTCTGTAAAATTTACAGGTACAAAATTTTTGCTCAAAGACCAATAATGAGGGTATAAAGGGGGTTTGCATACTGATATGAATTAGATTTCTAAAAAGCTTTCTGCATCTGGAGTACTGTGTCTAGTTCTGGGCCACTCCATATAAGAAAGACAAGGAGCTACTGGAGAGGGTCCAGCAGAGGCCACAAACATTATCATAGGTCTGGGGTATCTTCCTTATGAGGAGAGACTGGGGCAGCTCCCTGTTCAGTGTGGAGAAGACTGAGAGAAGAACTCATTAATGCATATAATTACCTCAAAGGCATGTGCCAAGAAGATGGTGCCTGGCTCTTTTCAGTGGTGCCCAGGGACAGGATGAGGAGAAGTGGCCATAAACAAGAAATTGAACCTCAATGTGACGAAGAACTTCTTTACATTGAGGGCGGCAGAGCAGCTGCCCAGAGAGGACATGGCGTCTCCCTCTTTGGAGATATTCAAACCCTCCTGGACATGTTCCTGTATAACCTGCTCCAGGTGATCCTGCCTTGGCAGAGGGACTGGACTGGATGATCTTCAGAAGTCCCTTAGAACCCTTACTATTTTGTGATTCTGTGATTACCTGAGGTTTCATAAAGTGAAGATTTCTGAATGCAACTTGACACTAAGCAGGAATTCAACAATTAAAACATACTAAATGATTTGGGGTTTGAGGGGTTGGGGTTTTGTTTTTACTTTGCATTGAATCCCTTTTTTAAATATAAACATTCAGAAAATTACTATGTTCTACTGTACACATTCTCAACTTCTTCGGTCTAAATACTTTTCACTTGCTGCTTTCTTTTGTCAAGAATCTCAGTGCACACTGAATTTTAAACACCACTGGGTTTTCCTTTTTGCAATTATAATCAAACAAAGCATCCAAGGTGAATGTGTCTAATTTACCATTTCTCTGACCAACACATTTACATTTGTAATCAATCATGCTATCTGACTTAACGTGTTCATTAATAAATGAAAGAAAACCCCATCAGATTACTGGTTTTAGATAGTTGATGAATTTTTTTCTCCATGAAACTGTCAATGTCATAACTTTATATCTTTGTACTTCATAGAGAGTCATTGCCAAATATTGACACATAAATGTTATTCTTGTATTTTCCAACATACTTGTTTGACACTCTAATACACTATTTACACGATTCAAGCAGAATTTCAGAAGTAGTCTGTTTTGTTTCATTAAGACTTCCTGCTGTCAACAGCAACAGCTGTGCAAGAAATTACTTCTATTTTGCTGCAGTCACGATTAACAGGTTTTGCTATGCTTAGTGATTTTTCTAGCACTGGTGGGCTGCATTATTCATATAATATATAAACTACCTAAATATCCTTCAGCTAGTAGAAATGTTGAAGAAAGTTTGCAATGTGCATATTTCATGGGATAGTTTGGTTATACCCACTGATTTTAACAGCAGAACTGTCCTGTACTTTAAATACTTCTAACTGCTTCACACAAATCAACACCAGAAACCTGAAGTGGCTTGTCTAGAAGCAGAGAACACTTGGAAATAGCTTTTTACTCCTCAAGGTAATGCATACTTTGTCTTGAGACTCAGGACCTAGTTTTCACTCTTCTGCTGCCTGCATTGACGAGCTTCATGTCTCCTCATTCTCCTTCAACCTCTTGACCATGTTCAGTGGTTGAGAACAGTGCCAAGAAAAACCCCTGCAAACACACACCAACTATGACTGATTGACAATAAGCTTTATTCTAAAACAACAGTAAAGCATAAAGAGGTGTATGTTTTTGTTTTTGGGACTCAACACACTGCAGTAGCTTCCACAACCAAATGTGTACTCAGTTAGGTTTTAAACATAGAACATTCAAGGTCTTTCATTTCAGGTTTTAAATTTGGATTTGTCATGTGTTTCTATTAACATAAAAAGCATCACACCAGCTGTTATGGGCAGATGAAATTAGTTTCTGGGGCTTGATGTTTTCATTAACACACATATATAGAAAATATATATACAATGTAAAACAACTCTTATATGGCTTTTAGTGCTTCCTTAAGAAAAGCATAAATAATTTGACTCCCTACTAACAGTCACAATAAAAAAGGTAAACTTCACTTTTCATATTTAACCAAGAATACTTTGTCTTCCCAAACCGAATTTTTGAACAGTGTGTTGAGGATAAAATAAGCTCTAAATTTTAGGATTCAATATAGCAATATTGAGCAATAATTCCACCCACTTAGCATACTATTTTTATGAAGATCTTTTAAATATATTTGTATGAAACGTACTATAGGCATCAATCTTAAATCAAACTGCTTCATAATTGTTTTATGCAATGCAGGTGATAGTGCTTTCTGTTTGATAAGAACAATGGACCATTCTGCTCAAGTGCATTATGTACTCAATATGATTTCAATCCAAATTCCGTAAGTACTCTAAATGTAGTCAGAATGGATTCTGGACCAGAAACTACTATTTTTCTTCAATAGAATATAGAGATTTCAAATTTAACTCCAAACCAAAGAGCAGCTTTGTTTCCAGTCCTGAAGTTAACTTAGTATTTTTCTGATACTTTTATAGCTCAATTTTCAACTGGCCTGTTAAGCTCATATTTTACCCCTTCAACACCTCTCTCCTATGTGAAGCATTTTGGTTAGTTTATTAACACGATTGAACCCTCAAGAATTTTTCATAAACATACTCTAAAGGAGTGAAAAGAAATAAACAAATAAGGGAGATAAAATCATAGAAAAAAAATGCAGAATTGGGAATAAATCTTGCATAGTTTGAATTCTTATTTTATGTACTATTTGATGTTTTTCCTGTACTCTTTATTCTCTCAAGAGATTAAAATAGCTACACTTCTTTACGTAATTAATTATATTCAGGGTGGTTTTCTGAGGGGAGGTACAGAAGATCATACAGAATAAAACAGGTGAAAGCAAAACTAGCTGGCTGGCCTTCTGTTGTTTCTCATATATGAATTTCCAAGCTTAAGCACATCTTACATTAATAGAGTATTCTTGCAGTAAGATTAAAGCTAATAGGGAAGACAAGCCAGATGAAATGATAGAGAGAAAGCCAAAGAAATTCCAGATGCCACCAGAAGTACTGCTGAACACTTCCAGTCCTTTCAAAGTACCAGAACAACCCAAGTACCTGAACAGTTTCAAATCAATTTTCTCGCATAATTTCAACAATTCAAGAGTCAAGTTGCTTAAGCTTTCAGTGAGGACCCTAAATACATGTGGCCTTATACTAACTCAAAAACATATAAATATACTTCCAGAAACCACTTGTATTAACACCTATGAAGAAAAGGAAGAAAAAATTCCAACTTTTAGGGATCCTTACCTTTGTCAGCCATTATGTAATAATTCCTCTATCAACGAAAATGCTCCAGACAGCAAATTCTCCCTCTACACAGCAAACAAAAGCTCTCTCCAAAGAAACCCAAAAAAGCCAAAACCAATACAACACCCAACTCAAACCACCACCAAAAAAAAACCCCAAACACACACACACACACACACACACACACACACACACACACACACACACACACACACAAAATCCACAAAAAACCCACAGCACTCAGTGACAAATCTGACCATAATAAAAAACCCCAAACCCCAAAATCAAATCAAAAAACAACCCACTCATGTGAGAATGAGCTTCTGACAAGAAGGGGCTTTGTTTGGGGTTTTTTGTTTGTTTTGTTTCATAGTTCTGAAAGTAATGCATTTTCATCCTAAGAAAGTTCATCAACCCAGCAAAAATTGCCTTCTTTGGTTCAGGTTAAAAAATCTTAATAGTTACTTGGAAACAGTTCTATGAAAAGAAAGCAAGACATTCAACCAAATGATTGAGCACTAAGTGGAACGGAAGGCATCTTGGAAAAAGCTATTTTTCTGTATCATGCCTCTCTCGTGCCAAGTCATCAAGCTCATTTAAACTTGGATTACCTTCATAGCATATACATGAGCTCATTTAATAATCAAGCCCTTTTTCTTGTCAGCTGTTCTGCTGAATTTACTGATTGAATAAGAAACAGAGAAACATGATGCATGTTTTTTGCAAGAGTCAATCTGTTCTGCAACCTTGAGAAGAAAAAAATCGGAGTTGACCTGTTTTTGCAATGAAGGAAAGCAGGAAAGCAGAATATAGTGATCAATACACACTTTAAAGCATGGAAAGAGTCTTGTCATAAATGGAATGTTGATGCCGATGCAGAAAATGAAACCTTTATTGTGATACGAATATTTGTTACAGGTGGATTTTGTATTGTCACCATTCCTGTACCTTCCCTTCCCCAAAGCCCTGTTGTAATCCCCTTTCCAATTGGCCCTTGTTAAATCTGACCCCATAGGTCCTAACCTGGGTCCCCTTTCATAGTAAAACGACCCTTCCCTTTAAAAGCCCTGTAGCACCGGAAATAAATCTCTTTGTCTCCCCTCTCTCCGTGAGTTCTCTGCTGCTGCCTGGTCCCTTGGGAACCACCTGTTGGGGGGGAAGGGCAGAGAGCATACCCCCCTGGTAGTGCCAGGGGGATTCCAATCACCACTATAGCAGCACTGATATATTTCTACACCATGGCAACCATAATCTGCATTACCTACTTATGAAAACATACAAAGAATACCAAATACCTATGAAAATTAATATTCTTGTTAATATATGGGTAATAAAAATACTTTCTAATGCACACAAATTTCTGCATGTCTATCCTCACTTTCATGTCAATTTCTCTACTCCTATTACAGATAAGAGCATTAACAAAACTTTACAGGGGAAGCTGATCAATACAGTTATCAGCTGTTCAAATAGTTCATAAAATTTCTTTTTGTAATTCTCAACCCAGGTGTTTCAATATGAACACTCTCATAGTCAAAATTAAAGATGGACTTTTATTCCAATGCAGAATAAACCTCCCTCAGATGTAATTCTTACAAGCAGCTGCCAAATTCACTGTGGACAGAGAAAGCAACATTTTCATTTAAGAGAAGTGAGGTAGGACCAAAATAGCCAAACATTCAACATCAAAAGAGAATTTCAAATCTTTATGTAGTCTTATTTTCTCTCTTCAATTTTTAAGTACACTCCATGAATTCTCTTCAAGTTTTTGCATATATTTAATCTTTTCTCCTCTATATACGTATGCATTTAGCAAAACACATTCCTAGAAATTACAAAAATTACTTCTTTTTCTGTTGCCTCTGACACACAGACTTGAAAGTTAAGAGTCCATTATGAAATGGACTCTCCAGTATAGGGGAGAGGAAAGAAAGAATCTTCTGGAGCAGTTTGTTTTCAGGAACTGGGTCTACCAGTCTAAATTAAATAAAAATTCAGGCCTACTCTCATGGTATCCTTCAGTCTATAATCTTGATAATTGTTTAAAAATCAAAATTTATTAAACTAAAATTGTGTGAGACATTAAGTTTAGCAAGTTGCTTCTGTTTGATGCTGAATGCAATGTAACTGCTTAGCCAATACCAAATACAGCGTGGCAATGACTTTAAACCTGAGGATTAGTTTATCCTTGTGCACCTAAGTTGAAATCATTACATTCTGTACTAAATATCACAATCATAAATACATATATACGTATTAATGTTCTGAAGATTTGCTCACCCTGGCTCTTTGGTGGTTAACAATTTTACTAGAATATCAGTATTAAATACTGTGATACCTTTAGTCATATTCATTTGCAATCTTCATGTAACATGAACTACCAGTACTCACAGTATAGAATGCTAGTAACGTGAGAGACCGTACAGAACAGGGCTAATGAAGATGCTAAAGCTCCTGAAACTAGCAGATACTTTGGCAAAGCTATAGTGCAAATTCCAAGGCATATTCATGTGAGAATGGATCTACATAGAGTTTTTCTAGATAGAACTTATTAAGATCTAGATCTTAAAATCTTAACTAGCTCTAAATAAAATGCACACTTACTAATTATTAATAATTTCTGCTTCTCAGACAATATTGTAACTACTCCCTTAGATCCTTAACACAAAGGAGTTAAGCATAAGGAATGTATTTTGCACTTTGCTTTTTTTAAATCTTTATTAGTTATATTTAGTTTTAGTAATCTAAAGAAACTACATGGGCACAGAATCACAGAATAATTAGGCTGGAAAAGATGTCTGAGGTCAAGTCCAATCTCTGACCAAACACCATAGTGTCAACAAGACCATGGCACTAAGTGCCACATCCAGTCATTTCCTGAACACTTCCAGGGATGGTGATTCCGCCACCATCCTGGGCAGTCAATTCCCATGTTTAACAACCTTTTCTGTGAAGAAATTCCCCTTGATACATAACTTGAACTTCCCCTGGCACAACTTTATGCTATGTCCTCTTTCCTGTTGCTAATTGTCTGGGAGAAGGGGCCAACTCCCACCTGGCTAGGACTTCCCTTCAGGTAGTTCTAGAGAGTGATAAGGTCACCTCTGAGCCTCCTTTTCTTCAAATTAAACATCCCCAGCTCCCTCAGCTGCTCCTCATACGTCTTACCCTTCACGAGCTTTGTTACCCTTTTATGGATCTACTCTAGCATCTCAATGTCTGTCTTGAAGTGAGGGGCCAAGAACTGGACACAGTACTTGAGGTGCAGCCTCATCAATACAGGGGGACAATCATTTCCCTAGTCATGCTGGCCACACTATTGATACAAGTCGTTGACCTTCTTGGCCTCCTGGGTACACACTGGCTCATGTTCAGTCAGTTGTCAAGCAGCACCCACAGGTCCTTTTCTACTGGGCCACATTCCAACAACTCTTCCCCCAGCCTGCAGCTCTGCACTGGGTTGTTGTGGCTAAAATGTGGACCTGCCACTTGGCCTTGTTCAGCCTCCTACCACTGGCCTTGGCCTACTGATCCAGCCTGTTCAGATTCCTCTGCAGAGCCTTCCTACCCTCCAGAAGATCAGCATTCCCACCCAACTTCATGGATTACAGGGGGTCTGTTCTGCTCCCTGTCCCTTTCTACCAGCACAGAGGCCTGGTTTTCCTGAGGATAACTGGTCTTTCTGTTAAAGAATGAGGCAAAGAAAGCATTAAGTACCTCATCCTTATCCTTGCTCACAATGTTCCTTGGTTCCAGTGTTATCTTCTATAAACTCACTTCATGGTTACCAAATTGGACCTGGATAAAACAGTTGTTCATATTTGTTATATTCATCATTAGTGTTTGCATAATGGTTTGTTGTATGATTCAATGTTGAACAAGTTGCTCATCTTTCTGGTTTAAAATTAAGTGTAAATGGTAGAGACTAGACAAGATAGAATTTTGTCATGTCTCTAAAGAGGAGAATGATGCCTTAAGATTTTTATATATTTATATATTTTTATATATACCTTGATTGGAGAGAAGCTAGCACGTCCCATCTGGGTGCCAATCTGTTGCCTAAAATGGAGGAAAAAACTTTCAAGACAATATTAATATAGGTAAAATAAAGAGCGTTTCTTTAACAAAAGCTTTCCTGTGAACAAAGCACATAGGCGCACACTCCAGCATAGAATTCTCACAATTTTATAGTTTTTAACTAATTACTGTGTCTAGTGGGTACATCCAATGTGCAAACCATTTGCCCCTGGTACTACTCTCAGAACTGCCCCATTGGAGCACCTTGAAGGGTTCTGGGTCTTCTATCTTGTTTTGACTATTATGTATCTTATTATTCTGGTCCAGGTGCATATGTCCCAAACAAGATGTCCTTGCTAAAATCTCTTTCCTTGAAAAGACCACCAAACAGAATTTCAAGAATGTGGCACAAACCATGAGAAAGGGGTTTAGAAACTGTCAGCTGCTACCTTAAGTGAGAAACTATACAACTTTATTAAAATGTACAAATATTTAAAAATCTTAAGGCATCATCCCCACATGCACAAATGGAGATTTTGCTTGGCCCTCCTTTAGATGTTAATATATTTATAAAAGCACATTTTATTAATTTTTACAGCAATGACCAGATTGAGTTCTAGTTAAGCTTTCAGCTTCCTAATTTTCTTTCTACATGACTTAACAATATCCTTGTACTTTTCCTTAGTTGCCTGCCCCTTTTTCCAAAGGTCATAAACCCTCTTTTTAGTTTTTACCCTGAGTTCTTGCCAAAGCTCTGTGTTCAGCCAGACCAGTCTGCTTCCTCGTTGGCTCATCTTTTGGCACATGGAGATGACCTGCTCCTGCACCTTTAAGATTTCTTTCTTAAAGTATGTTGAGCCTTCCTGGAACCCTTTGTTATCAAGGGCTGCTTCCCAAGGGACTCTCAAAACCAGTGTCCTGAATAGGCAAAATACACCCTCTGGAAGTCCCAGGTAAACGTTTTGTTGATCACCTTCCTTATTTCACCAGGAATCAAAAACTATTATTTCATGGTAGCTGTGTCCAAGATGGTCTCTGACCACCACACTTCCCAACAGCCCTTCTCTGTAAACAACAGGTCTAGTGGAGCATCACTCCTGTAGGCTCACTTGCCATCTGTGTCAGAAAGATCTCTTCCACATGCTGCAGAAACCTCCTAGACTGTCTCCTTTCCGCTGGGTTGAGTTTCCACCAGACATCTCATCTTGCAAGCTAAAGTCTCCCACAAGAAAAAGGGCTGGCAATTGTGAAACCTCAGCCAGCTGCTTACAGAATAGTTCATCTCCCTCTTCATCTGGACTGGGGGGTCTATAACAGACTCCCATCAGGATATCTGCCTTGCTAGCCTTCCCTGATTCTCACCCATGGACACTGAACGTCATCATCACTATCCTTGAGCTCCATACAGTCAAAACACTCCCTAATTTACAGAGCCACCGTACTGCCTCCTTGCTCACCTGTTGCCATCCATTGCACCACTCAAGTCACGCATATCATCCCAGCACTTCTCCATGATGGCAACTATGTCATCTCTTTCCTACTGCACATCACATAGCATTCCTATAGAATAACATGAAGAGAAGAATCAAACAAAAAGTCTACATCAGAATAGTTTTAGGAAAAAAAGTTCTAATTAAATTTATCTCAACTACAGCATATCAAATTTATACGCTACCTAGGATTGTACAAATAGCTTATAACACACTTTATGATTCTGAAAATACGGTTTACAAGACATCCTTGACATAAAAGAACAGAAGGATGTTAATTCATTCCATAGTTTCTACAGAAGCAATCCTCTTACCCTCTGTTAATTTTCAAATAGATCGTAAGCCCAGGAAAAGAAATAAAACACATATGGGATGTGTTATAATTAATCATTGTTTAATGATTCTATAAATTGTCTTTTCAAAACCATCCAGTCTGCCAGTTGCCTTTATCTGTGTTTTAGACATATTTGTCTACATATTAATTCTGCTCCTGCCTGCACTTTTTTCTTATTTGTGTTATGAGCCCTTCAATGGATTTGACTAAGATCATACTTAAGTCGTGTTAAGTTACCGAGGTCATCACAAGTGTAGCAGACAACAAAAAGCAGTCAGGTTTTTAGAACAAAGAAAAATAACATGCATTGAAAATATGAGTCTTCAAAGGAGCAGCAATAGAAGACCAGCAGCACACACAGTACCAGTATCTTTGCTAGGTATTACAGAATCCCATCAACACTCACAGCATGAGAGTATCTCTCACATTTATGAATGCAAAAAGTGGATTTACATACAGTATTTTTTGACTATTATTTTATTTTCATGTGGGTAAAAAACGTTATTTCATTAAAATTCCCATTATAAATACAAGTTCATTTTCTTTGTTACATGCTTGTATATACTCTACAGTCTGCAATTTAAAATTTGAATCTTGTTATTGAAACCACATAAATTATTTGAAAAATACCTACCTTGTCTAATTAGTCCTCTGCAATGAATTCAGAGAGTCTCCAACCTAACTCAGATCTCTTGGGATCTCTAGCAATGCACACTTTCACAATAACAACCTACAGAGCTGCCCAGAGTCTCCACAGTGCCATATACTTCAAACTTCTCTCACCTTCTCCTTCAGTTACAGACTCATTTTCTAAAGGTACAAGAATAGAAGTTTCATAGAAGGATGAAAAGCAATAAAAGCAGGTTTACTGTTTATTTGACGGTTTTCCTGACAATCAACATAGAACAAATCTTCTAAAACAGTCATCCAAGATACTTGTATCCAACAGATTATTCATAAAATAAATGTGAGCATTTCAAAGATATAGAAACAATTGTATTCGCTTTGTTTTATATTTCCTAATTCACTAGGCATTCACATTAACCTACTTACGGTACTTTACTACTTTAATATTTCGAACACCACAGAAAAATATTTGGAAAAGGATTATTATTAATTTTAGTTGATAGACATTTATTTTTCTTCTAAACTGAGAACATAGTTTCTGAAGAAAATTAATCAATTTCTTCTTAGTCAATAGTATAGGTGGTTTCAACAGATTTAGGCACACACTTTCGAGATAACAAGTTAAAATAGCATAGTATTCTGCCATGTTGTATATTCTAGTGAAAAAGGAAGTTGAAAAAACAATCAAATCTTTTTCCTTGCCATAAATTTTTAATTACTTTAATTTTACTTCAGTTTTATTGCCAAACCCAACCCAGTTATCAACTAGGTATCTTTGCAACAAATAGGTTTAATCTCTAACATGTTTGGCATTGTACAACATCATGTAAATCCGCAGTGAAATGTAAAGCAGCAAGAAAGTTTGGTTCAGTTTACATAGTAACTATGTAGTTCTACTGAAGAAATATAACTCATGGACCTAATAGCATGTTACTTGAGAATATACAACCACATTTTCCTTAATGTTTTTTTTCAACACAAATTTAACTACAGATCTGACTTTCATTTGGAAAGGAGGAGATGAGAAATAGCTTTGCTATGACATTAGAACACAACACATAACGAACAAATTACACATATTTAGTAATTCCATTTTTTTCATATGAAGGACACCTATGTCATGTTTTTAAATACACAAGAAATTATTACACCCATGAGGGAAAAAAAGCCAATTATGTGCACTGCACATATAAAATCCAAGGATAATTTGCTAACATCAAAGATCATTAACCATAAACTGAGTCCAAAACCAAAAAGTTCCTAATTAACACCAAAACCCTGAAAGAGTAGGTCTGACCTATTCTTCTATATGATAGCAGCCTGAAAATTGACAGTGCACGGTGCTGCTTTTTTCCATTTACTTGCTGTAGAAGTAATCTAATGCACACTGTTGCATATGCAATATTAATAGTAATTGAACTTGAAAATATATCCTTTCTGACTGATGGCTATGGATATGTCTGCATTAAAATCAACCATGAGAGTGGGTGATTTAAAAATTGATGGATTCCTGAATTTAAAAGGCAGACTTTTTCATGGTGAACTCATTCAAAAGGCTTACCCTGTACTTATTACTCCATGAATTCTGTGCAGGTTAAATGCATAGCACAAGTAGTAGGTTTTTTTTAAAATTGTTATTATTGTTGTTGCTATTGTTATTATTTTATATATATTATAGAATATATTTAATATATATGATATTTTGAATTTTTTTTTCATCTACAGGCTAGAAGTTTGACAATTGCATCTGCAGATTTTTTTAGTATGGTAACAATATTTTTTTCCTTTCAAACAATAAGGTCTCTCATCCAACACTGATTTCCTAGAACATCTAGATGTTAATTCACAACAGGAAAGTTGACAGAGAAGTCCAATTTCATTGTCTGAAATGTAACTCAATCACAGAAACTCAAATCTTGTTTCATCTTCAGCAAAACAAGAATTAAGCTATTATTTTGCTGTTACTCTCAAGAGCTGTCAGGAAGGATTCATCCCATAAATGTTTACATGCACTTCTTAACAGCAGGAACAAGTTCTGATTTCAAGTAAATGACATGGTTTCTTTCTGATTTCAAGTAAGACCAACATTCAGTCCACAAAATATAAACCCCAAGTATTATTGTAATAGTGTAGTCACATTTTTTTCGTTCTCGTTACCAATGCATGTATGAGGGATTATTGAAGAGACTTAAGAGTCCCTCTAAAAACTATTAATCTGCCAGATTCAAAACATTAGTTGTTTCTGCTCTTCCAAAGCTTTTGTGTTGTTTGGGGTTTTATTAGTTTTTTGTTTGTTTGATTGGTTGGTTTGGTGTGGTTGTTTTTTTGGTTGGTTGTTTTTTTCAGGAAGCAGGTCTTACTATTACCAAGTTAAGTAATCACACAACAGAAAAGAAACAAGTGATGAAATTGTACCACTATGATAGCTTAATACTTCATGATCTTCTGTTTCTGTAGTAACAGAAGAAATTTTTCACCATAGGGCCTATAAATAAAAAATTAAAATATCTACAACTGCAACACCTTGCTTTAAAAGTACAATAGAGGATTAGGTCCTATCTTCTCCTAGGCTTTCTTATTCACATTTATTTTATATTCCCAGTTTTCCATTAAAGTGGAGACCAACTCTTATTTAACAAAATATTGACTTGTTGGCAAACGAGTACAGTAGTCTGACAAAAAGGGTGATTTTCTTTCTTTTATAACAGGCTCAGAATAGTTTAACAGACGTATGATTTTTTTAATGACAAAACTCCAGGGATAATTTTAAAATAATGTAAGCAGTAGGTAATACCTTACCAATCTCTACAGATATGCTAGCTAAGTAAAAATAATTACATAATTTTTATTCTCAACAGGACTCTTTTTAACAGAGTATTTCATCCTGAAAATTACATTCTTAATCTAAAATGTCTCTAAATTTCATCTGATGAGTTGGGTGATGTCATCACATGAATTGATGCAAAATTCCTTTCTTTGTAAGAAATATTTACCATGGTTTTTTTTTCATTAAACTATTCAACAGCAACCTACTACCATTGAATTTTATCAGAAACTACATTTCACTAAAATGCATTGCACATTTGTGTTTTATAAAGGCACATATTATTAAATTATTTCAATCCACTGATTTAAACTGGAGGCTGCAGTATAAACTTGTGAACAATCAAACATTTTGGATGGATTAGAAAGAGTTGGGTGCCAGTTGTTTCTGGGTTTTACACCGGGCTGCAAGTCAGTACATATCATTATGACTCAGTTTCCTATTGAATCTCCCAAAAGAATACCTCCATAGAAAAAATCCTTAGGCCTGATGGCAAAAAAAAAGTACCTTTTGTTTTTAAATGTAAATTAGTTGTTCTTTTATTATTGTCTACTTCAGTGGAATCAAATTACCAAAGTTTGGAAAAGCTACATACCGATTTTTTGATTAAAAAAGCTCTGGTTACCCAAAGTTAAGCATCATAGCACTGTAACATATATTATGATCCAAAGCTACAAATACTACACTATCTTGTACATATATAAAATTATATAGAAATAAAAGGGTAAGGTAAGCAGTATATATGTCAGAAAGCTGCACATACTATCAATCTAAAGTCTACTAATGACCTTCAGGAAAAACAAAGGCAATTCAAACTGTATTTCAATTCTCTCCTACAATTCTTCTTTCTAACTCAAAGGAAACATCCTTTTTGGAATGCTGTTTTTAAGGAATAGCTATATATTATACTTGTACAGAATTTTACAATCACAAAATAAAAGATTACTTAATAAAATTTTAAAAGTTAGTAATACTAGTTTTTTTCCTCAGTGGAATAAGTTTTAACTGCCCAGTATTTAAAAATTTGGTAGTTGAAGGCCATGGATTATTTTCAGTGTCTGCAATTTTTTACTTTCTATAACAGAAGTATTAACGTCAATGTACTAAGCCCTTCAAGAGGAAGGCCCCTGAAAAGCACAAGGTATCTGATTGTATCTTCATCAACGTCAACAGCAACACTTTCAATTATTTTAGCTTATTATAGAGATAGAGCTGACCTACAGGTAAATATGGAAAAAAGTAAGTTTTCTTGAAAACATTTCCTACAAAGACACATCAGTACCCGGAAAGGCACAATTTCAGCTGTATCATTTCCCCTATAACTCTCCCCAAAAAATGCTGATTCCAGTGGTCCAAAGGCTTTCTGAAAAGGACTGCATCCCGGGTAAAGCTACGACCTTCCTACAGCACAGGATATCATGACAGTCATTGAACTGTATCTATTTCTTTACCACTGTTACAGTGGGACTCTGATCAAGTTGAATTTTTGGTGGGCAAAGAGGGGCAAGGATAGACAGGAGTGGGATAGACTGGAGTGGGTTTTGACTTTAGTATAATGCTGAGAAACAAAATAGGCAGGCAAATGCACACTGACCACCATTAACAAAGCAAATAATTTTTGTCCCGTTTCACCTAGGACATCACTGCCAAGTGTTGAAAATGTCATGGAGTAACAACTACCCCAAAATGAGGGGTTTGTAGGTAGGTTTGATCCAAGATCCATTTAAAATTCAGCATTTTTCTGCTCCTTAGTTAATTCCTGCAGATTGTATCTCCCTAATGTTTTGATTTCAGAAGACAAGAACATTTTCTTTTTATCTGCTTCTAAATAAAATAACTTTTAATGCCTTGCTCTCTACAAGTTTTGCTCATTATCCTTCAAAGCACAGTTCCAATTAAACAGCTTAGATTATTTTGGCAGCATTTACAAAAAAACCCCCAAACATTTAGAAAGGTCAGTGGAATAATTGGAGAAGAAAACAAGGATTGTTTTTTCATCATGTTTCTCTCAGCATTTTTATGCTAGAGTCTATCATTTCCACCACACATACTGCTCATCCGAAACCTTTCTTCCTTATTCTCTTTCCATAAATTCCTTTGGAGAGAAAAATAGCATGATATTGAATGCTATAAGAATAATAGGGATTCTAGTGCAGAACAATAAACTGAAGATCATCTGACAAACTGGAGCACAGAAAAACAAATGTGCAGGTACAAGACTCAGTTCCACCGGGTCACTTGTGTTTGTGCAAGACTGATCCTGGATTTAATTCCATCCATCCAATGTTCTATAGCAAAGACAAGTATCTTTCTGACCAAATAGTCTTCATATCATTTGCTGGAATAAACAGAAATGGATTTCTACATGAATCAGCTTAAAGTTATCAAGATAAATACTTGCTCCTAGTGCCTCCACCATCTTTACCACTGATTTAGCATATGGGAATAATACTATCAGTGTAATAATGTTTTTAGATTTATCAAATTCTTAAGATAAAGGTAAAAAGCACCATCCACAAATGTAGACTCAGCTAGTACAGTTTACTTAAACAGGTAAACCAGCCTACTCTTAGCACAAATACTCTCCATTAGTGAGATATTAGAAAGAGAGGTATTAATACCATTATATTCCATATAAATACCTGATTTTCTCTTATCCACCTTCATGTCTTCTGCCTGATGCAGAAGGAATATGCAATCTTTTTGAATTAGCTATACAGGTGAGTAAGAAATGTGTCAGGCAGGCACTAAAGTAATCAATATTACATAAAATTAATACAGTCCAGAATGGTGGAAAACTGTACACAGGCTAGAACATACTCCTACACAAGGAGTCTGGAGGGAGCTCCATTTTATATGCTGCCGCCATCTCACAGAGGCTAATTTAGTTTTGAAAACAAAAGATAACCTCACATTATTTTTCACATATGACATTAAATGCTGTTCTTGCGCAGTTTGGCCTTAGAATGAAGTCTTAAATACCAATTTGGATCAAAGTGTTGAAAGTGCTAATTGAACTGGCAAAGATATGATGTCACAAGTAAAAGATGTCTCCATTTGGTTAATGGTCAGATCTGTAGCTGGAATAAAGTTGCAGATGCCAGCTGATGATCGGAGTCAGTTCCTCTCTGAAACACAGTACTGCATTTCTTTCTTATTCATTGGAAGGCACTACCGTGACTCTTAGATCAGTCTAGTCACTGACCTCACACGTCTCTTAAATAGGAACATTGTTTTCTTCTTGTCTCAGTGGCACAGATTCTTCCACAATTTAAGCATTAAAATAGCCAGATTCAATTTTCAACCGGGACATCCTTCAAGCATGATGCATAACTCTTTCTGTTGACATGCAACTAACTGCCCGATAACTTACAGATATATATGCTTTTTGACTTGCCTACTGAATTCTAAGAGAAATGGAAATACAGCCCTTGCCATGACTGCATTCTTCACTTTGGCACATTAGAAGGCATATTATTAACAAGCTGATCAGTACTAATTTGATGAGTGCTGTGTTTTCACTACTCATGTTATGCAGAGGGATAGTAATATTGTATGAACCACTCTCAGCAGAAAACTTGAAGAAAAACAAAAGGAAAACAACTTTTAAAACAAAAGCTTAAAACATTCAAGTAATAAACAAACAAGTTGTTAAGGGTGTACCTGAGATACTAGGTGTCTTCAGAACTACTATAACATCTATTCAGCACTCATTAAGGGCAGACTTTTCATAAATATAATTAAGCAAATAAAAAGAAACCCCACAAACTTGAGAGAAGAATGCCTTTTATTTCCCACAATAAGATTGCTCTCAGAGAAATATAAAAGCAAGAGAAGTCAGAAAGCTTTGTATATCTGAGCGCCCTTCCATGTTTGGCTGCCAGTAAGTTGGGACAGTTAATTCCTGTACTCTTTGTCCACCTACAAAGTCATAAAATTGCTGAAGAACAGGATCATTCAAGATACCAAACATGTCAAAAGTAAAAAGGGGAAAGAGCAAAGGCTGAAAGATTACTTCCATAACACAAGTGACAAATTCTTCTATCAAGAGTCTGTCTTTTCTCCTCATTGCCCTAAAAAATCTTGTAAACAAGATGCATCAACTTTTTCTGTAGGTCTTGAACCCCAAGAACACCAGAGTAAATATGGTGGCAGGTTGTAAACCAAGAAACTCGTTGACAAAAAAAAAAAAAAGAGACAGAACTGTATATTATGCATTCCATCTTTACTGTGGTTCTGTAGACTTTAAAGTGAGTAGTAAATCAGGTGTGCATTAACAAAATAAAAGTGCTTTAAAGAATGAAATAAAAACTAGAATTCACTCAATGTCAGTATTTTGAGCTTCTTAATCATGAAACAAATTTAAATAAAGCCTTATATGTCTCTTTTTCAGTGCGGGGTAACTGAAAACAACCAGTAAAAAGCCAAACTTCTTTCATGAAAGAAGCCTTAACTCAGTGAGATTTTGTTTTAGAGAAATTAGAGGTAAATATCAAAAGCTGAATTGAAAAAAAAAATCTATAACCATCTTGTATATAAGTAAGAGCAGAATTCTCCCTTTTAAAAATCTGAGTGTTGTCTTGGTTCTGTTGTTGCTAAACTGAGTGCCAAGCTTTTATTCTCTTTCAATAGGTGCTAGGAGGATGCCTCTGGGAGCTTAATATTTATTCTAAGATTCACGGGGATTCAGTGAACTCAGTTCCAGCGGCTGGGTGGGAACGCTCCCCCACTCCCCCCAACCAGGAGGCCCCACGGGACCCCACAAAGAGTCACGCAGAGCCACAATAGAGGGGCAAGAGAGAGAGAGAGCGTTTATTACACATAGCTAGGGGTATATATAGACCCTGGAGGGATCCAAATTCCTCCAATAAAGG
>JAWWEU010000186.1:0-25334 GCA_035583155.1 Acropternis orthonyx | reverse complement strand
CTGGGAGGGTGGGCAGGCCCTGGCACAGGTTGGGCAGAGAAGCTGTGGCTGCCCCTGGATCCCTGGGAGTGTCCAAGACCAGATTGGAGCACCCTGGGAGAGTGGAATGATCTCCGTGGCCGGGAGTGGAATGGGATGATCTTTAAGGTTCCTTCCAACCCAAATCACTTTGGAATTCTGTGATTCCACCTCATGGCATGAGGATCAAGCCCAGCAGTGTTCATACGACCCCAGGCAGTGTCTGTGCCAGCCCCACTGTGGGTCCAGCTCTGAACATCCACATTCTGCCCACGTGGATCCCATCTGGGACATGTCCCCAGCACAGCAGATCCAACCTGTGTCCAGGGGCACAAAGGAGCTCCTGGCTTGTGCCAACACCTTTTCCTTACAAAGACTTTGGGATAGGTACAACACATCCCTCAATTTCTGTGTATCCTGGAAAAACCTCGGGTCTAGTGGAAGGTTTGGCTGCTCATGGCACGGGGATGGAACAAGGGCAGCTTTAAGGTTCCTTCCAACTCATATCACTTTGGAATTCTGTGATTCCACCTCATGGCATGAGGATCAAGCTCAGCAGTGTTCATACGACCCCAGGCAGTGTCTGTGCCAGCCCCACTGTGGGTCCAGCTCTGAACATCCACGTTCTGCCCACGTGGATCCCATCTGGGACATGTCCCCAGCACAGCAGATCCAACCTGTGTCCAGGGGCACAAAGGAGCTCCTGGCTTGTGCCAACACCTTTTCCCTTCCCAGAGGTTTGGGATAAGTACAACACATCCCTCAATGTCTGTGTTGGCAAAGATAACGCAACAAGCCCCCGGTGGGACATAACATGGCCAGGAAGGACAATATTCCCAGTTAAAGGACTTTCCAGGACATTTCAGGGATCCTTGCCAGGAGCTCTGCACTCCTTCTGAGCCAAGGAGGAGAAACAGCCCCTTCCTAGCCATGACTAATCAACTTTTAATTAAAAACCTATTTTTAGGTGAACCTTTACAGTGCTTCATGTCCCTTGATAGCATGAACAAGGTCTCCAACATCCACAAGGAAAAGATTCCTACCCTTTGGGCATCCACAAAATTCCTGCACCGAGGATTTCTCGTCCTCAGTCCCTTTTCCACACTAAAATGTCAATAACAATATTAACCCTGGCATTCCCTCCCATTCAGCAGCACTAGAGAGGCTCCAGAAAGAGATTCCCAAGGGAAAATCCAACCTCAGGAATGCCAAAGGATTATGTCATTCCTGGGAGCTGCAAGTTCATAGGGAATCACTGGTTTGGATTTAGGATTTAGGTAAAATGCTTTAACACACACACTCAGAAATTGTTGCCACGACTCCTTCCTTTTCCCTTCCTGGTGGGAATGTGATTTTTGGCCCCAAGGAGAAAATAAAAGCAGAACTCGTTGAGGAGAAATTAGCTCTGCAACAAAAGAGACCGGCACCGTCAGGAATGTTCCCGTTTCTCCTTTCTTGTAGGGTTTCCATTGCAAAAAATAAATAGACTTATCCAATATTCCACAAATCTCTTTGCCCTGAGCAGCTGATTTGTTTCTTCAATTTTAATGGATTTTAAATACATTTTAAGCTTTTCTTTTTGCTCTCTGTGAAGAGAGAAAGAAAAAAAAGAAAGAAAGAATAAAAAAGGAAAGAAAAAGGAGGTTTGGGGTTTTTTTCCTCTAAAAAAAACCACTTTTCAGTGAAAATTGCCATTTCATCAAGAAGCTGCTTCCCATTGGGAATGACAAATTGCTGAGGGAGAAGTTCCGAGCAGCTCCTGCAACACAACCTGCCACGGCAGCAGCTCCAGTTGCAACTGGTGGGGTTTGCAGTTTTAATTAGTGCTTCTGACAACGCGAAACTCTGGGAATTGATCCTTCCAACCGAGCTGCTGGATCCTGCTTTCCTCCTTTGCTTCTGGGTCTCCCTGGGGTTCAGGAACCTCCTGAGATCTGCAGAGCCTTTCCATCAGCGTGCCCAAAGCTGGTGCGCTGAGGGACAGCAGTGCTGCCTGGGAAGGGTCAGTCAGGGCAGGAGGAAATGGCTTTTCCTTCTCCTCTCCCACCTTGGCAGAGCTTTGGGAACGGAGGCAGAGGTGTTCCCATGGCACCATTCCCAAGGATCGAGGCCAGCTGGTTGTACCTCACAGCCCAGAGCACAGAGGTGCCGGAGCTGGATTTGATAGGATTCCATGGATATGTGCTTGGGATAATTTAGAAGAATCATAATCATAGAATGGTTTGGGTTGGGAGGGGACCTTGAAGACCATCTCATTCCAATCCCCTGCCAAGTGACACCTTCCACCAGCCCAGGGTGCTCCAGCCTGGCCTTGGACACTCCCAGGGATGGGGCAGCCACAGCTTCTCTGGGATATCCATCCCACTCCCTGCCCATCCTCCCAGCCAGGAGTTCCTTCCCAATATCCCATGCATCCCTGCCCTCTGGCACTGGGAAGCCATTCCCCCTTGTCCCATCCCTCCATTCCCTTATAAAGAGCCTCTCTCCTTCCTTCTTGTAGCTCCTTCAGGCCCTGGAAAGCCACAAACGGGAGCCCAGAGCTTTCCTGGGCATGTCTGTGAATTTTTATTACATTTTATTGAGATGTTGAGACAAAGGCAAAGCTCTTCTGAAAGCTGGATCTTAGAGAGTCCTTAAAAACCCAGAACAAACTTCCCTGGATATTCTGGCCTGACAGAAATCCATCCAAAAGTGCCTTGGGAGTGCAAAACACACAGACCATGGGGGAAGAAGTCCACCTCAGTGAGTTGTACATGTACTATTTCCCTCCAGTCCTTTCACATTTGTCTCCACAGTTGTTACTGTGCATTGGAATGATATATATTTATATATATAAAAATACCAGACCAGTATAAATCGCCAAAAGCCTTTTTATAACAACATGGAGAGAGGATTTGGCTGACCAAGAGCAGATGTCTCCCCTGGAACCACCTCGGGCTCTGCTCAGAGCCAGCAGAGATCCGCTTAAAATAGACGGGATTTGTGTGGGACTCAGCGCTGGGGAACCCCCCGGCCCTGCGGGGCTGCCTCGTCCCTGCCTCCCTCCATCCCACGGCATCCCTGGGAACGGGGATAAGCATCATCCTGAGGGTGCTGGAGCTGCGGAGGGTTTGGCACGGCAGGGACAGGCAGGGCTCGGGCTGTCGGAGTCGCGCGGGGAGAGCCGGGCGGGATTTATGTGCTCCTCAAGCACACACGTAAACAGGGCACATGAATCACTCCTTAAAAGTGCCTGTTTTCCCCGCAGGCTATAACGGGAGCTGGAGATGAGCTCAGAGGGAGCGGCTCCTGCCCCGGGCACCACCAGCCATGGGCGAGGGATTTGCCCTCCTTCCCCCTGCACCTCTGCATCCCCTCCTTTCCCAGGACCCATCCCAATCCCTTTCTTTCCCTTTGTTAACTCGGCTTTCTGAAGTCACAGCCCCGGCTGAGCAGGGACAGATGTTCCAGATGAGCCACAGGCTCCTCAGCAAGTGTTCCAACCAAGTTTCCCTCCCAGCTGTGTCTCTGCCAGAGCCGGAGCTTTGTGGTGCACTCAGAGCTCAGACCCAGCTCAGATCACCTGACTGAGGCTGAGATTTACCTCCCTTCTGCTTGCCCAGTGCAAAACCCACTTCTCTGCTCACCAGGCTCTCCTGGAAACGATGGGGACCCCCCAGCTGAGACCCCACCCCTGCCCTGGAGACCTGGGGGTGTTGGTCTCTCCACCACAGCCAGGACTCGCTGCCACACTTGACCTTCTCAGCACGTACAAAGGCAGAGCAGCAAGATTGATGTGAAGAATAAAAACCAACCCCCTAAAAATATCCCACTGCATTCAACCATCCCAGTTCTCTGCAGCTGAAAGCTTTTCCAGAGATTCCCTTTGGATCCTGACCCAAGTCATCCACCAGTGCAAACCAACCAAGCCATAAAACAACTCAGGAGTTTTTGTCTGTTTGAAAACAGATTCTTTGTGGGGTGAGGTTGGTGAGGGATTACGACACACAGGGCCTGCTCACATCCTGCCTGGGAGGCTCCACTTGTGTGTCAGCAACGAGCAGAGGGAAAAAAAATTCCACTGGAACCAGGAGGATGTCAGGGATGGAGCAGGAGGGTGAGGCTGAAGCAGGACTCATGGGATGCTCCATCCCTGGAAGTGTCCAAGGCCAGGCTGGAGCAACCTGGCTTAGTGGAAGGTGTCGCTGCCCATGGCAGCGGTGACACTGGATGAGATTTAAGGTCCCTTCCAACCCAAATCATTCTGGAATTCTGGGATCATGAGGACATGAAAACAAATCTGTGGAAAGGAACCTGAGCCAGGCAGGTCCAACCTGCATTTTTATTCTGCAGGTGAGTTGGGGGTTTTGGTCAGAAGGAGAGAAAGGGGAAACTTAGAGGGAAAAGGAGCAAGTTTTAATGGCTCTGAAAATGCTCCATCTCTGCCACCAGGAAATATTCTTAATTGGGACTTTGGGACTTTTTTTGGGACTTAATTGGGACTGGATTGGGACTTCTGGCCATGCCCATAAGATGCTGCCAGGAGCTCTGGGGTCAGAACTGAACTGGAAAAGCCCATTGCTCTCCCTTTTTTGGAAACAAGATACAACCACCCTGTCCTCACCAGCCTAAGGCCTTGTCCTCTCTGGGTGTGGCTTTAAGACTAAACCCTGTGTCTGCTTTCCCAGCAATGTCCAGGTGACCCACCCCACCTGTGCTTGGGGTGACCTTGTTTGCCAGGCCTGCTCTGCAGTGCCCAGACAGAGGTTGGGATCCTTTGATCCCTTCTCTGTCCCTGTCGTTTGGCACTTGAGGCCGGGCAGTCCGAGCGCTGACCCCGAGGCTGAGGCCACAGGGTCCTGCTGAGCTCCCCTGGTGGCTGCTCGGGCTCGGGCTCCTCACACCCTCCTGCAGACACATCTCACAAAGCATCACTTTGTCTCTCCAGGCTGATTCCACCACCGCAAGGAGAGTCCTCCCGGCAGCTGCTGCTCCACCCAGGTCTGGGGGTGTCCCCCAGTCCATTGGCCACACACAGGGCAAGATGACCCCCTGAGAGGGACATCTCAGGCCCAGCTGAGGTGGGACTGGCTGTCACACAGCAGGGAATCATGGAATGGTTGGGTTGGAAGGGACCTTCAAGACCATCCCATCCCACCCCCTGCCACGGGCAGGGACAACTTCCACCAGCCCAGGTTGCTTCAAGCCCCTTCCAACCTGGCCTTGGACACTTCCAGGGGTGGGGCAGCCACAGCTTCTCTGGGCACCCTGTGCCAGGGCCTCCCAGGGAAGAATTTCTTCCTAATATCCAATTTAAATCCACTTTCCTTCAGCTCAAAACCGAAGGGAAAAACCCCCATATTTATCCCTCACAGTTCCAGGGCCGGTTTGGAGTTCCCCAAACCCAAACAGGTCTGAGGCTCACGGCAAAACACAACATTCCCATCTGCTCCTTGTGCTTCCCATCCCAGAGCTGGGAAAAGCAGTGCCTCATTTTTCCCCAGCCCTTCATGCTCCTTTTCAATGGAACGACACGAATTCTCCCACCACCTCCAGCCCCACAGCAAAGGGACCCAGAATTCCGGCCGGTGGAAATCAAACCCCCCCAGTGACGTCAGCAGGGGAAGGATCCCTTACTGGGAGAGCGGCTGAGAATCCCAGTGCTCTCCCAGCCACAATACGGGATTTGTATCCCGGAATATCTGGGCAGATATGGATATCAGCACGTGCAATATCACATTGCAGTTCCCCAGCGAGAGGAGCAGTGGGAATTCCAGCGCACGCCCAGCCCCGGGACTTTGAGATGATGAATATCCATCTGTCTGCACCTTAAATTTAGCCTGCTCGGAAAAAAAGCCCCTGGGATGCCTTCTGGAAAAGAGACACCCCGGCTTGTGCCGGAGAAACATGCTGGAATAACGGGCGGGAATTCTGCCTGCAGTTAAACAGGCTTTTGTATCCAGGAATAGCTCGTGCCAACAGATCCTTGGGTAAATATGCAGTGAATTCCAGTTTATCTCCAACCTGGCATTTCAGGGCCTCCTGAAGCCTCAGTGGTTAATAAAACCGAGGCAGGTTTTAACTTTAAGCTTTCAAGGTCAGCCAGCGGTTGGATTTCTCTCCTGCAGGTGATCTTTGCAGATTGCAGGCACTGGCTTTAAAAGCTCAGCTAGAAGTCAGATGTAGTCAAAGCTCTCCAAACTACTCCAAACTCCTTGAAAGTTACAGCTGCAGAGGAAAATCAGAGGAGCATAGAATGGTTAGGGTTGGAGGGGACCCCGAAGATGATCCATCTCCAACCCCCAAATACACACATGTAGACACACAATCAAATAAATCTTTTCTTTAGAGGATGAAATGATAAAAAAACGATTTTGGACAACTTAGACACCCCTCATGGTTCAGGCTTTATCGAGGAGGAAAATGTGGATGGAGGAGAGGGAGGGATATCACACCGCGGGTATTTCCCCTGGGGTTTCTTCCATGTCATCCATTTTTTGGCCACTTTGGAGATGGGAATTGGAGTGAAAAGCTCAGCTGAGCCAGCCCTGTGTCCTCCCTGTGAGAGCTGCACAGCACGAGGGTCCCCCCAGCCCAGCCAGCCCCGTGTCCCGGCTCCCACAGCAGCTGCTCCCAGTGGGAATCGGCTCCTAACGAGCAGGGAATCCGGGGAAGGGGAGAAGGGGAGAAGGGGAAACGTGGCCTCTGCCATCTGGAAAGTTGGTCACTCCGAAACAAAGCCCTGCAACAGGAAACCACTTCTATCAACACGGCCGACAGCCCAGGCAGGAGCCAAATGTCTCCGGCTGCGAGCGAGGCCAAACTTCGGGAGGCAGATGGAGGAGGGATGAAAGCAAAACGGGGCAGCTTCCACTCCTCAGGCAGCAGAGGGTGGAGCTCAGCTTTCCAGGGATGCAGGGGGTGCCTGGGGAATGTTGGCTGAGGATCTCCTCGTGCTCACACTGCACCTGAGTGGAGGATGGCCACGTTTGCTGCCCCACTCATCTTCCCCCCAGCCCTTGGGCACAGGCTGATCCTGGTTCAGCGGGAATTCTGGGAGCAGCACCATTCCCTTGGGGCACTGGGCCGAGAGTACTTTGCTTCCCCACACTGAATGTGATGGGGATTCAATCCCTGCTGACAGATTTGGGCTTCTCTTGAGGGGTCACGGCCAGGAGATGGTCACTCCTGATGGTCCCAGCCCACGTGGCCAGTGACGGTGACACTGAGCAGGTCCCTGTGCTGTGGGACACACTGAGGCTCTGGGGAGGACTCCCTGAAGAGTTTGAAATGACAGAAATCTGGTGTCATGTGGATGTTGGGGGTGTGGGGGGGAAATCTGGGACAGCACAAAGCTCAGGAGGTGAGAAAGAACCATCCCATGCCTTGAGGGACCAGGAAGGGATCTACTAGAGGAGAAGATGATTGTCCTGAGTAAATCAGCTCTTTTGGCTTGTAATTAAAGAAGCCAGAGAGATGTGGTGTTCACGTTTCCTTCCGAAAACACCATTGTCACAACTCCTCTCACCCAGATTTACCTTCCACAGCACCTAAATCAGAGTTTTGTGACATGTCCTGGCCACCCAAAAGGCAAGGGATGGGCTCTGGAGGGTGATCCAGCCCATCCTAAGTCAGGACTCCTGTTGGAGGAGCCCACAGTGGCTAATGGGAAAAGCTCACCCGACTGGATCTTGACTTAGAGTTGAGCATGTCTTGAGAAGCTGTGGCTGCCCCACCCTTGGAAGTGTCCAAGGCCAGGTTGGAACCACCTGGGCTAGTGGAAGGTGTCCCTGCCCATGGCAGGGAGTGGAACAAGATGATCTTGAAGGTCCCTTTCTAACCCAAACCATTCTGGGATTCTTTGAATCCTATGGTTTTCTCCCCACGAGGAGGATGTTCCTCTTCGTCCTCGGGCTTTCTGCAGGTATTTGGGTTCAAACGCCAGAGCTTTCAGAAAAACACCGGCAAAAATCATCCCAGCCAGGCCTTCTGGGCACTGAGCTCACCCACCACTGGAGTGAGGGAAACCAGCCTGGAGACCATGAGCTCATGGCTTGCCTGGCTTCGAGAGGACTCCTCAAGGACACACCAGTGGCACCCACCCAGTTTGGTTTTGGCTTTTCTCGTGGCGGGAGTAAACTGAGACAACTTCACAACTTGGGTCCCAAACAGACTCTCCTGCTCCCTTTGCACCAACCTGCCAGGCCCAGACACGCACGTGGCTTTTCCACCCCTTCTCCAGAGCCTTCCAAAAGAGAGGATGGGGAGTTCCCCAGAGCCATGTGCTGTTTCCGGCGCTGCTCGCCCTTCCCTGTCCTCCCACACAACATCTCCCGGGGAGCACAAAGGGTTAAGTGGCCTTGGCATTCGGGAACTTGGACCTGGCAGGGGTTTGGGCTTTGCAACACAACCTAAAGAGGAGCTGCCCGGGTGGGATTTGGATCCAAGAGGCTGCAAAGCGTTCCCTGGGCCGGGCCAGGCCAGTGAGTGTCTTGCCGGATTCTGGGAAGATGTCCTGCTGAGCTGGAGGCATTTCAGCCCAAAGCTGATTCCTGAGCTTTAAAGGGCAACTTCTTCTTGAGCCTCAGAGCTTTGCTGTGGCCCTGGCAAACATGAGGCTTAGTCAGCACGGGGGGCTGAGCTCTAACCAGGAGCAAAATCCAAGGCTGAGACAAGCACGAGGTTGTTTGCTAGGGAAAGAGGGAGCACGGAATTTGGGGAGCCGTGATTTCCAGCCCACCCCCCCGTCCCCAGCCAGTCATCCCGGAGACTGGGATAAGCCCCCCTTATCCATCACAGGACACAACCAGAGCTGCACCCCCAGGCACTTTGAGGGACTGTCCAGTTCCTGATTGCAGCTGGGGACAGAAATAGTGTGTAAAGGAAAAGCTGGGTGGAAAAGAGAGCAGCAATGAGGAAAACCGGGAGAAGGGAGCGGAGCCGTAAAGCTGGGAAAGAGGTGAATTAAAATCAGTAGAGAAGGGGAAGATGAATCCTGTGCAGAACTGCAGCTCGGGAGAACAGTCAGGAAGCAGAACCTCTTCCCCCCTGTGACACAGACTCCCAGGATGACCACGGGCACCTCCCTTCGCTTTGCAAACTGCCTGGAATAAAAGGATCAGGGAAAGCTGGCCAGCACGGGGGAACACAAACTCCCTTGGAAACACCAACCTGGAGGAGCCGTGGAGCGGGAAAAGGAGCAAATAAACAAAGAGAGCAGCCAAATAAACGAGGGGCGAGGCAAAGAAAGGTTGGGTTTGGGTTTTGACACTCTGCCCTGGCTCCTCAGTATCCCGGGGTCCTGGGAAGGCAGAGCATTTGTCACGGCTCAGTATTCCCTGCTCCCTTTTGGTTCCACTTAGCCACGTGTGTGCGAGGGCTGGAGCTGCGGATCGACCTGAACCCGGCGCTTCCCTCAATTGGAACCAAATGGACTCTCTCCCTTTTCCATTCCCTGGTTTTATAACAGCTTGAAATTAGGCTGATGAGGTGTTTCCTTGCCAGCCCTGGTCTAATTAGAGGGGCTGTGCTAATTGCGGGAGGCAACCTATGAAACCACAGCATTCCTGCTGGGCTCCCAGAGGGGAATGTATGGGGCACCCCAGCTCCTGCCCCCTCCAGGGCTCCCTCCTGCTCCCTCCCTGCCTTCCCCTGGGGGATTATGCTCCTGAAATGACAATTAAAGGGCTGCCCAGAGAAGGGCTGGCAGAGGATCTGCGTTCCAGGCTCTGGAGAAGGGCCATGGGGCTGGAGCCTGGATAACTAAACGCACAACAAAGAGCCAGAGGGATGGAATCCACGATCCAGGGAGGAACAGCAGGTCTGGCAAAGCTCTCTCCTTGCTGGTGAAGGGACTGGGAAGGTGTTGGTTTCTCTGCTTAGATAATATAGGTCAGGCTGGAGAGGGCTTGGAGAAACCTGGGATAGTGGAAGGTGTCCTTGTCCATGGCAGGGGACGGACTGGATCATCTTTAAGGTCCTTCCAACCCAAACCAGTCCAGGATTCTGATACAGCTTGAAACAGGGACAGTGACATGCACAGACACATCCAACCCCAGCAAAGCTGCCGTGGAGGGAAAGCAGGATTAGGACCTCCCTCTCCTCCCAGTGAAGGAACTGGGATGCAGATGGAAGGGACACCACCAAGGTTATCCAGCAAGTCAAGGCAGGAACCTTAACCCACATCCAAGGTCTATCCTCAGTTTCCTTCTTGGGCCCGCAGAGGAGAACAGGGGTCTTCACCAGGCTGGGATGTGTGGGACATGATGGGAAAGGGTGGCGCCACTCCAAAAGCAGGAGACACAAAGCTTCTGCTAAGATAAATAATAACTGGGCAGAGGAAAGATGTGAAACACCTTCATGTGAGCCTTCAGGAGACCCCCAGAGCTGGGGGCCTTACAATGACAGCTGGGGCAGGAGAAAGGGAAGGATCACTTCTAATAAATCTGTCTTTTAATCCTTTTCTCCAGCACTTGGTGTCATCCTCTATGGGAAAAAGGGCCTGAGGCTGGACAGACTTGTAACAGAATTAGAGAATCCCGAAAGGTTTGGTTTGGAAGGGACATTAAAGCTCATCCCAATCCCACTCCCTGCCATGGGCAGGGACACCTCCCACCAGCCCAGGCTGCTCCAAGCCTCGTCCAACCTGGCCTTGGACACTCTCAGGGATGGGGCAGCCACAGCTTCCCTTGGAAATCCATTCCAGTCCCTTCCCACCCTCATCACAAAAAAGTTATTCCTTATTCCCAACCTAAATCTCCTCTTTTTCTCTTTAAAACCGTTTCCTCTTGTCCTGTCACTGCAGGCTCTGCTCACTCCCAGGACCATTCCTGGTGGGCAATACTGAAGGTCTCACCAGGCTGGGCTCCCCCCACAGTCCCCCAGTTCATCCCAGCACCCCAGAGCACAGGAGACCGGAGGAGATGCTGCTTGTGGCGACTAGAAGTGCCCTGCTGGAGCTCCCTGGTGCCCTGCACCTATTCCCCTCCGTCCCTTTGGAGCGAAGGGATGCAGGAATTTCCCTGGCTGCGGCTCGGCTCCTGCCGCTCCAGGCTCGGCCAGCACAGCGGGATGCTCCGAGACTTCTGCTGCCATCTACGGCCAAGACCAAATAGTGCAAAAGCAGGTACAGATCTGGGTCTGGCTCCAGCCTGGAATTCCTCAGCGCTCCATAGGGATGCTCCTCCTCCATAGGGGCCAGGGCTGGACACAGGGATGGGTACAAAGAGACTGTAAATACTTTAGAGTAATCCTAGCACAGCTATGCCATGAAAAACTTCTGTCCCTGGATCCACAGGGACACCAGGATTCTGCCAGTTGGACTCAGAGCCCACCAACATCAGGGATGAAGTGCAGAGCCAAGGGAGAGGAGCTCCCTGTGACAGCCTGGGGTGGGAATGATGCTGCAGGTGACACACAGACAGACACGCTTGAAAGGCTTTGGAAAACATCCCTGTTTCTTGGGGTAGTTTCTCTCTCTTGTCCCTTTTCCCTGGTGTCTCCAGAACAGCCAGTTCTGCATCTGCCCTTTCATCAGCAACCCCCAAACCTCAGAGAGTTATTCAAGGTGTGCAGGAAAGGTTGGAAGGTGGTGGTTTTGTCCTGGCAGCCTTGGGCACCAGCTCGTGGATCATCTCTCCACCCTCTCTGTATCGCTCCTGGAGCGGCTGCAGCCACTGCCGTTCTGGCTGCCTTGGGTTTTCTGGGATGTCACAGGTCACAGACACAGTTTTAATTATCCTCGGCTAATTAGATGGCTGGTAGCTCAGATTCTTGCACCTTTGCAGCAGCCACTTAGCCAGTGTTGCCCTCTGTAATTCTTTTTCTCCTCCAGCTTTTAACCCTATGCATTATTCCACACCCTTCTCCCTTTGACCTGTGCAACAAAAAATGAGGGCAAAAAGCAGGTCCTTGATGGTTTTCTCCACCATGGTGGGGACAACCAGGCACTGGGGAATGGGATGTGTGCCTGGGTCACACACTGGGAACAGTGGGGAGTCTGGATCTTCCAGCAAAGCCCCTCTGGACACCAGGTTGTGTATCCCAAATGGAAGCACAGAGCTGAAGCCCTCCTTTCTCCCCTCAGAGCCCAGACACCGCTGGCTGGAGGTTGAGTGTCCGCTGAAATTCAGGGAACAGGTGATCCTGGTAATGCTGTGGATGCAGTCAGGACCCCACAGGTAGCTTGGGATAAAGCTGGAGAGAACAAGAGCCCCCATGAGCAGGAAACCCCCCTTTCTGCTGCAGTGGGTGCCGAGCCCACCATCCCTGTCCTGTCCTGTCCTGTCCTGCTGGGAAGGCCTCCGTGCAGTCCGTGTTTCCCAGTTCAGAGGGTACAAAACCTGCCAGGTCTCCTGTGCATTCCCCCACCTATGGGTCACCGCGTCACATTTCAGCCAGCGCTGGGGCTTGGTGGCCACCAGGACCTTCCTCCCTGGACAACCCTTTCCCTGAACAACCCCACTGCATAAATCCCCCCGTGACAACGTGATCTCACATGTCAGGGATCTGCTTGACATCTTAACAGGAGCACCCCATGTCTGGCCATGAGGAGTCACCTGCAGGTGGGGAAGATGAGTCATGGAATCATTCAGGCTGGAAAAGACCTCCATGGTCATCAAGACTGACTTTGGACTGACTACCCACCCCAGGCCACTAAACCACATCAAAAAATGCCACGTCTACTCATTTTTTATGTCTGTTCCAGGGACCAAGAGCCCACGGGGGGTCACCACTGGTGACACCGTGAGGCCACATCCTTTCACCACTTCAGAAGTGTGGAAAAAATATGGATCCACCCTGCTCATGGAAAACCCTGAGAGGAGGGACAAGGCCTGTGTGGCATCACATGCGTATGTGGGTGAGCAGAGACCTTGCAGGGAGCCCTTCCCCCTTTGGGCTGGTGGAGGACAAGGATGACACATGGCAGCAGCACAGGGGAGACACTCAGTGGGTGGGATCATCACCAGACTAACTGGGGACATCCAGTATTTTAGGGCAGGATTCCTTTACCCTGCTTGACACATCTCCTTTCCTCACGGTGGGCCTTGGGCACAGATAATGTCTCCATCTGCGGCTGTTCCAGCATGTGACGGGGGTTGTTGGAAGGGTGGCCAAGAACTCCTCTGAGCTGCTCCACCAGCAAATGCAGCACAACTGGAACCACCCTGGGCTTCCAGCTGAGGCACCACCTCAGAGCACACGAGGTTAGTTCTGTGAGCAGAGACAGACCTTCCTTGTGCCATGAGGGGGCTCCTCCTCAGCCCCTGAAGTCCCAGAGAGTGCATCTGGCTTTCCAAGGGGATGGTCCTGTCCTTGACTGCACCCCTCCAACAAAGCCATGTAGAACTGATCAAGGCACTCTCTGGAAAACACAGACTCAACTGACAGGCTACAGCATCTTCCTCAACACCGTCACCCCAGGGCTGTGCCACCACCTGTCCTTTGCAGAGGACATGCCCTCTGGGAGTGGGAACGATTCCCTGAAAGAGAGAAACCTGGAGCACTGAGTGCCTCATGCTCATGGTCTCCATCCTCTTCCCATCCTTCTTGTCCAAGAGCCATTGGATGAAGCAGTAACAGCCCAGCTGAACGGGAAGAGATTTCTGCTCTCACCCCTGTTTGCCTGTCACTGTTGCATCCCTGGGACAGGATTGTTCCCAAGATCCCATTCCAGGAATCCTCTGACTTAGATGCACTAAGTACCTGGGAACAATCCTGTCCCAGGGATCCTCTGACTTAGGAGCACTAACGACTTGCGAACAATCCTGTCCTAGGAATCCTATGACTTATGAGCACTAAGGATTTGGGAATAGGGTGTGAGGTAGAGGACTGACACAGCATTTAAAGTCAGAGCACCCCTAGGATCCCTAGGACAGTTCAACTCATGGAACTGTGGGCTGGGACACAGGGATCTAGGCATGGTGGGAGGCCCCTGCAGAAGACACCCCCATTCCCAGTTGCAGCCATGTGGTGCAAGCTCTTCCCAACAGCTGCAAATCCTTCTCCATCAGGGACCTCTTTTTCACACACTGGGGACTTTCCAAAGCTCTGGACTTTTCCACGGAGGTCCCAGTGTCCTGCTTAGTCTGCTCCCGAGTGTCTGGACACGAGCGACGCATCCATGCATCCCTCGGGGGGCGGGGGGGGAGGGCGGGTTGCATCCCCCCATTCCTGACACAAATTCCGGGGGCAAGCGCTGCCGCGCACACGGAGAATTTGGGAGCGCGCGGTGCCTCCCTCTCTCCCTGCCTCCTTCCTGGCGAGGCAGGAGAAAGCATTCCCAGTGTGGATGGCCACGGGAATGGCCCAGGACTCCTCAATGCAGCTGTTTGTTCTGGCAGGGCGCTGCGAGGTCCCGAGGCAGTTGAACCGCATCGGCTTCCCTGCCAGGCTCGGGTTTCGGAGCGCTGCGATTGGGGATGCCCCGCCGGCGGCTCCCGGCACCTCCACCCCCTTCCCGAGCCTGCCCTGGCTCCTGCGCCGGGGAAACCTAAGCCTTTCCAGCACGGGCAGCACAAGGAGCCCGCCAGGGAGGTGATTTACAGCCCGGCTCCCACCCGGCCCACGAGGCAACAGTGCCGCTATTGTGACACCCCGTTCGGAGACCGCGGAGGACCCCCGGGCCAGCCCCCACCCCGGCTGCCCTTCCCCTCCCCAGAGCCAGGTCCCTGTGACCCTTTGGCATCTGGGAGACTCCTGTGGCAGCTCCGTGCTCTGGCAGGGTCTGCCAGAGTCATGCCTGCTGCGGGACTGTTCTATTTAACTTTCCTATATTTAGCTATTCTACATTCTATTTCATTTATTTCACTGTATTCAGGCTGGGGTGGCAGCAAAACCTCCACAGCCTCAAGGAAACATCGTGGCCTTCCAGCTCAGCTCAGCCCACCCCACGGGGAAGTCTGGATCAGGAATGTAGCTGGGAGGGAGGGAGGGATGGGCATCTCCAGCCCCTCTTGGAGCACCCCATGGCAGGGAGTCCCACCCCTCATCACCTGCTGGGTGAATTTCTACATGCCCAGCTCCAAACCAGCGCTGTGGGGCAAGTCACTGGTGTCCACCCGTGTCCCAAAGCTTAGAGGACCCAGAGATGCTCTGTTGGTGCCCTCTCCCTGCCCTCTCCAGGTGTACCCAGGTTGCCAATTCGGCTCAATCATTCGCTCCAGGTGAAAGGAATTTGGGCTGTTTAGTTCAGGAAGTCAAGTGGAGCTCAGTGACAGACCTGGTGCAGTAGGGAAGTGCCACAGCTCTGAGGGACCATCTCCTCTTACCCACCAGGGTGTTTCCAGGGGCCATGTGTGACCACAAAGCTGCCTTGGGGAGAAGAAGTGGGTGCCCAAGACCCCCCCATCAATACATCTGTGGTAAACCCGGGTACAGAAATCAGCTTTCTCCACCTTCTCCCTCCAGCCTGACTTGACAATCACCACGAATTCTGAGAAAGTTGCAAAGTCTTTGGATGCAGAACACTCTGGATGCAAAATTTTAAGGGAGGGCTGGACAGATTAATGAAGAAACAAACAAACAAAGCCACTCAGGTCCTGCATGTCCATGGGAAAGGAGTCTTGTTCAGGAAGTCCCTGACCTTTGTGTGGTTTGGGTCTCGAGAGGAAGCAGTGCATTATTGTTGACCTGGGATATCTTTCCAAAGCTCTTGGCCACCTACAGAGAGGAGTTTTCCCCCTCAGGAGGCCTGGAGCAAATGTATCCGGAGTATTGCAGGAGCAGGGCAGGAAATGATTGTGTTATCTGGAAGTCATGGAATGTGCTCAATAAACGTGTGGATGTGGCACTTGGGGACAGGGTTTAGTGGTGGCCTTGGCAGTGCTGGGCTCATGATTGGACTTGGTGAGTTTTGATGAGGACTTTTCCAACCTTAATGATCCTGTGGACATGGTGAGGACCTAAATAATGCTTTCTCCATCCTAGTTCAGATGCTGAAAGTTTTAGTCTGAGCTACCCTTGGAGCCAGTGGAGAGAAAGTGATGCTGGACGAGCACAGCTCGGTTTAGGAGAGCTCTGACAGCTGGATATTCCCTTCACAGAATTGCTGAGGGACTGACTTCCCTGATTTTTCCTGAATTCCACTGGAGCTGAGCAGGGATAACAGGCTGGTTTGGGGGCATGTTGTACATGAACACAACAATTCTTGCAGCAGACCTGCTTTGCACGGGGTTAAATCCCTCCTTAGGATGTTGTGGAGGACTCAGAACACCCAGGGGTGGGAGGGTGACCATCGGATTTTGGCTCCTGGGACAGCATTTGCCTCTCTCCTCCCTTCATCTGGGAAGCCACGGGAAGAGCTGGAGTGGCTCCAAACTTTAAAGAGTGTAGCACAAAAATATCACTTTTGCAAGGCCAATTTCATTTACCAACCCCGTGATTTTCCAAGAAAATAATACTGTCTTTTCCTGCAAGGTCAACAGAAATATCCAGTGTCAGCCCTGCCTTTATTTCCCACCCTTGTGGGAATTAGAAATCCCACCTGCCACTTTCCAGCCTTCTGCCTCTTTTAGGTGCTTTACACTATTAGATAAACCCTTTGCAGGAGGAAAGGAAATGGAATTAAAAATTGATCCGCTCTGCCTCCCGGGAGGTCTAGGAAAGGCAGCATCCCGACATTTCCTGGCTCCAACAGGAGGAAGGAGGAATAATGACACTGAAAAGGAGGAGAAGAGGAGAGGGGGCATTAACTGGGCTGAAAAGATACTCTGGTTGCACTGTCTGTGTGTTTCTGTAGGGGATCAGCAGGGAGATGGGGCACGGAACTGCCCTGATCCAGAACGGACATATTCCCGAAAAGTCCTGGTGGCTGAGGGAGCACAACTGGCACCAGTTTAGAGGGGGCTGGTCCCCCCTCTGGAAATTCACACAGAGGGGATATGGATTCAAACACTGGGGATATGGATTCAAACATAAGGAATATGGATTCAAACATAGGGAATATGGATTCAAACACAGAGGATATGGATTCAAACACTGGGGATATGGATTCAAACACAGAGGATATGGATTCAAACACAGGGGATATGGATTCAAACACAGAGGATATGGATTCAAACACAGGGGATATGGATTCAAACACTGGGGATATGGATTCAAACACTGGGGATATGGATTCAAACACAGAGGATATGGATTCAAACACTGGGGATATGGATTCAAACACAGAGGATATGGATTCAAACATAGGGGATATGGATTCAAACACAGGGGATATGGATTCAAACACAGAGGATATGGATTCAAACACAGGGGATATGGATCCAAACAGTGGGGATATGGATTCAAACATAGGGGATATGGATTCAAACACAGAGGATATGGATTCAAACACTGAGGATATGGATTCAAACATAGGGGATATGGATTCAAACAAGGGGATATGGATTCAAACAAGGGATAATGGCTCAGAGTTATTAGAAAATATCTGATATTTTGGGGGTCTGAACTTGCAGCACTTTTAGAGAGCTCAAGTCTACAAATTCCCACGTATGTCTGGAGAATACGGATCAACAGCCTGGGAATCATGTCCAGAACCAGAGGACACAGATTCCCTCCTGGATGACCCACCCTGAGCACAAACAGGGGCTGGCCCAGGTCCCTGCTGTGTCCATGCCCCCCGTTCCCACTTGCCTGAGCTCTGCTGTGACATTAGAGAATCCCAGAGTCATTTCTGTTGGAAAGGACCTTGGAGATCTTTGAGTCCAGCACTGCCAAGGCCACCAATGCCCATGTCCCCAAGTGCCACATCCACAGGGCTTTGAAATCCCTCCAGGAATGGGGACTCCAGCCTGTGCCAGGGCTGGACGGCCCTTCCCAGGAGCGAATTGTCCCAATATCCAATCCAAACCTCCCCTGGCGCAGCCTGAGGCTGTTTCCTCTCATCCTATCCCTTGTTCCTTGGGAGACGATCCCAACCCGGAAAGCCAGGACATGAAGCAGATCCAAACACTCCGTAACCGCCCCCCCCCCCACTCCAGTAAACACGGGGAATATTCCAGGGAGAGCCTTGGCTGGCCTGCATTAGCTCTTTGCAGGACTGTAGTGATGCAAAGCAGCTGTCAGCTTGGTCATTCCCATGAAAACCATCTCGTGCTAGCCCGGCCCTGCACGTGGGCCTGGGAATACTTGGGAATCTGCTCCAGGGATCGCACCCTCGGCATTTACACACGCTCTTGGGTGTCTCCAGGACCTTGGCACGCTCTGCAAGCGCCTGGCAGGTGAGGGATGGGGATTTGAAATCCCTTGGAACCTGGCCAGCTCTGGAGAATGTCATTCCCCCAGTTCAAAAAGGGGAGAGCTCTGCCGGTGCCATAAGAAAGGAAAGCCAGGCTGGCTGGAGGAGAAGGGCTTTTGTTCTGCTTGGGGAGGGCAGGGATTGCTGAGAATTCCGCACAGGAATGCTCGGGAAGAGGCTCACAACAGTGTCTGACTCCAGCAGATGGATCTGATGGGCTTCCCTGTCCTACAGGGCTGGCAGTCTGGGATTGGGACATCAACTCATCTCATCCTCCCTCTGCAAGGAAACGTGGTGATCGGGTGAGGAAGGGCTGTTTGCCTCCTCCTCCCCTGCCCTGGAAGGGAACTGTGTGCAAAGGGGGCTGTCCTGGAGTTTCTGGAAGATCCTGGTCACTTTTATTTTCCAGAATCCCAGAATCATTTAGGTTGGCAAAGCCCTCTAAGATCAGAGTCTGGCCATTCCTAGCACTGCCTATGTCCCCAAGTGCCACATCCATAGGGCTTTGAAATCCCCCCAGGGATGGGGATCCAGCCCTGCCCTGGGCAGCTGTGCCAGGGCTGGACAGCCCTTTCCAGGAGGAATTTTTCCCGGTATCCAACCTAAACGCCCCCCGGTACAACTTGAGGCTGTTTCCCCTTCTTTTGCCACTGGGAGAAGTGACCCCACCTGGCTACAACCACTTTCAGGGGGTTAAAAAACGCAGGAATGTCACCCCTGAGCCTCATTTTCTCCAGGAAAATCTTTAATCTCTCCTCCTCTGGGAAGTTTCCTTAGAGAAGGAAGGTCAAGGTCCCGGGAAGCGGGTGGTCTTTGGGATAACCATGCCAGAAACACAGGGCTGGGACCATTCCTTATCCCAGAACAAGCCCTGCTGTCCCTGCTCTGGTGAGATGCTGGAGCTGTGGGAGACACTCCCAGAGACAACCAGTCCCTCCCTTCCCCAGACAATCTGCTCTCCTGCCCCTCTGTGCTCTTGGAAAGCTCGTCCTGACATTTCATCCAATTTCCTCCCCACTAATCTAAGGTCATTCCCTCCAATCCCTGAGGGACTCGAAGAAGGGTTTTTTTCCCCTCTTCCTTTCATGTGTTGGAAGGCTGGGATCATGTGTGCCCTTGATCTTCTCTAGACCAGACATCTCTTCTCCTCGGCCTCACAATCATGAGTTCTCTGCTGCTCCTGGGCCACCTCAGGACACAGATGGGTGGCCTTTGCACTTGCCATGAGTTAATTTCAGGGCAGCCAAAGAATGGTGTCATTATTAAAGTCTGCAGCCCACGGTAAAGGCTCCTCTGATGCCCTGCATGGAGCCTTCAGGAGGAAGGAGTCATGGTCTCAGCTTTGAACCCAGCCTGGCAGTGTAAAAAACTCAGGATCTGTGATTTTCCAGCCTTTGATGGAAAATCGTGGTGGAATCTTCCAGCCTTTGGTGAAAGATCCTTCCCTGGGCAAGCCTCGCCATGGTCATGGGACCTCATGCAGGTACTGGAGGGGTTTCTCCAACACACTTGGATCCTTCTCTGCCTCTAGTCATAAAGCAAAGATGAAATGGCCATTTGCACCTTAAAAAGGAGCCTGAGGGAGGGATATTTTCCCCAAAGGCTGCCCCTCCTAAACATTCACAAGTGTCACAGGCTTTTCTATGAGAAAGAATCCCAGAATCCCAGAATACGCCAACTTGGAGGAGACCCACAGGGGTCACCCAGCCCAACTCGTGGCCCCGAGAAGAAGAGACAGGAGACAGTTGGGGAGCAAACACGCTGATCCTGTGCCCGACTCAGCTGGCCAGGAGTCTGAAACATTATCCCTGAGCACTTGGGGGCAGGGAGAGGGAAAAGGGCTCCTGGAGAGCGGCCGCCGAAACCGCGGTGCTGGCGGGGCCGATTCCCCCGGAACGAGCTCTCCCAGCCATTAACCGGGAGCTCTTCCTTCCCCTCCCTCCCTCCCTCCCTGCCTCCCTGCCTCCCTGCCTCCCATCCTGGGCTCATTTGCAGCAGAGACCATGAGAAAGCAGAAAGCTTTCCTGGCCAGGATCCATCCTCCACTCCTCCCAAGGGAATGCCAGCCCCCATCCCTGCTTTTCCATCAGCTCTGCTGCTGTCCAAGCCCTGAGAGCAGGGAGAGAAGGGGATCCCTCCCCAGGAGTGTCCCAGAGCCCACCCCTCGGGATCTGCTCCTCCTGCTCGGGATCCTTCCCAGCTGAAAACCTTTCTTCACCTGAAACGAGACACTAAATCCACACCACAGACTTTGGAGGGGGAGGGCAGGGAAATGTTGGGTTTGGGCACTTTCCCAAAGAGCCACCACTGCGAAGACAATGTCTCTGTATTAGTGACTCCTGGGGGAGGCACAGGCTGCAGATTTACAGCAGGATTTGTAGGACAAACTCATTTTAGGGGCATGGCGTGCTGCAGTTGGGCTCATCTTCACGCAGGTCTGCAGCAAATAACCCTCTCCTCGGAGGGCTCGGGGCTGTAAAGTCCTTTGGGTGACTCCTCCCTCAGAATTCCAGGGGTACCCGGGGGCTTCCAAAGCCAAGCCCAAAGAAACACATTGGACAGAGGATAGAGGAGACAAGAAAAAGGGAAGGGGCTTCTCAAAGTCACCCCAGGGGGATTGGAAGAGCCAGAAATAACCCCCAGGTTATTTTGGTGTGGGGTCACCTCCATCCTCAGCCATGGAGAGCCTAAACATCCAACCCAGTGTGTTGTCCAAGGCTCTTCCCATGGACCTCAAAGAAAAGCAGGAACAACCAGCAGGAGATACAAACTTCCTCGCGTGGGATGAGAGGTCTGAATAAAGAAAAAAACCTCAATAAAATAGTTTTGAAAGGGCGGCATAAATTGAGATTAATCCCACCTGCTCCTCTGTGCTGCAGCTTGGTCTGGTGTCCACATGGTCCACAACAGCCTGTGGCTGACAAGGTCTGAGCAACTGATCCCAAATTTCTCTCCAGAACCAGGACAACCACCAGGACTTTTTAACTAACGGCCAGAGGATTCAAATCCTGGTGCTCTGAAGGAAATCTTGGTGTTCAACAGTCCCCTCGACCACAGAAACGTGGCAACTACTGACTGAGTGGTGGCTTTCAACCTTCTCCATCATTTGTGACCCTTCACCACTTACTGGGACCTGTAACTCCAAGCCTATTAATGACAGATTTGGGGAATTTTATCCGTCTTCCTCAAATCTCTCGTGCCCATCCCTGCAGACCCAAACCCAGGGAGGTCCAGCCTGAAACAGCAGGTTTGATTTGTGGCTCCAGATGTTTCTGAGGAGGGTGATGGAACTGAACCAGCATCACATGAAAATGCCAGGAGATGGCAGGGACAGGGACTTGGAATTAATTTCCCAAAAGTCTTTGCTCAAGTGGATGTTTTCCTTCTGGTCTTTGAAATGAGCAGTTTAATTTACAACCAGATAAATGACTTCTGGATTTAATTTTTCTTTCCCAACAAAAGCATTTTTGCCAAGGTTGGACATTTTATGTCGGACTTTTTATCTCAAGGTTGGAAAAAGGCATCATTAAATTTGAAGCCCAATATTCTGGAGAGAAAGGAAGGATAAAATTCCCAGCCTTGCTGCAGTCCTGGAGGGATTTTTATTGGAAACAACCATTTGCATCGCTGCAGGTTTTGATCAGGAGCTGGAACTGCCCAGGAATCACTTGGGCCAAGTTCCACCACACGTTTCTGTCCCAGGGAAGGTCCCCCCAGCTCAGTCAGCACGGACAGGCTCTCCCTGTGCAGGGAATGTGCCCTCCCCACCTGTCTGTCCTCACCACAGATTGGAAAATCCCAACTCCTGCTTTCCCAGAGGCTGTCAGAGGCGAGGTGGGGAGTGCTGCCTGATGGATGGAGCCTCCAGCTCCTGCTCCAGGGCTTCCTGCTGCTCCTGGGCCATGCCTGCCTCCCCTTGGAAGGGCTCTTGGACACCCCGGGTGCCTCCAGGTGAGCACAGGAAGGCAAATGAACTGAGAATTCATTGGCTCTGTGGAGAGAAGGGGATCCCTCCCCAGGCTCATCCCTGGAGCTCCATGGACAAGCCCAGACCACAAAATCCCAGTATCCACCTGGACACCTCAGAGCAGGCAAGAGGAGTCTCCTTGCCAGGGTGTCCAAGGGGAGTTGGGATGAGCCTGGCCCAGACTCTGCCTCTGAGACCTTCCAGCTCTGACTGAGCCACCAGGAAACAGGAGCACTTGGAGGGGAAAGCAGCTTCCCAAGTATCCCCCTGGGAGATGCTCACACAGCTACCTGGAATTTCTGTGCTCACTGAGTCCAGGACAGTCCCTACATTCCCAAAAGGTCTCTGGAACAGAGCAGGGGTAGGCAGGATACTGGGAAGGAATTCCTGGCTGGGAGGGTGGGCAGGCCCTGGCACAGGTTGGGCAGAGAAGCTGTGGCTGCCCCATCCCTGGGAGTGTCCAAGGTCAGGTTGGAGCAACCTGGGCTGGTGGGAGGTGTCCCTGCCCATGGCAGGGAGTGGAACGGGATGGTCCTCAAGGTCCCTTCCAACCCAGACCATTCCAGGATTCTCTGACAACTCTTGGCTCTGGGGTTCTTCCTGTGACTTTCATCTTTTAGTCACACTCAGGGCTCATTTTTTTAAATGTTTTTCAATTCTCAATTCATGCACCAAAAGGAGGTTTTGCTCTTGCCAAAGGTGCATTTCCCAAATCTAACCATGAAAACTTGACCATCAAGGGTCTCCTACCTGAACACATCCCAAATGCAACAAAAGACCAAATGACCCCAAAGCACCGAACAAATGAACCCAAATACCTTTAGAGGCACTTTCAGGAAAACACTTATTCCTGTATGAGGGAAACAAAGAGCAATAATCCCCAGAGGAGTTAAAGTGTGGATTATTTGGATCTTTTCAGTCACCCTGACACTTTCCTCCACCCCATGCTTGACGATGAAGGTGAAAAAACCAGCAAAGGAGCTTTTAATTTCAGTAACTCCCCCAAACTCCTTCAACATCCACTTTGCCAGCTCCTTCCAGAGGGTGAATGACTCAGGAAAGAGAAAATAGGGTTTTCTTACTAATTTTCCCTTATCCTTTAAAACATGTGGAGCATCAGGGCTGTGAGTTCACATTCCTTTATCTGATGTGTTGTTTTCATTGAGCCTCAACTTCTGGAATCATTTGTTGGGGGACACACAGCTCCCATTTAAAATAAAACCCCAAAGAAGCTGCAGGTGATTAATTCCAGAGGGCCAGAACAAGGGGAGAAAAAGGAAAAGGAAGAAAAACTTCCCCTTTCTCAAATGCCTGGGATATTTTAAGCAACTGACATAATTCTGGGAATATTTTCCACCTGCAGTCATTCACATGGATTCCTAAGGCCGGGTCTGCTTCCCTGGGGGCTGCATGAAATCCTTTTATATTCGGAGAAGAAAGGTGCCCAGTGCCCTGCAGAGGGGTTTTTCCTGCCTGGTAGAGGGGAAAAGGTCCGTTGTTGGCACCAAATGGCAAAATTCCAGGCAGCCAGAGAAATCAGGAAGCCTTGGAGAACATCCTGCTGATTCCACCAACCACAATCCCACAGCACAGCATTGTTGTCTTCAACACGAGGGAGGAGGACAGCCCCGAGCCCGCTGTGGTTCAAAGATGTCAGAATAAAAAGCCCAGGTGAGGAATGGAAAAACAGAGGAGAAAGATGGAATTCTAAGCCAACAGGCCTGGGCTTTGCCCTGCAGAGTCTCTAGAACCTTCTCTTTGGAGGTGGGAGGGGGGTGTCAGCCTGTGCTGATGAGACTTGGGGACACACAGTCTCCTGAGGGATTCCCTGCCTCTGAACCCCACATTCAGCTTTCCTCCCTGAGATATCCATGGGATCATGAGCTCATCTCCCAGGATTTCCCAGGAAAGGGGCAGGGATCGTGGTGTCCCCTCTGCTCCCTGGAGGAACCTGCTGTAGCTTCTCTTTCCTTGCTGGATTTCTGCCTATGGAGGAAACTGGGTTACCTCCCTCCCCTGGAGGGGCTGTGGCCTCCAAAACCAGGTGAGATCCACCTCATCTGACTTCCAAGGAAGTCTGAGAGTGTCATGGACAACCCCACACTTGTTGAGGGGGTTCCTGCAGAGATAAAAGGAAAACCCAACCTCCCAGAGCCAAGAAGTGCCCATGGATCCCTCAGGGCACGGTCAGGTCCTGCTGGCAAACACAGACCCCCCTCTCTCTCCTCACACTCTCCATCCCCCAGCCCTGTGCATTTCCGGAAGGGTTTTATGGAGCTTTTCCCACCCTCCAGTCGGGAACTGGAAAGGCACGGGGGTGGATGGGAGCTCTGATGGCCTTTTGTTTTAAACCATAGAATCATGGAATGGTTTGGCTTGGAAGGAGCCTTAAAGATCATCCAGTTCCAACCCAGGGACACCTTCCACTAGCCCAGGGTGCTCCAAGCCCTGTCCAACCTGGCCTTGGACACTTCCATGTGACCTTCCCCAGCAGATGTCCCATCCTGTGAGCTCTCCCATGGTGTCCTGTCATGGACAGGTAGAAACCAGCATGGAAAGCTCTCTGGGCATCCTGAATGGATCCAAACCTGAACTCCTGATCCCTTTCCTTACACTTCAGGAGACCCAACACCATCTGGAAGCCAGACGCAGCGGAGAGCCTTGGAAAGCAAAGCAGCCTGGGTCCCAAGGACCATGAAGGGACCTGGTCTCCCCTGCATCCCCTTCCCAGGAACAGGAATCCCAGGTATTTCTCTGTCCAGCTCCTGGCCCAGCCTTTATGGCCCTGCCTTCCCCCCTTGCTCTGCCACCTCTCCTGCCTGCTCCGGCTCACTCATTTGCACACTCCCGGCCCCTCATTCCCTTCCCAGTGCCAGTGGGAAGGGATGTGCGGCCAGTTCCCTGCAGGGAGATGTGAGAGGCACAGCAAAGGCTCAGCAGGCAGGTCAGCAAGCAGCACTCTCCTCACAGAATTCCATAGGCAGGGCTGCTAAGAAATCCAGGGAGAGGGCTCTTTCCTTCCTTTCTCCCTTACTTCCCTTTCACTCCCTTTTCCTTTTTTCCTTTCCTTTCCTTTCCTTTCCTTTCCTTTCCTTTCCTTTCCTTTCCTTTCCTTTCCTTTCCTTTCCTTTC
>JAWWEU010000185.1:0-25522 GCA_035583155.1 Acropternis orthonyx | reverse complement strand
AATGATCTGAGGGGGACCTTTCACAGCCCAGACAGAGCCAAAAGCCACTCACTGCCATCTTTGCGAAGAAGGAACTGGAAAATGAGGATCTGTTGGGAAAACAAAAGCAAAGACAAACTTTGGAAGGCCTTTGTAGCCATTTCTTTAGTTCAACAAGCACTGGGTTCAGCTGCCTTAGACAGCTCTGGAAAAAGATAGGGATTGCCACAAACTGATTCAAAACCAGGAATAAAAAGATAAAAACACAAGGAATCTCGAAGGAACCATGCTGCAGTGTGCAGGCTGGAATACATGAGCTTAACCATACAAAAGTGATTTAAATAAACTATCCTGATCATGAATTTAATGGAACAAACTTTGACAATCAACAACATTTTGTTGCACAATTCCAGAATAACAAAAAGAGAAAAACCAAACTGAGTCCACCAAGAGATTCCATCACCGTGTACCTTGTTTTTGACACAAGTCAATAACAGAGGAATTGGGGAAGAGGAACTTTAAAAACAGTCAGTCTTGGATCAACCATCCTCGGGAGACTTCTCCAGCATCCTACAAGGTGTTCCTGTGCTTGCCTTTAGGTCACTTAGTCCATCCCCTGTTTAAAGCAGGTCTAACGAGATCAGGTTGCTTAGAACTTGTACATTTGAGTCTTGAACACATCCAAGGATGGAGAGGTCCCTTGGGAATGTCTTTGCCATGAATATTTCCAGCCCTCTTATGAACCCAGGTGGTCTTGAACCACCTACATCATTCCACTGGTGTAGGTCCCCCAGCCTAACTACTGGCAGCACAAGGCACTGCCTTCTTTTGCCCATCACAACTCCAGTCAATCAGACCCAAACCTGAACCAACTGGTACCTCAGGTATGGAGAGGGATGAAGGAAATAATATTTCCATGGAGTTCATCACTGGGGACTTTTTTGCAGCAGCTCTGCCTTGAAACAACAGGAGAGACAAGTGACAGGAGTCGCTGACCTGGTGGGACTTCCATACCCAGAGAAATGTCAAGGATTGGGCCTGGGAAGCACCAAGCAGGACACACTTCTATGGAATGGCAGGGGAGGTCGGTGCCTGGACACAACCTGGGAAGGGAGAGACTGACACAGCCTGTCCATCCTGGGACAGCATCTCCCGTTCCAGGTAGGAAGGCCACAACAGGGACCCTGTTTTCACAGAATCCTGGATTATGCTGAGTTGGAAGGGCCCCTCAAGGATCATGGAGTCCAGCTCGTGAGCCTGAGGCTCTGTGAACTCAACAGGAGTGGGACAAGTCAGTGAGAGCAGACATTTGATCACAGCCAGGACCTTGTGAAGCACTGGAACACGGGGCAGGTAACACTGAGCTCCCACCTGTGTAGCAACACAGTGAGTGGCCAAAGAAGGGATAAAATCCCATGGGATTTTAGGGAAAGTTGGCTCCCTTGTGGAGAGGGGCAGCCTGAGAATATAGCGTTCATTTTAATAAGAAACAACATAGACGGAGTTGCATCTACTTTGCTTGTCTGGTTTTTATTTACCATTCCTCCCCTCTTTGGAAAAGCATCACAGAGCAAAACAGTCCAGAAGGGGAACCAGCCTGATAAATAGACCATCAAGAGAAATAATTAGTCTAGATAGGAAAATTAAATAGGGGGAGCCACTAATCAGCTGCTCCCTCTGCAAGGAGGAGGCTGGGAAAGTAATTTAAAAAACCTTTTGGAGGAGCCTCTGAGGCAGAGCGGAAAGTGAAAATACAGATGGCCAGAAATGAGAGCAAGTCTGTGTTGCACAGGAACAGGTGGAATTGGTTAGAGGCACAGCTCCCTCCCACCCTGCTCTTACCCCCTCCAATCCTTCTCATGACTTTACCTTCTGCTTCGCAGCGCTGGGAGCTGGGAAGAAAAAAATATCTCCCTCCAAGCTGGTGTTTCCAGCTGGGAGACGGCACCAGTTCTCAGGGGCTGCACTCAGAGCCCCAGCACCAGAATGATCCTAATTCCAACTCCTACCCCACAGGCTGAGGGGTAGCTCAGCACCCCCAGAGCCCCTGGCAGGATGAACCAGAGGGAAACTTCTCCTGGGTAAAACAATGATAAATAAACCCATCTCCTCCCAAGAGGTGAAGCTTTGCACGGATCAGGCTGAGTCAGGCCAGCACCAAGGCAGGAGGGAGCAGACCACGGCTCCAATTTGCCCACATCACATTCCTGTTCACTCCAGGATCTCACTGTTCCTCCCATTCCAGCAAGAAACTAGTTGGGATCACTCTGAGGACCATCATCGTGGGATCTGGTCACGTATAATGACCACTTAGAACTGGAAGGGTAACTCAGCACCCCCAGACAGGATGGACCAGAGGGAAACCTCACCTGGGTAACACAATTCTGAATTAACCATCTCCTCCCGGGAAGTGAAGCTTTGTGAGGATCAGGCTGAGTCAGTCCAGCCCCAAAGCCAGCATTCCCCCTGTCCTCACATTCCTACTGAACAACAGTCCAATCCCAACAGTAGGTGTTTATTTGCCACAGGAGGGAGCAGACCACAGCTCCAGTTTGCCCATATGACATCCCTTTTTCCTCCAGGATCCCGCTGTTCCTCCCATTCCTGCAGAAAACTAGTTGGGGTCACTCTGAGGACCATCATCGTGGCATCTGGTCACCTGCAAAGGCCAATCTTAGAACTGAAGGGGTAACTCAGCACCTCCAGAGCAGGATGAATCAGAGGAAAACTTCTCCTGGGTGAAACAGTGCCCACATCACATTCCTCTTTGCTCCAGGATCCCACTCTTCCTCCCATTCCTGCAAGAAACTGCAAGTTGCCTGGTTGGGATCCCCCTGAGGACCATCACTTTGGCATCTGGTCATCTGCAGAGGCCAGGAGCATGTCCATGATGGTCCAACAAACTCAGAGGCTGCCCCATGTCAGAAACAATAGAAATCCTAGAGGGAAATGGGGATAGACAAGGCTTTGGAACGCAGATAAAATTCCTCACCCCAAAGGAAGTTTGGATCTTCAGCTCCCATTCCATTTGGGAAACTTTAGCCGCCCGAAGCCCAGGGCTAAGCAAACTCCTGTCTCCCAGAACGGAATCCATTACAGAGCTGGAATGCCTCTAATTATCCCAGCACTAATAAAGTTAGGGACTGAAATAGCCCGGCCTTTAAAGGATAAGTTACAAACAGGGTTGTGGGGTTGGGGGTTTGGGGGAGGATGCCAGGAGGGGGCTGAGAGCGGGGCCACAACCCACTGCCTTGCAATTCCCTTCCATCCAGCAGCACAGCCAGGGCAGATGTTCCAGCTGCAATTCGGGCACCCACAGCACGGGCTGGGGCTGAGGGGAGACGAGCTGAGAGGCTTGTAGGTAGTGAGGAGAAAACTCTTTACCCCGCGTAGGAACGATCAGGTTTCCTTCCCTTTCTATAAGTGAAATCATGTACCTTGTGACTATAAAAGCTTTTTTAAAACCCACTTTTTAAAAAAAACAAAAAAAAAACAAAAAAAAAAAAAAAAAAAAAAAACACCAGAACCCAGACTTCTGTCTACCTCATCCAGCGAAGGGGAAGTTCATACCAGGTTACATCTGTCAGTGCTCAACAACCAGGAATTCTTAAGAACCCTCTGCCCCTGCGTTTTAGGGAAGATGACCTGGCTGAGCGCCCCAAGGAGAAAATAGGAGCCTGAGGAAAACCAGGGCCATATTTTAGAGAGGATTTTCTTTGGCTAACGTGAAGGTTTTCCATAGAAAACTCAATTCCCACCCAAAATAGGGCTTACACTCCAACTAAATCCTTTCTGATTTATGGATTGGGATGATGGTTGGGATTTTTTTTTTTTTTGCTTCTAATATTGGAGGCAGCAGCAAAGGGGAGTTCGGAAGGGAAGGTCACAATTTTCCTTTTCTCCCTGCTTTGGGGTGATTTGAAGAATTTTTAGCTTTTCTTGAAAATATTAAGATTTTGGAACTGCTTGCGTTCATCTGGAAGTTTCCAGACCAATCTGAAAGCTGACTTTTGAGGGGTTAAAAACTATATTTAGACACGGGACATTTATATCCAGAGGCAGGGACCTAATAAAGGGCAGCAAGTGGGTGATCAAGTTATAAAGAAAAAGATGTCAAGACAGGATTTCAGATCAAAATATTTTCCCTTTATTTGGCAGGGTTTTTTTCTGAAGAAAATACACCAGAATATTTCTGTTGTGAAACTGGTGATCCTTCCCGAGACCGTCAGAGGACGAGATAAGGGAGAAACACTCACACGTGCTGGGTTTGGAAACATGGAGGTCCCAGCTAAAACTCAATCCCTTATTACAGCTTAGGGGAAATTACCTTGCCAAAGACAGGCTGGTGACTCCAGTGCTGACAGAATCCCGAGGGATTTGGAGCCCAGCTGTTCATACACACTCCGAACACCCAAAGTGCCCAGGACTTGGATGACTCACGTTGCTACTGCGCCGAAATTTGGCCCCGCTGGAAATAAATGCCAATTGTTCAAACACCAGGAGGAAGAGGGAACGTTTCCCCTGCAAAGCCTAAAGCCAGGATTCCCCTGCCCTTCAGCGCTGCCCTGGGCAGCAGATCCTTGCTTAGGCAGTGCTTCCATTTGTAAGGAATTCCTGCTTCCAGCAGGCTGAAGGAAAGGGAGACACTCCCTTGCCACTGTTTGACTGAAACATTATTAATCCTGGACCAAAACAGACCAAAAAGAGGTGCTGCAGCCATAGATGGGTCATGGAATGGCCCTGGAATATCCCTATAGACGCTGGAGACATTCACCAATTCCTGCTGTCTCTGAATCTTCCAGATTTCCCACTTTTCCAAAGAACAGTGACAGCTGATGCTTTTGGAAAACCTTTTCCCCCTGAATCCACACATTCCCACTGAACAACAGTTAAATCCCAAAACTATGTGTTTATTTGCCCCCCTTTTTTTCCCCTGGAAGGGCAAAAAGGGAAATCAGGACAATTTGGTCACCCTTTCCTCATGCTGGGAACAAAAAAAAAAGTGACAGAGAGAGGGAAACAGAGGAACAAAACCCAAAGGTGAAAAGGACAGTAAGGGAATTCCAACGTGCTTCAAAATGAAAAAGCTGATTTCTCAAAGCTTTCCATGAATCTCCATTTAATGGAGGGCCAATTCCACCTGAAGCCCATGGAATAATTACTCTGAAGCTTCACAGAATGAGTTTCACCTCTAGAAAGTGAGGGAGGGATGAGCCAGGGCCAAGTCTGAATGAGTGGCTGTAAATTGAGAGCCCCTGGCCCCTTTCCAAGCTGGCCAGACAAGGCAGCTCCAGTCTTGGAGTCACATACCTTGTGTATCCTCACTCCCAGCAGACCCTGGATCCATCTGGATTCATCCTGTGCTCCCTAACAAAGCCCTGTGACTATTGTTTACAGGACTCATCCTCTTTGTAGGTGAAGGGGTGTAAATGCACCTCTAAGAGGTTTCAAACTGACCACATGACACACAAATAAAAGTGCTCCACACCTTCCTTGGAGTTCCCTTTCTATGGGATTCCACACAGAAGGGGAAAGGCTCCAGGTTTGCCTGCCCTGAATTATCAGAATGCACTTGGATGCAGAGGAGCAGGAAAGTCACCTCAGTCCCCTCCCCTGTCCCACTTGACATTTTCTTTCCTGAAGTCCTGCCAGGACAACTCTGGATCCTGTGGATGGGACAGCGGCAGTGGTCAGTTGGCTCCCAAATATTCCTGAGCTTGGATTTGGCACCAACCAAATGCTCCCACTCCAGCACAGCATTTGAACAACCAGGACACACCAGAGGGATGGGCAGTCAGGGGGTTCCATCTCCAGCTGCTCCTCCCAGGCCACTTCCAGCCACAAGTCTGGTTGAGTTGGGATTTGCAGCACCAGATCCAGCAGGAATAATTGCATTTCTATCCCACTCACAGCCCCACTGAGGGTCACAATCTCCAGCTGCACTGACCTTTGGAATTGACCAAGGAAGGTGCTGCCCAAAGGGAAGGGATAATCATGGAGTGAAGGATTTTTTCTGGGATGGGGCTGATAGTCCTTGAAAGAAGGTGGTTTCCACCTCTGGAAGTATCCAAGGCCAGGATGGAGTAACCTGGGCTAATGGAAGGTGTCCCTGCCCATGGCAGGGGGTGGAACAAGATGAGCTTTAAGGTCCCTTCCAACCCAAACCATTCCATGATTCTATATTTGGAGAAAGTGGTTTCCCAAAGGAACCTCCAGTGCCCAGCACAGAGGGGCTGTAACCCATCCCAAGGACTTTCTGCTTGTCTCCAAACCACCCCCCCTTCCCAAAGTGACCAGGAGAGGTTTTCCAAGGTAAATACACCGATGTCACCACATGGGAATGCAAGTTCTCAAAAACTAAAGACACCTCATTGATAAAATCCCCCCAATCAAAAAAAAAAAAAAAAAAAAAAAAAGGGACAGAAAAAAAAAAAAAAGATTTAAAGACCAGACCCACCCACTCACATCCCATGGCAAGGGACAGGCATAGAGCTTTAAGAACAATTCCTAAATATAAAAGCCCGGAATGGCTTAGAAATGTGACTTCATCCCAAAAAAACCCAGCGTGGCCCAGACATAAGTAAGAACCCCAGAGTCATCCAGAGGCCAAGCGAAGAGCAGATGAATTAAGAGGAGGCCAAATGATCAGGGAGAGGAAATCAAGGTTTCTCCCGTGCCTAACCTGCCTCGAAAGCGCAGGTCTTTCCTCCAGCAACATTCCTCAGCACTTAGTAAGAGATAATAGCGGGATGACTGTGGGCTTTCCAGAGGCAGCCCAGGCAGAGGGGAGGGAAGTTCTTGCTGCCACAGCACAAAACCACAAGAGAAGCTGTGCATTAAAAGGTTGTCTGCGCTGGCCTTTGCAGCAAATCTCAGGAGCCACAGGGAATTATCAAACCGAGCTTTTCCTGGGACAGCCCTCCCTCGGGTTCGACCCCCGGTGGTGGATCCTGCGAGGTCTGACACGGCACAGGAGATTCTTGGCTGAATAATTTATTCCCTGAGAAAAACCTGGGGTTTGGGCCCACCAAAACTATTTGCAAACTCAGGGAATAGTTTCCACCAAAAGCCTGAAAACATTTCAAGGAAGCAGCGTTTTGTTTAGACTTTGCTTTTTAACTTCCTTTTTTTTTTTTTTTCCGCTCCAGCAATGCCTCTGCTTGGAACCAGATTTGGAGGCCAGATTGCTTGACTTTAAGCAGACTAAGCTCGGATGGAGATGCTGCCATTTCACACTGAACATTGTCAGCCTCCACTTTGTGGGCCAACCCAAAGAAAGCAGTGATTTGCAGAGCTCTAGTAGGAACTGCTGGAACGATCCCACTGGCTCAGGACTCCCAGGGAAAGGCTGGATCCGGTGCCAGCAGACCCGGCTCAGGAAAAGACGCTCCGTGACCTGGAGCAAGGAAGAGAAAGAATTTCTGGCCTGAGGAAATGCTTGAGAGGGGCAACTCGGGAGCCATGCTGAGAAACTTGGGATCAACAAGAAAAGCCTGGAGTCTGGGGAACTGGGAAGGCACCCCAAGAGCAGAGCTCTGGGAAGAAGACAACCCCAGCAATAAAGATCCACTGGAGCAGAGAGACCAGCTGAGCTGATTCTGGAGGAACTGGAGCACTAGAAATCACCTCCTGATTCCTCCTTGAAGATCAGTGGAATTTTTTCCCAATATCCCATCTAACCCTGCCCTCTGGCAGTGGGAAGCCATTCCCCCTTGTCCTGTCCCTCCATGCCTTGTCCCAAGTTCCTCTCCAGCTCTTCTAGAGCCCCTTTAGGAACTGGAAGGTGCCAGAAGGTCTCCCTGGAGCTCTCCCTTCTCCAGGCTAAATAAAATACACACTGACATGATAAGATCCCATCCCAAAACATTTCCAGTTATCTCCAGCTCAGAGACTTTCCAAGTCAGAGGCGCCATCCCTATATTTTCCAACCCTTGATGGAATTTTGTTGCTCTTGCCTACATTGCTCCATGTTGGAGGGAAGGGGAGAGAAAACCCAGGTATTAAAAACCCCAGAGAGAAGCCAAGAATCATTTCCTCAGGGGATGGTGTTCCTCCACTGTCGCACCAATGGGATCTTGTTGAAGGCAACCTGATCCCATTTGGGATGTTCAGGAATTTTGGCCACGGCCACAGAGACTTTCTGGACACGTTCAAACACCCAGCAGTTCACACAACCTCCTATTCATTTTCTGCCCGGTCGTGGAGGGCAGGAGCAGACCCTGCAGCCATAAATCAGGTCATGGTGTGTTTGTCCCTGTGCCATGAAAATTCTCTGAGAATCCTGCAGCTACAGGCAGGAAATTCACAGCTGAGACCTGTTCCAGGGCTGGAGCTCGGGCAACTGGCAGGCAACTGCAGCCAGAGCTTTTGGAGAGGGTGAGCTGAGATTTATGCTGCTGGAATTCAGCACAAATATTTCACTCTCAGCAAGAGGTGGGAAGGAGGGAAAGATCTCCTTGTGTGGGAGCTTGTGTGTGCAGGGCTGTCTGTCAGCTGGCTTTGGGGGCATCATGAGGCAGAGAACTGTTCACAGAGGGCTTGGGGAGCAGAGGAAGGCTCTGCAGCTCCATCCCAGCCTGGAATCTGACATCTCCTCCTGGAATCCAACACCTCCTCTCTGTTGGTTCTCCTACAGAGGCAGCACCAACTGCTGATATCAAAGGCTGCTCAGCCCTCACTCCACCTCTTCCTGGGGTCTCTCCTGCTAAATAAACAGCAGGGAAGCAGGAAAGGACCATGCCAGGGTGGAGATGGGGCTCAGTGTGTTCGTGCTGTCACCAAAGCCCTGCTGTGATTGAAAACTGTAGGTCTTGTCACCCTCCAGAATGGCAGAGATGGTGTCCAGTGGCCACAGCAGTTCTCGTGTGCTTTGCAAGCATTTGAGGTGGAAGAAGGTGATTTTGAGGTGGAAGAAGGTGCTTTATCCAACCTGAGAGATGCCACAGCACCAGATTGCTGTGCCATGAGTTAGAGAGGTTGGTTTGGAAGAATTAATTAAGCCCCGGAGAAACACAGGCTTGGGGTTGGTCTTGTGTGTGCAGCACAAGGCAAGTGACAACTGGGCAACCTGGAGCCACCTGAACACACAAAACCCTCTGCCTGGACTGGGAGCCTTGAGGGGTCTCTGGTCACACCCAGCCAGGTCAGAGATGTGACCTCTCCACAGACACAGGCAAAAGCCATGGACCAGGACCTGAACTCACCTCAAATTTTGTGTTCACCTCAACCACAGCTGGCTGGGAAAAGCAGCAGCCGAGAGAAGGCTGGAGGGAATTCCTGCCCTGGGTGGTTCCCCTGGGCACCCACTGCTGCTGGAGCCACTCCTGAGGTGCTCATGGACCAGGGGAGGGAAAATCTTGGGCTGAGAGGTGGAGTTTATGGGTGGTGGGGAGGGTTTAAGTTGGTGGCAAGGGGACAGTTGGCCCAGTGCCATCCAAAGCCCTGGAATCCCACGGGGAGAAAGAGTCAGACACCAGGCAGCTCATCCCAGGACATCCTGCCTCCCCCTATTCCCTACCTCTCGTGAGTAACCAGATCCAAACACTTCAGCCTGGATCCTCCTGCACAGCCTGGATTTGGGAGGAAGTTGCTCAGGTGATGCAACACTTGAACTTTGACCTTTTCCCTGCCTTTCCAGAGCTTTTCTCCTCAAATATTGAACATCAACCCAGAAAACATCCCGAGTGTGTCCCCAGAGCACAGACCCAGCTCTGCTTCCACCCTCAGCACCTCCAGCTCGTGGGGACACAGAGGAGGCCACTGTGACGGGTTCACAGTCCTGCCTTACCTTCCCAAAGTGTCTCGGGCTTGCACAACTTGTTTACGATGCCGAATTTTGGCAGCCGGCACGAGGAGCCCGGGATGGGATTCCAGTCGAGCCCAAACTGCCTCCCAACAAGTCCCAACAAGCCCCAACACAAACGTGCCCCAGGCAGACTTTGCCACACCAGCCCCACAGTCGCCTTGTGAGCTCTGGCAGCCGTGGGGCCAGGAAGTTCAGATGGCCATTCCCCTCCCACCAGCCCAGGTTGCTCCAAGCCCCGTCCAACCTGCCCTTGGACACTCCCAGGGATCCAGGGGCAGCCACAGCTTCTCTGCCCAACCTGGCACAGGGCCTGCCCACCCTCCCAGCCAGCAATTCCTTCCCAATAGCCCATCTAACCCTGTCCTTTGTCCATTTAAAACCATTCCCCCTTGTTCTGTCACAATCTGCCCAAATAAAAAGTCCCTGACTCTCATTTTTATAAGCTCCTTTAAGATAATGGAATACTGGAATAGGTGTTTCCTGGTCCTATTCCCCATATCCCTAGAAATGGATGGATGTGATATGACCACTGGTACGGCCACTATCACTGCCTCCTGTTCCTGTTCTAGTCACAGAAAAGTGGGATCTGCCTTCCAACACAGTGAATTTTTCCACAAGCAGTCCCTTAATTGGAAAGTCCATTCAAAACCACTGGGACAGCTGCATTTTTGGGACAAAAATATCAAAATGAGTCTGCCTAATTTCTTGGGATGTGGGAAAAACTCCTTCACCCAGCCCCACTCCCCAAACACAGAAGGATTCCATGAGTTTTTGAGCCACAGCACAGAAGTGGAAGCAGCCACCCTTTAGTGGTTACCTGACCATGAGGCAGCTGGAGTGGAAATTCTGCATTGTCTTTACTCAAGGAACCCAAAGTAAAACCCAAAAGTTTGGTTTCAGATGGAACCAAAGCATTTTGAACCACAAGATTCCACTTGGAGTTATTTTAAGTTTTCCCTCCTGTTTTCTGGCTGAGTCAAACTAAGGAATTTCAGTGCCTTGTCCACCAATTGCTGAGTACCAACTCCCACATATTTTGGGTCCAGACACAAAAATAACTTGGGAGGTAAAAAAAAGTGATCCATGAACTCCAAGAAATTCCTAAATAATGGAAAAGAGCAGATTCCAGGTGTGAAAATCAAGGAAGTTTTTAGCCATCCGGTTTCAAAGTGCATGAATTCAGGACACTGGATGCTGATAAAATCCTCAGGTCAGGCTGATGCCATTTATTGCTCAGGAAAATAATATCCTATTGCTCAGGAAAAGACTTTTCCAGCAGCATCTAAACAGCCAGGAGACAAAGAGGAGGGAGAGGAAGTGGACAAAATGCTTGGAATGAAGCTCAGCACCAGCTGAGGATTAAGAAGCTGCTCTGCAGCATCCCTGGAGCATCCAGAGCCTCGAAGCAGATTGACAGGGGATAACGGTGAGGTCACTCCACAGGCATCTCCTGTGGAATGAGCCCTTCATGGGGCACTTCAGACCCACCCCTGAAGCAGGTGACGTTACAGGGACATAATTCCCTTCTCCTGAAAAGGAACTATGCCAGGAATGTCAAGTGACAGGGATGGTTTCACAGAAACCTCTCTAAGATCTCCCTGCCCTCCAAAAAAAAAAAAAAAGGAAAAAAAGAAAAAAAGCAGAAAGAAGGAGTTTTTCCAGTCATGAAGTCATTTAACTTTCTTGTTCATGGGCAGAGAAGGGGCAAAGGAATGCGAAGGATTTACCAACAGGGCAGGAATCATTCAAAAATGAGCAAGGCCATTAATTACAGAAGTAAATACAATTAACAAGGCCCCCAAAGAGTTTACATAAGCTGCTTTTAAAAAGTATCCCCTACTGCCCAGCAAGTGTCTCATTTGGAGGTGAAATCACACAGCTGGCAGGGGGGAAACAGCCCAGGAGAGCCTTGCAAAGTGCAGCTCCTCAGCCCTGAGCTCTTGGAGAGCTGTGAGGTAGCAGGAGATGGAAGAAAAAAAAGCAAGGAAAGGGGGAAAGGCAGAGTTTCCCCCGAGATTAGGATGAGTAAGGCAAGAAGAAGCACGAAACTCAATGAAGTGGTAACTTCGCTGAAGAACAGTCCGTGCTGACTTCGGGGGGGTGTTCACATCTGGCCTGTTGAAATGATCCCCCTCAGCTAGGCCAGTTCTGAAGCTTTGATTTAACCAACTAAAACACTCAAGATCAAGTACTGACCTCAAAAAAACCCCACCTGTCTTCCATGTTCTGCAGAAGAAATTGGGAGACCCTCACCTGGGAGAGGGAGAAAGACCTTCACCTGGGGACACATCCCAGCAGTTTTCTCCGCACACACAGTCAGGAGAGGATGGGAACCCGGACAGTGCTGACACTCCACATTCTCAGAATAGTTCTGGAAATCCTGAAAGGGTCAAGAAAAGCTTAGGATGGGATGTGAAGTGTCTTTTCAGTGGATTCGCAGCATCTTCATTGAAACCTCCGAGTGTCCCCGGAGAAAACCCTGGCCACAAACTCACACCTCCTTCTGGCAGAGCGAGGCTGAGCTGCCCCGAGTTACAGCCAGGGCTGGGACGTGGTAAAACACATTCCAGGTGGGGAGACACTGGTTAGTCTGGGTAATCCCTGCCTGGATGAAGAGTCCAAGCTCTGGATGTGTGGCAGTGGCCAGGCAGGAGGGTGGAGGCTCAGAGGGAGCAGGTACAGGAGGGCAGGCTGAGACCACCCTGGGCCTGTGGGTTTCCCTTTTCACAGGAGGCTTCAGCTGATGTTCGTCCTCTGCTGATGAAGCAGGACACCAACAAACCCTGTCACAGGTCCTGCTTGAGGACACGGGGCACTCCCAAAGTCTAGGAAAGCACCGAGGAGCAACTCACTGCTTTGGAAGTCCATACCCAAGTTTTGGAGACAGCTTCCCTTGTGCAAAGCTCTGTTCTGGCTCTGCAAGACTCTTACTCCTTCCTAACACAAAAAGAGCAACCTAATAAGGCCTCACAGATCTAAATGTCTAGGAAAGCATAGAGGAGCGACCGAGTGCCTTGCAATTTTATGCCAGATTTTGGAGACAACTTCCCTTGTGCAGAGCTCTAAGAAGTCCTAGGACAGGAAGAGCAGCCCAATAAGGCCTTACATTTCTAAGTCCACGAGGGGCTGGTTGGACCCACCCAGGAGGGTTTGTAGCTGGATTTTGAGCTTCAAGCGCAGCTCTGCAGGGGCTCAGCTGGGATTGTTAACCCAGCACCAGGACAGGGTGCTAACCCTGAGCTGATCCAAAGGAAGAGGCAGCTCAGCTCTGCCACAGGACAGACATGCCCCTTGGCTATCAGTTCTGGAGGTGTGGGGCTGCTCCCTCCAAAGGATCCTCCACATTTGGCTTCCCTACTGCCGTGACAAGTGGCAAAAACATCCGGCTCCTGTCGGGGATGAAAGGCAGGCGCTCCAAGGATTAAGTCAGCAGCTTCTGCCCCTCCTTTCAGAGCTGCTGAACCATGCAGGGCTGTGTCAGCCGTGTTGGTTTTGCGGCAGGAGCCAGAACAATGCTGCCTGCCCCTCCAGGGAGGATTCCCGGAGTCCCGGCGGGGGCCACGGAGGTGGCAAACAAAGGAGAAAAGCCCTTCAACTTTTGACCCTCCTGGAGTTTACAAATTGAGAAGAGCTCCTGTCATGGGGAGTGAGTCAAGAGGTATCTCATGGAGCCCTTGGGCCCACGCCGCACGTGCCTCTGCGCTTTGTCACCTCCTCACAGGGTTTGTCCTGTCCCCGCCACGGAGGAAGAGAAGCTTCTGGGATGTTTTGCCTGTGGATGGGCCTGTCTGTGGTGGCAGCAGATAAATCAAAGCCTTCAGGTCCAAAGGCCAAGATACATCTTCGATAGATGTTAGCCTTGATCTACACGGGACGAGAGCAGATTTAACAAAGCTTGAGAGATGAATTCCCTGTGTCTGCTCATCTCAAAGTGGCCTCAGGCATTCTTCACACCTGAGAGAATTCGAGGTCAGGCTGGACAGGGCTTGGAGCAAACTGGGCTGGTGGAAGGTGTCCCTACCCATGGCAGGGGACAGGAGCGAGATGAACTTTAAAGTCCCTTCCAACCCAAATCAATCTGATTCTGCAAATTCATGCTGAGCAACCAGAGCCTAAAGGGGCTCCAGGAGAGCTGGAGAGGGGCTTTGGGCAAGGACGTGAAGGGACAGGACAAGGGGGAATGGCTTCCCATTGCCAGAGGGCAGGATTAGATGGGATATTGGGAAGGAATTGCTGGCTGGGAGGGTGGGCAGGCCCTGGCACAGTTTGCCCAGAGAAGCTGTGGCTGCCCCTGGATCCCTGGAAGTGTCCAAGGCCAGGCTGGAGCAACATGGGCTGGTGGAAGGTGTCCCTGCCCATGGCATGGGGTGGAACTGGATGAGCCTTAAGTCCCTTCCCTCCCAAACCATTCCAGGATTCCATGAATTCATGCTCAGAGCAACCAGTGCCTGGAAGCAGGAAGGGACACCAACCTCTGTTTGAAGGGAGTGGAACCAAACCCAGGAGGGACAGATTTGTTCAGATGTCACCCAGGGACCCCATGGAAGGGCACAACTGCCCTGGAGTCCCAACCCTGTCCTGTCCAGGAGAACCAAACCCACAGGGCAACAGAGAGGCACTTCCACAAGCACTCGAGGCCACACCCTGGATCCCATTTCAGCTCTTCACTGATTTGAGATGGTTTGGGAGGTTTTAAGGCAGCTTTTCCACCACAATTTCTGTATGTTGCTCTGACCTGTGTAAGGTCAACATGAAGGACAACACCCCCAGCTCCCATGACTGGTGCAAACGGCATCAACTCTCAGGGGAAGCTCCCACCAAACAGATGTTACCCACAGAGCATCCCCAGGGGCTTCTGAGAAGCTCTTTGGGAAACATAAAATGCTCTGACAAGACAATGGCCATGTCCTCATGCATGGACAAAAGTCACCCAGCCTTCTCAGGATGTCAGGACTGACAGCACTTGCCAGCTGATGTGGGCTGGAAATAAACAAATGAAATAAATATATAAATAGAGATAAATAGAGAAGGATATGGAATCAGCTTAGAGCACGAGCGAGCAGTGTTCACATTCTGGTGCAAACATTAATGTCAGCACTTTCCCGAGTCAGACAGGACTAAAAGCACAGTCGCACTTGCCCAAAGGCAGGAGGTAGAGCCACACATTACTGAGCTTGAACTACTGGTTATGGGCTGGCACGGAGCCAGCTCACAGCAGGAATGTGCATCCACATCTATCCATGTTTTCCTGAGCTGCCATGGAAAACTGGGCCTTCTCAGGAAAGCAGGCTGGGAATCAGCACTGATATCCCACCTTCCGCCCTCCACAAACTTTCCCAGGCTCCTTTAGCAGGACCTTTTGGACCTTCACCTGCTCCCATTGCACTTCCAAGCAAAGCCCAAGGCAGGAGGGAAGGCATAAAATCTAAACCTTCATTAAAGTTTTGTAAGAAGTCAACAAGGCCAAACTAACAGAGGCTGTAATAGAGCCATAAATATCTCCCACAGCCATAAACACTCCAACATGCTGCAGCCTGGGCATTCCTAAGGGCTTCAGGCATTTGGTGCTGTGGCCACACTTATTCCGGCATTTCCCATCGGGGGAACCAGAGGGAGAGGCAGATGTGGTGTCCTGGTTTTAGGATATTGGCTTCTACACCTTTTCTAACTCTCTTTTCCATGGATTAGGGCTCCTGCTTCAAGGAGAGAGTGTTTAAAAGTTGTGCCTGAGCTTGGGGCCTTTCATACCCAAGTGCACAGAGACTCTGAAACGGCTCAGAAGAGACTCAGCAAATGGGACAAAGGGGAGAAAAACACCTACTGTTAAAAAAACCCCAAACCCACAGAATTTCCCCTAATCAAGACTGACACTAGGAAATCCGCCTTCCCTTCAATGCCCCAACAGTGCCAAAAAGCCTCTGGAAAACAGAGACAACTTCTCAGGTCACCAAAGAAGGACCGGTGAATTCTCCAGGAGCACCAACCCACTGCATCATCTCTCACAGGAACTTGGGAAAGTGGAAAATAATTGGTTTTGCCAAGGAAATTCCTTATTCCATCTTCAAAGCACCGGCTGAACAGGACATCAATCCTTGTGTCCATCCAGCTGCTTGACAAAAAAATTCAGGCTGGAGTTTTCCAGGTACTGAACAACATCCTTGCCTGCACATCCCACCACTTCCAGGAGGCACAGGAGAAGAGCTGAAGTATTTTAGCAGCAGGAGGATGGGTTGGCAGGAATTTGGGGGGTCCCTAAAGTAGAATATTCACACCCACCATCCTCAGGTGTGTTCTTCCCCAAAAAATCCATGTCTTTGCCTAAAAAATACGACATCTTCACCTCAAAAACCTTTGAGCATCTACATTCATTCATCAGCTCTTTCAGAACCCTCCTCAGAAACTCCACAACCTTCTGCATCTCCCACCATCATGTTTGCCCAGAGAAGCTGTGGTTGCCCCTGGATCCCTGCAAGTGTCCAAGGCCAGGTTGGACAGGGCTTGGAGCAACCTGGGATAATGGAAGGTGTCCCTGCCCATGGCAGGGGGTGGCACTGGATGGCCTTTAAGGTCCCTTGCAACCCAAACCATCTTATAATTCCATGTTTCCAGGTTTTCCAGGCCTCACAGGTATCTCCACCTTGCTTGATTCCCTTCTTCACACCCCCAAGGTGCTACAACAACAATTACACGCAGTGGTGTGTGCAGGGTATGGCCATATTTTGTGTTGGATACTCCAGTCACAGCAAGAGGTGGAGGAAAAGCCCCTTTACAACACTGACCAAGGTCCAGAGACACAGAAATAAGCCTAAACTTTTCCCCAGTGGATCCTGAGGGCTGTTTCCCTTTGCTGCAAAGCCACAGGTTGTCCTGAGGTCATGACCCACCTTGTCTGAGGGATGTGGAATATCTGGCACGTGCCATGGAGTCACTTCACCAAAGATACTTCTGCTTAAGCTGCACATTTTGTTGTGGGACACCAGAGGTGTCTTCTCCTTGCTCCTTTAAGCCCTCACAAGGCTCTCTGAAGAGGGGTTGGAGACAAGAAGCCATGACTCACCTCCAGAGGGACCTCAAGGTAAGTGACATCTGCGAGGCTTAATCACGACCTCGTGAACAATGGGTGAATCACAAAGCTGCACTTGACATCACTCACCCAGATTAACGTGGCCTTGGCCACCTCCCCCGAGAGCCCGGGCCAAACATGAGCCAGTCCCTCCCCGGGATGATTCACAGCCCAGATTAACAACAGAGAAAGCACCAAGCCAAGCAGAATTATTTGCAAAGCTTAGTTAAGCAGGAAATGTTTTCCTTGCCCGTGACTCCAAGATCACATTATCCCACTATTAGATGTCCCTTGGAAGATTTTCATAAGCATGGTGGGGCTGAGGGGCAGGAAGGAAGGAGGACAAATAGGTCTGTTATTAGAGAGCTCACATGAGATATGAGGGCACTTGGAAGGCTCTGCGTGAATCACACACAAGAGCTGAACCCTAATGACCTCTGAGCCAAACTCTGCCTGATCTGGCTGTAAGAACCACCTTCAGCCTGGACCGAGCACCTCCCGCTCGGTGCATCCACTGATTCATCAGCAGGATCTCCACAATGAAGCCCTTGTTTCAACAAATCAATATTTTTCCAGAGAAACACTAAAAAAAGGTTGTCAGGGCTATTTCAAGCTTGTTTTACAATAAATAAAAGCGACCATGCCCAGAGCCCAAAACCAGTGAGGATCCAAGTTTCCAAGTGTTCACCTTTGCGGTTTACACCCTGTCAAGGGAACTGGTGGAACTGCTGGCAGGTACTTCAACTATCTCAAGAGATGAGGTAAGAACAATTTCCTTATCCCGTTAATCCCTTACACAGTGAAAAAAACCCCCACAGCACAAACCCTCAGTCCTCACCTTGAGGAGCTGCTGCCGTCACACCACCTCTGACTCAGACTGCCCAGGCTCCGAAAACCCTCCCCAGCTGCCATCTTAATAAATTCATTAAAACAATTAAAACATTCTCATTTGCCACATTAATTCAGTGCACCCGAGGTGCCCCCTCAGAAAGTCTCACCTGTTCTGCCTTTGACCCCTGAGGAAGGGAGGCCTGAAAGCAGAAAGCTCAGCAAAATCCAGCTGGGACCTGCCCATCCTGTTCCACGTGGAGGGATTTGCCTTGTTTAATTCAGTTTGTGAGGAGCAGAAGTGAAGGTTGTTGTTGCCTTGGTAATTCCTTGGGGTAACGGGGCTGGACACCCAGGCAGGGACACCCTGAGGTGACCTGATGGCAGTGCCCGGGGTGCACACCCTGTGTCCTGTAACAAACATCCTCTGCTGTTTGAGGAACCACTCCTTGGATCACTCTCTTCTCTCCAGGCCCTTCAAACAGCCATGCACAACACCTGAACTGGTTACACTCCAGCTCATCCCAGGATTTGGAAGTGCCTTGAGCTCCAGCTTGTTCCAGCCAGGCTGTTTTTACACCCCAGTGAGAGGATTTACACTGCAAGGAGTCGTAGGTGACTTCTGCTGCATCTTCCTTTTCCTATAAATAGAGACCCTCACAGCAGAACCAATCAATGACACAAACCAGAGCTGCAGAACAGCTTGGCCAGGATGGAATTGCAACCTTCTTTCTCTATAAAAAATTCCCAGAGATCCCTGGTTAGCAGCATCCAGAGGCCTTGGAAACTAAAGGAGATCACAGAATCGTTTAGGTTGGAAAAGACCTCTGAGGTCACCGAGTCCAGCCTTTGACTGATCCCCACCTTGTCAACTAGCCCAGAGCACTGAGTGCCACATCCAGTCATTCCCTGGACATGGATGGATCCATCTGTCACCATGTGATGTCACCTCCAGCCTAGACCTTGCTTTTTGTTACACTTCTCTCTGCCATCAGCACTGCAGGGATCACTCCTGGGGAACCAGGTCTCTCCTCCCAGGGAACAAGGGACAGGATGAGAGCAAGCAGCCTCAGGTTGTGCCAGGGGAGGTTTAGGTTGGATATCGGGAAAATCTCTTCATGGAAAGGGTTGCCAAACATTGGAAGAGGCTGCCCAGGGAAGTGGTGAAGTCCCCATCCCTGGAAGAGTTTGAAGGACGTGGTTTAGTGATGAATGTGGTGGTGGTGTTGGGTTGATGGTTGGAATCTTGGGATGGATGATCTTAGGGATCTTTTCCAGCCTTAGCAATTCCGTGATTTTATATATGGAATAAAGAGACACAGAGATCGTTGCTGGCCTGAAGAACATAAAATCCTGGAATGGTTTGGGTTGGAAAGGACCTTAAAGCCCACCCAGTGTCACCCCCTGCCATGGGCAGGGACACCTTCCACTATCTCAGGTTGCTCCAAGCCCCGTCCAACCTGCCCTTGGACACTCCCAGGGATCCAGGGGCAGCCACAGCTTCTCTGGGCAACCTGTGCCAGGGCCTGCCCACCATCCCAGCCAGCAATTCCCATCTAAACCTATTCTCTTTCAGTTTGAAGCCATTCCCCCTTGTCCCATCACATGAATCCCACACGGATCACTCCACAATTCCATACAACCACAGCAGCCTGATACTCCCATCCAGCGGCCTCACTTCACTCCATGGCCCTGCTCGGGCAGCGCCCAAGTCTCAGCTCTGAAATGAAGAGGAACAGGGATGGAAAAACCTTGGGAGTCGCTGACCCTTGGCTCGGGGCGGGTTTAAGCTGTGCTCACGGAGGCTCGAGCAAGCCCACGCAGGCCTTGCAGAGCCCCGCAGGAACGCAGCCTTTTCCTGCTGTGGATTTGTGTGTGAGTCGGTGCCAACATCCATTGCCTCTCTCCTTGCCTTCCCTTCGGTTCCGTAGCCTCATGCCCGGCTCAGCCCACACGGAACCGCAGCAGAGCAAACAGTGGCCACCCGCCTCTCCCTCCTCCCTCCCTGCGAGCGTCGCTGCTATTTATGGGTCCCCTGGGGAGCAAACAGTCGTGGCCATTGTATTTGTTTAAGGGTTTTGTGTAATTTCCTCGGGTTGAGCGCAGCCTCTGAGGTTAACCACAGCCAGCTCTTGTGGCTGTGGCTCCAGCATTCCCCATTGTTCCGCGCGAAGGTGGCTCTTCCTTGTTTTCTTGGAAGGTCGGGACGTTGTTTGTCATCTCTGGCTCGGCGGGGAGAGGGTGATGGAAGGGGAGGGAAGAGAAAAAGAGGCTCTTCCTTTTTTTAGGCCTGTGGGTTTCTGAGAAAGACCAGTGTCGCTGCCCAGCCAAGGTCAGCCTGAGGCTGCTGAGATGGGATTTGTAGAGCAGGAGGCTCAAACTGGCTCTGCTTTGAGAGGATTCCCTGGAGGGGTTCCGAGAAAAATGGCAGGAATCTCCCACTCCTGCCTTCTTTCGGTGGGGTGTTCTGAAAGGCTTCTCTCCTGAGAAAAGGAGCAGAAGGCCATTCCATATAAAGCCTTTCCCGTGCCGGAGCAGGATTGGCCACATTTGGGCTGTGTCCTGACCTTTTGCTACTGTACTGCTGAGTTTCCGTGGCTCTGCCAAGGGGTGATCCTTGCTCTGGCTTCCCGGCTTGATCCCTTAGGGGAGGACACGGTCATTCTCCAGCCACAGAGAGACAAATTCTTCCCAGCTCGTCTCTGTCAGTGCCTAAGACTGGAAACTTACCTCATGGTCATGGATGCATCCCAGAGCCAAGGGTTTGGACTCTGATTCATGCCTAGAGGGAGAGGAAGGAGCGGGAGAGCACGAACTCCATTGACTTCACCAAGTTACTCCGAGGAGTCAACGAGGGGAACAGTGTAATGGAGTTCAGAGGACACCAGGCAATAAGGGAGTCTCACTCCTAATTAGTATCAGAGAATCCCAGAACAGTTTGGGGTGGAAAAGACCTCAAAGCCCATCCAGTGCCACTCCCTGCCATGGGCAGGGACACCTTCCACCAGTCCAAGTCGTTCTGAGCCCTGTCCAACCCGGTCTCGAAAACCTATCACAACCTGTTTCATGATCCAGGTGATGCCACTGCCTCACAGAGCTTTTATTCCCCCTTTCCCCTCTTTTGTCAGTAATTACAAGTTGAAACATTGGATAGAGTTAGTCATCTATAAAACATGGACCAGAGAGAAAAAGGCACTAGAGAAATTACGTCACCGCAGCCCGAAGTTGTTGTCTGAGGTTGTTGAGAGGAGGTGACACACACACATCCTCCTCATGCCCTTCCTCACCCTTCTCCTCTTTGATGGGGAAGTATAAGATGGTCCAATTAGAGATCTCAGGAGGCAGCAGCTGGTTTGGAGACCACAACCAACCCTCTCACTGCCAGACAGAACTGCCTATTTTGAAACCACATCGAGCTCTTCTCCTGTGACTGGAACAGAAGCAGTTTCAAACCTGCCATGGTTGTGGCACCAACTCTGTCAGAGTTCAAAAAACATCTGGATGATGTTCTTGGTCATATGGTTTAGTTTTAGGTCACCCTGCAAGGAGCAGGGAGTTGGATTTGATGATCCCTATGAGTCCCTTCCAACGTGAGATTTTCTGTGATTCTATGAATTAATTAAAATATTAGTTGTGAAATACTAAAACTGACAATTTACACCACAAGAGATTAGGCCAGACACTTCCCAGGGGTTGTAAGCAGAGCTGAGGTTCTGGACTAACTTATACTTCACTTTCCATTGGTGTCATTTCATTGAAATGGTGCCAAGTAGGGAAGTGAACACAAGTTGGACAGAGAAGTGAAGTTGTTTCATGGCAAAGATGAGAGACCAGAAGGAGGTGAGAGCAAAATTCTGAAACAGGGGAAAGGTTGACTACTGGGTTTCCATTGTTCCCTAAAGAATATCAAGAGGCTGGAGCACTGGGCATGAACCATCTCCTGGAGGTGTCTCTTTGGAGCTTGATTCAGGCCTAAATGTTCAGTCTCAGGTGGCTGAATTCACACCTGCAACAGGAATTGAGCAGAATCCAAACATCCAGGGCCACAAACACAACCCAGACCCCTGTCATGTTCCAGTGGCTGTACTTTCTTCACCAGCTCTCTTTAGAATAACTGGATTTGGAAACAAACCCCCCCCCCAAAAAAAAAAAAAAAACAAAGCAGAGAAGACTTCACCATGTAGCAGGGGGTGTCCCCTGACTAAATGTGTCCCTGCCTTCGGGCTGGGTCACTGTCCTGGGTCCTCTCTGAACAGAAGCTCCAGTTTCCAGCAAGAGAAGTCCTGGGGTCAAGACCTTCTACTGGGGAGTTTCCACCTGTTGTGTGGGATCTGGACATCCCCTTTGGCCAAGCCAGAAACTCTGACACCTGTGCCTGACACCCCCCATAACCTGATCTTTAAACTTTGGGGGTTCTCGCAGACCTCACCCGAGGGTTCCCAACACAACAGGCCATGGCCTGTATGCCCTTTCCTCAGCAAAACAGGATTATTTTCCTCTCCTTCCCTTTTCCAGGACATTTCAGGGGTGCAAAGGGCAGCAGGTCATGGAGGAAAAGTACCTTTCTGAAGCATGGACAAGATACCACAAGGGGATGAGGGGAAACCAGCAGTGCTTGGGTCAAGGAAAGAATAAAGGTCATCTCAGCAGGAGACATGCAGGGCCAAACAAAAAAGTTATCATCCAGCACAAGTTCTGAGTCTGCTTTGAACCCTTTGGAATGGAAAACTGGCCAGAAAGCAATTTCACAGAGTCATAGAACCCATAGAAAGGTTTGGGTGGGAAGGGACCTGAAAGCCCACCCAGTGCCATCCCCTGACATGGGCAGAGACATCTCCAACCAGACCAACTTGCTCCAAGCCCTGTCCAACCTGGTCTTGGACACTTCCAGGGATCCAGGGGCAGCCACAGCTTCTCTGCCAAACCTGTGCCACGGCCACCCCCCAAGCACTCCAAGTAAAGATCTTCTTAAAATCTGATATAATTTGATTTTAATGATTTTAATCTTATCTGACTGCCTTCATGCCTCTTCCCTCCCCTTGCCCACAATCCACCATCATCACCAATCACCAGGTTTCCTGAAGATCTCAGCACATCCTTGGCTGGTGGGACAAGTGGCTGGTGCTCCCCAGAGCTCAGCTCTGCAGCAACAGGACTCAGTAGGATCTCAGGTGCCTTCACCTGCTGTGAAGAATTTCTTGTGGAACACTTGGAGCCAGCCCTGGTGTTTTTTGGCACAGCCCTGTTTGTAGCAGCAGCATCAGGGCAGACCACTGACATCTCAACGAGCATTAGGGACTGTAACAGAGAGAGTGTCAAAACCCTGAAGCCCTGGAAGAAGGGACATTTAGACAAGCGAAAACCCACCCAGCAAATGCACAGAAACCCCAAAAAACAGGCAAAAGCAAAAGTTGTCCCTCTCCGGGGCCACCAGAACTGGCCAAACCTCATTTTCAAGGGCTTTTCTCTTTTCCCTCCCCGTTCTGGCGCTGCTGTGTCCCCTCCTGGGAAGCTGGGAAGATTTATGCCGATTAGTGGAGCCGCTGCCCCGCAATCCTGAATAAAAATGGCTTTTAAAGCAAGGGAGATGAGTCACCCAGCCCAGTGTCCAACCCCGGCAGCCCCGGCCGGGGAACGAGCTGTTGACAGACCACTGGGAAATGACTGCGAGCGAGAACAGCCTCTCGTCTCTGCCTCAAGCACCCTTGACCTTGCTTGGAGATCTCAGAAGTGGCCTGTGAGACATATGAAGCAAATTACTTCTGCCTAAAATTGCCCTTCAAGGGCCTCATCCCACTGTAACCCCCATCCCCCCACCCACCCCCTCTGCTGATCTTCCGAGTGTCATTCAAAAAACCAGGGGGCAACCGAAGGCTGAGTGAGACAAACCCCAGCAGACAGCCCCCAGCAACAGCAGGGCAGCTTATTAGCACCGTTGTTAATTAGCAACTCCTTGGCTGCTCTGGGGGAAGCCAGGAGAGCCAGGACACAGGTGCTGCTGGCAGAGGGGATGCCACGTGCAAGGGGAATGTGGCTGAGCTTCTTCTCCTGGGGTGCGTGGAGATGCCACAAGGTTTTCCACACTGGGGTAAAACGGACCCCTGGATTTCTCCTGTGAGAAGAGGAAGAGCATAAAGAAGGGGTAGAGAGGAGACAGAGCTTGGGAGAGCCATGACATTCCACTGCTGCAGAGAGGAGGAGGCACCTCCTATTTCAACTCATCATCTCTTGGGTGGAGATGCCACAAGGTATTCCACACTGGGGTAAAACAGACCCCTGGATTCCTTCTGTGAGAAGCGGAATGGCAGAAAGAAGGGAGACAAAGGAGACAGAGCTGGAAGAGACACTGAATTCCATTGCTGCAGAGAGGAGGAAGAAGTAAAGAGAGGAGGCACTTCCAATTTCATCGCAACATCTTCTCTTGGGGTGGGTGGAGATGCCACAAGGTTTTCCACACTGGGGTAAAACAGACCCCTGTGAGAAGAGGAAGAGCATAAAAGAAGGAGGAGAGAGGAGACAGAGCTTGGGAGAGCCATGACATTCCACTGCTGCAGAGAGGATGAGCGAAGCACCTCCTATTTCAACCCAACATCATCTCAGGTGGTGGGTGGAGATGCTACAAGGTTTTCCACACTGGGGTAAAACAGACCTAGTGGATTTTTCCTGCAAGAAGAGGAAGGACAGAATGAAGGGGGAGAGAGAAGACAGAGGTTAGGAGAGTCATTAAATTCCACTGCTGCAGAAAGGAGGCACCTCCTATTTCAACCCAGCATCTTCTGGATGGAGATGCTAAAAGGCTTTTCCACACTGGAGTGAAACAGACTCTGTGGATTCCTTCTGTGAGAAGAGGAATGGCATAAGGAAGGGGGAGAGAGGAGAAGACAGAGCTTGGGAGGGTCATGACATTCCACTGCTGCAGAGGGGAGGAGGAAGGAAATGGAGGAGGCACCTCCTATTTCAACCCAGCAGCCCCAAGCCAGTCCCCAGCAGCTGCAGCCACCAGAGTTTCACAGGACACTGGGAAAAAAAGGGCTTCCCTGCTTTGCTGTGTTCCCTAAAAAGCGTTTCCTCTGCCTGCTCCCATAACATCCCCAGCTGTACCAGTCTGCACCAGTTTTGTCCTCCAGAACACCAGCTTTGGGCATTGCGAGTGCTGCCTCAAGCCAGGGCTGAGAACTATCATTAGGTTTGGGCAGGGAACCAGGGCTGGAGCACCCTGGGCCAGGCTGGGGAGGAAACTGGCTGAACATCAAGAGTTTGGGCCAAGGAGGTCAATGCAATGCTTTCCTTCAGCAGTGCTGGCCTCCAGACTCCAGAGTGTTCAAGACTTCACAGGCAGCTCAGCACTCTGGCTGTGACTCTGCTGGAGAGGGTTGGCAAGAAGCAACTCACAGCCCTGAAAGGTGCAGGTCCACCAGCAGAGAGCAAAGTCCTTCACTGTGAGGGATCCTCCAGCTCTCTCTGGTCTGTGCATTAAATTCTAGCTTCTCCCTCTCCCAAATCTCTGCTGTTAATGGCAAATTTACCAGGAGAGTTTTCCAGGAACATCCAAGGTCTTGCAGGATGTTCCCAGTTTGCCCAGCCTGTCTCCCAACACATCACCGTTAGTTGGAGCAGCTCATGCCCAGCTCCAAACTCCTCACCTCCCACCATGAGCTGGAGATGTGGCAAAGCTCTGCCACAGCCAAGCCAGGGACAGCTGCTCGTCACTCACGAACAAGTGGCATCAGAGGGACATCATCCAAATGTCCTGGATGCCACTACCCACGGGGATTATGAGCATATTCCAGGAACCACTTCCACCCTGAAAAACATGGGGGGTAAAAGGAAAAAAATTATAGACATGA